>OY796676.1:42626749-42996095 GCA_963680715.1 Tetragnatha montana | reverse complement strand
AGTCCCATAGACCATGGGGAATTAACTCGTTTAAACTGGTAGCTCAGTTTGCAGGAAAGTAAACGGCAACTGCAGCAACCACTTTTACCGATGCGTACCTCAACTACTGCAGCAGGCGGATATATAAATGTTAGTGTAGGAGGAGAGAGAGCTTCTACGACGGGGCTCTTCTAATTGAACCGATGAAAAAAAAAACAGTACAATTCCAAAATCGGCATTTCGAGATATTTTCATTTACAGGTTTGGCTATCGTCTTACTCGCTATGTAAATCGCTAACCACTTTGAATTTTAACGATTAATTAACCATCAAATATATATTTGCAAGTCTCATAAGAATCACCAGTTCGTTTTTTGAGTTTAAAATATCTTAAAGTTTATATAAAGTTAAAAGATAAATTGCTAGACCTTACTGTTTTTCAACTCAACTAATTTTTAATTAATAATAAATTTAATTAACTTAAAAAAATAATTTTTCAACCAAAAATTTAGTCTAATAATAAGCATTTTTCATATCAATTTTAATTTTAAAAAATCTGAAAGAGAATGTAGATGGTCATAAAAACACTTTTATGATTACATGGTGAATATTACACTTGAAAAAAGAAAAAAAAAGTCATGCATTCTTTACTGCTCTTGTAGAACTCAAGAAAGGGATTTGGAATAAGTTTCACGACATCATCAATCTTTTTTTAAATTATTCCGATTGGTTCAAAACTTTGCTTCTAAAGCCATGTTCCCCCACAAGTTTGAAAATTATTTAAATGAGTCCATCAATGTATTGGGTCAACGAGTATTGTTAACTTTGCTGTTCTTTATTAAATTGCATTTACAAAAATTTATTCAAAAAAAAATTTTGGTTTAAAGGTCCGTCTTCGTATTAAATTATAATCGATGTTCTATAAGAGAAATCTGTATTGCTTGTATAAAATAAAAATTCTTCTTAAATATTGCATCAAACTTTAAAAGTGAATCTTAATATACTGCAAATATGTTCCTCTTCAATTTAGCATAAAAGACAAACAAATATAACAAATAAAACACCAATATAAGTTTGCGTAGATACACACAGAGAAGGTAACACCTAAGAAACACACCTTTAACTTAAAATTTTAAAGATCTGATAGTGTGTTTTGATTATTTTTAAAGTGATAGTTATTTACTAAAACAAGAGTGTTCTAAGATGTGTTTTATATCTAAAGAGTACGAGTGAGTTTAATATATCAAATATTTTTACTTGAGTAGTCAATAAGTTAGTGTCTTCCTGTTCTAAAATTAAATTAACAAAAATAATACTCCAAATAAATGATGCACGAGCAAGTAAAAATATGCACGTGGATATGCTTGAATATAAAAAACTAAATGCAATTATTCCAGATTTATTGGAGGTTAGTTTCTGACAATGTCTGGCTTCACTTATACCTATAAATTAAATATTATACTCGTATTTCATCGAACTAACTTTTAAAAGTTATTCTATTGGAGTGGGAAAATTAATTAAGAACTTTTTTACATTTGTTAGTATTGATAGAACTTGTTAGGTAATTAAACTCTCCATTTCATACCAAAATAGTTCTTAAATATCTTCGATTTCCTATTTTGGCACATACAATCAGTTAATTTCCTAACGCATTATAATTCTCCAGTGTTATATAAATATTCTACTTAAAGCAAGACTAGGAATTTGGAGCTTTTAGCATCAGATTTCTATATATGTATAAAAGCTTTGATCTTAATTAATAGCTGGAGGCGTAGTCTCAAAACTTCCCTCGCTCTTTTAATCTCAAAAGGATATTTAAGCAGTTCAAAAGATTCTCCTGAGGCGAGCATTAGACACAAATGCACATTGTTTTCCTTCAACAAAATTCATAATTCAACTCACATACCACTATTTATATTCTTATTCATGTTGTTTGAAATTCTTGCCAGAGAAAAGAATAGAAGCTTGAATGAATTCCATGAAAATTGTCTATCATTTTCTGGCAAATGTTGCTCGTTGAATCCATAATATGTATGTTTTAATAATTATATGATTTCTGCCTTTATCCATGGCCATCTAGACAAATAAGGCCAGAAAAGTTCAAAATCTTGAATGATATTCTGCCGGACTGGAGTTGCGTAGTTGTCCAAAAAGCGATGACGACGCAAAATAGTAGGCAGAACGTCACTCAAGATTTCAAGCTTCTCTGGCCTTTATGTGTCTAGATGGTTATGATTTATCCTCCAAAAGGTAACACCTGTATCCATAAAGAAAAAAGATTAACAATGACAAATTAGAAATGGACCGCATAAAAGTGTAAATAAAAAAATTCATATCAAGATAATCACGTCCTAAAAATATCTCACCTAAAAGTTTTTTCCTTAAAAAGGTGCATTTTCATTTATTTGTTAACTTCTTAGTAATATTGATATCCTTAAGTTCCTTTTATTAAAAGAAGTGAAATAGGTTTAACGATGCATTCAGTGAAATATTTCATAAAAAAACTGGGAGTTTTAAAATTTTTTACATGGATTCAAGGATATAAAAAGCTGATTTTTTAGGTTTCAACCAGAAATTAAATATACATTAAGATATCCTATGAAAGAAATATTTTTTATCACAGTCATGATATAATATTTATTTCAAGTTGTGTCATTCAAAACTGCAGACGTTTAGTAGAAACGGGACAGATTATGTTCCCATAAAATGCTTTTTCGTCTGTGAAATAGCCAACTTCCGCTTTTTGCTTGATCGTGGCAAGTTTTCCCACACACAACCTTTAAAGGCTAGAAACTTTTCCTGTGTTTCTCGGTTATCAGACAGTCTGATATCAGATTTCTGACTTCCAAAAAGATTAGGACATAAAAGTTTACACGAATCTATAGAAACTAAATTCTTCTTAACAATTCAACACTAACAGAATCTTAAACTCTTGGGTATTTCTGGATATGATTCGGTCATACCGAATTCAGTGAATTTTCCTTTCAGTGATTTCAGTGAACATTTGGATTTTTAGCGTAGAATGTATGACTTCTGTGAGGAAAATTGAGTCATAGTTAACACTTAAATAACTTTAAAGGTTTACAAGAGTATTAGTATGCAGTATAAGTCTAAGTAGTATTATTCTATTTTTATTCTTTTACTTTTGCAATTAAGTTCACTAAAGATGCAAAATTTACATGCACTAATCTAAATATGGAAATAAATTGAGATATTTGTTCTATAACTGCAGACGATTTAATTTTATTGGTTTCGTGATAATCACATCTCAAAATCAAACAAAAACCTCACATAATATTTTCAGGTATTATATCCATTCCTTCTTGTTACAAGGTTTCATATTTCATAGAAATAGTGAACCGGGCAACTATAGAAGTGAACCGGGCAACTATAGACCAGTAAGTCTAACCTCAGTAATATGTAAAATATATGAATCCTTGCTAAAAAAAGCATGTAATGTTATTCTTGGAGGAGGGGGGACTGCTATCAGACAATCAGTATGGATTTATGAAGGGAAGGTCATGTGCCACAAATCTATTAAAGTTCTATGGGAAAATTACTGAGGAGCTGGACAATAAGAGTAAGGGTTGATATCATGTACAGTACTGGAAAAAAAAATCGACTCAGATTTTTTATCTCCGGAACGGCTCGAGATACAAAGACAAATAAGGTACCATTTTTCATCATTTGAAGTACTCTTTAAACAAAAAAAATTTCGAGTCCTTAAGGGGTCGTCTTCATATCGAACGAAGCACTAACTTTCTTTTTTCCTATGGAAGACCTCAAATATTATATTTTATTCTGAAAGATCACCCTCCATAACCCCTAATTACCAAGTTTCACATCTCTGCGTCAACAAATATACCCCCCAAAAATTCTTAAATATTGGAAAAAATCCAGTAAGTTATCTCTTGATAGCAAAAGATTTGTATCGGTCAGAGCTTAAAATTGAATTTGGCTTAAATACATTTGGCGACTTATCTCTGAATTGGCGCATTTTTTTTCAAATACTTATGTGTTTAATTGTTTGCTTTGTTTAGGGGATTTTCTAACTATACATTTTGTGCGCTTTTTCGTGAAGAAGCTTATGTGAAACCATTAGGAACAATTTTGCTCCTTAGAATCTGTAGATTCCGAATTGCGATGATGGACACTTTTGGTCTGGGACAGGGGATGGTTAGATAGGCACAGAAGAGGAAAACGAGTTTTGAAGTTGTGTTTTAAAGTCAAAATGGTTCCATTTATTCATTTAATTCGTTCAAATGCGCCATAATACAAGAGAGGTGAGGGAGGACTAACAGAATATAGAATTTGGAAAGGATCAGTTACCCCCAGTCAAAGGGGTGAAAGGATGAAGTCGAATGTAAAAATTTGTATGCTTATTTTCTCTGAGGATCATGTTTATAGTCTTAAATTAACTTAATGAGAGGTAAAATTCTTTTCCTTACTCTCAGGCGTGAAAGTATTACGATAGTAGAAGTCTGGCAACGCTCTCTAGGCATAGGGGAGGGGCAGGAAAAAAACTCAAAATTCTGTGATAACTAATTAAAAACAATTTTTTTGGCACCAAACTGCGGTTGAATGTTTTGTAAATTGACACCAAAGATGGGAAAAATCCATAAAACCGATTTTCGAACGGTTCTCATTTCAAATAGGGGCGAAATAGTGTAGAAAACAATAAAGTCAAATTCTTAACTTTTAGGCCGTTTAAAAACTTATTTTTCTTCATGAAGGAGCACACATTTCAAGCTAATTTTTCTCTTTATACACTTAACATTACGAAATACCATGGTAGATATCTGAGACCTGCGATTAGGGAGGTTGAGAGGGACAGAAAAGATATTCCAGTTTTGATACTGTTAGTGGAAGAAGAAATTCAAAAATTTTCTGCTTTTAGTAGAGTCAAATGTGGTGCAAATAAAGGAGACCGATGGTTGACATGCAGAACACTCATTTAGAAAAGCGTTCCTTACATTGGAAGGTGGGATAGAAGGGTTATATGGAATAATTGAAGTTCTTTCCAATATTTTTAGACAAAATAGTGTCTATTTTAGTGAAATAACATAGAAATCAATGTAAGTTGGTTCCATGTACAGTATAGAACTGGAAATGTGAAAGTAAATATTTTTCACCATCGACCGGGTATAATGAGTGGGGCAGAAAAAAGTTGAAATTATATTTTATTGAGAGAAAGAGTATTTATCCAGTTTACGAGCTTTTCAGAACTAAAAAAAATGTGATTGGGGACACTCGGGTTGTCTATCTTGAGAAGCATAACTCAGCTTTGGGAGTTGGAAGGATGAAACAGAACATAAGAGGGTAACCTTTTATTTTTTGAATAATGGCGTGAAAATGTCTTAAATAGTTAGATTAACAATGACAGTTTTCCTTCTCATATACTCTCCAGAATGGGTCACCCGATGGTGTAATTTGGGACCCGAGACTGGGGAAGGTGGACGGCGCAGAAAAATGCGAAACATTCTATTTTAGTTTGATTAATAATCTTATTAAGATTGTATATTCCTAAATTGAGAAAAATGTATAGCGGCCATGCATGAAAGCCATTTTGAAAAGCGTTTATTGGAGGGTAGAAGGATGAAATAGAATATTAGGGAGTAATACATATTTTGCTTTTTCACAAAAGAGTGGGAACTTTTTCGGAAAATTGTATTAAAAAGAGTTATTTTTCCCTTTTAACTCCATGTAATATGACATGTATAGGCGGAATCTGTATTCTGACACAGGGGAGCAGAAAAAAATATTTCCTTATTACTATTTTCGTCTAATTGATAGTTCGTCTCTAATTAATAATTTCGTCTGTAGATATTTTTATAGTAGAGTGGTTATTTTATGACCACTCTGAATCTCCCGACGGTGTCACGGACGTTTCGCCAACTCTAAAATTTCCTACCCCCCTGGTTTCCTGTTAAATCTTCACTTTAAAAATTTGTATGTGTAAGGCTCCGTAGAGCACCCTCCCGACTGCCCTCGGGCAGCATGATTCGAAACCAATCAGAACACTATTTTCAGATGACATCCTTTTCCCATGTGCTTTTATTCTTTGAAAGATTCTGTATTCTTATTTAATTAAAAATTTTATTGAGAATATTTTACGTTATAAAGTAGTACTTTTAAACAAAAAAATTTAGTATTTTAATAGAAGTTTTGAACGTTATCATTCACATTTATTCATCTCTTAAAAATCAATTCATCAACTTAGTTTCAGAATTATATTCCTCTCATTTTAAATAATAAAACTAATTAATTTTGCAGTAAAAAGTTTTGAATTCTGACTTTTTTTGCTATTGAAATTTAAGAAATCTGGAACTAAATTCTTAGGACATGTTTTATCAAGCTTTTTATTAGTATCATTTAATAAATAGTATAATTTATTTCATTATTTCGGTTACAAACTGAAATAGTGAAATAAAAAAGTAATATTCAGAATCCCCCCTTTATGTGTAATTTGATGTAATTAAACACCGAGCACAAACAAATCTGGTAAAAGGAGACTGTAAGGCAGAGAAGTAACCTCCATTACTGAAAATATCAACAAATCCGTCACGATTCAAGAACTGTAGTAAGCTGATTAGAAAATAATGCAACAAATATAAAATTATAAGCAAACTGGAATATAAAATTAAAAACATGGAAGGTAATTTGGTGATCCCTGCTAGTAGTTTTATTAATGCATCGGCAAGTAGTACGGGATGGTTCTCTCACTTTCACCAGTCTTATGAGTTTGGCTCGATGGTTGGCGACCGTTTTAAGACAGTTGTTTCCTGCAGAGTGCACAGAAATATCCTGGCCTACTAGTGAAGGTTCAAAAAAAAGTTTAAATAGGAAATTTAACATGGGATGTTTTAAATTTTAAAATTTTTTGGGGGGTATATTTGTTGACGCAGAGATGTGAAACTTGGTATTTAGGGGTTATGGAGGGTGATCTTTCAGAATAAAATATAATATTTGAGGTCTTCCATAGGAAAAAAGAAAGTTAGTGCTTCGTTCGATATGAAGACGACCCCTTAAGGACTCGAAATTTTTTTAGTTTAAAGAGTACTTTAAATGATGAAAAATGGTACCTTATTTGTCTTTGTATCTCAAGCCGTTCCGGAGATAAAAAATCTGAGTCGATTTTTTTTTCCAGTACTGTACCTAGATTTTCCAGAAAGCTTTTGATAAAATACCTCATGAGGCATTACTGTTTAAATTAGAAAGGCTGGGGATTCAAGCGAAAACGTTGATTTGGATAAAGAACTGGCTATTGGGTAGGAAACAGAGGGTGCAGGTAAAGGGACATTACTCACAATGGACAGAAGTAACAAGTGGGGTACCTCAGGGATCAGTATTGGGACCAATACTATTTATAATATTCATAGATGATATAGGGCAGGGGATCAGGAATAGAATAAGCATATTTGCAGATGACTTAAAAATATGGGGGAAGGTGGATACCAAGATACAGATAGAGAATTTACAAGGTGATCTAGATATGATATCTGAATGGGCTGTAAAATGGGGTATGTCTTTCAATTTAGGAAAATGTCAAGTATTGCATATGGGTTACAGGAATAGTGAAGCTGAATACTGTCTACAAGGAGTAAAGGTAAAGAAGGGAGAATCAGTCAAGGATCTAGAGGTATTAATACATAGGGACTTTAAAATGGGTCATCAATGTACAGCTGCGGGTAAAAAGGCAAATAGGTTATTGGGGTATATAAAAATGACTGTAACTTCAAGGGATAAGAATATAATATTGCCTTTATACAAGGGATTAGTAAGACCTCATCTTGAATATGCAGTACACTTCTGGGCTCCATACATGAGGAAGGATATAGAGGTAATTGAAAAGGTACAGCACAGAGCTACAAAAATAATTAAGGGGATAACACACCTGGATTATAATGAACGTTTGAGCAGGCTCAACATGTATTCACTGGAAAAAAGAAGAGAGAGGGGCGATTTGATTCAGCTATTCAAGTTGGTAAAGCAAAGGGGATACGGAGGGCTTAAGTTTCAGCAAGGATAACAGAACAAGGGGCCATGGGTATAAACTAAATAAGACACAGGTCAATCGGGATTTAAGGAAGTACTACTACTTCAATAGGGTAATTGACATATGGAACGCGTTGCCAGAAAATATAGTATATTCAAAGGGAATGTTTGAGTTTAAGAGGCAATTGGATAGGCTGTGGGAATTGGGGAATTCATAATCATAGGACCAGCCTTGTTGGGCTTTGAGCCTGTAGCTGGTCGTCAGTCTTTGTATTTGTATTTGTATTTGACCCCTCCCTCATTATGAAATTGTGGTAGCTTCAGAGAGATACCGAGACTAAAGTCATACGATTCAAAAGAATATTCCGGATTAATACTTGTTTAATAAATTTATTTATGCCCCGGTAAAATAAGATAACTATTTTGAGAAGGTTTGTGTATTCGCCACAAAGTCATTATACTACGGAATCAAGAGGCCTTTGCAAAATTTTTCCTCTGATTTGTGTCCCCTAGTTTGATTTTTCGTTTTGCGTGGACAGTTTTTTTTACAAAATGGCATTTGATATACTGAATAGTTGTGAAAGTTCCTACCTCGAACTCGCATCAGTTAGTAGTGCCAGTTATAATATTTAATCATTACTTAATTTCCAACATTTCAGCTTTTGCTTGGGATGCGGATAATGGTTAACCCGGGAGGACTCGCGCTTCTTTCTGTTACACGGGAACGCGCGCGGGGTCTCTCAGACCCCGCAAACCGTTTTCCGTTCTAAACGTTCAGTTTATGCAAAAATTTTATCACGGGAAGTTTAAACATATAATTTAATCATTCAAATTGCATAATAACTCCTTTTTAAGTTGACTGATTTTTATTGAGATATAATATTAGACTATTTCACATTTCATTCCGAATCCCTGTGATATTACATATTTTTCATAAGAAATGTGAAAAAATTGTGTAACAATTTAATTTAGTGGTGTTTACCTTAAATTTCCCTTTTAGAGCAAGAAAAAATATAGATACTAGGTACTTTTGGACATCTCTTTGGTTATAACTCGGGCTAATCCTCACAGTTTTGGAAGCATTTCAATAAAAACAACAACCTAACTCGGAAAATAACATACCTACTTTATTTAAACTTCATGAGGTGATAGGTTGAAACCTTGTAGGCAGCTACACGGAGTTTCATATATTTTCATTAAAAATTAGAGTTTTTATGAAGGTTTATTTAAGCGTCGGGGTCTCCCAGACCCCGCGCGCGTCCTCGCGGGTTAATTTACCCAATACCATTCAAAATATTTTAACCACTTTTAAGTAGAAAAAATTCTGAAGTCGTTATAAGTGATGCTGTATTCTCTATAAAAAAATATCCTTGTCTATAAATAGCCTAATTCCTAGTCATTGTATAAAACAGAAGTTTACGAGAGTCTAGTATAAAGGCCATAAAAGGAAACCGAAAAACTTTCTGAACAAAACACATTCTAGAAAAGTATTGAATTTGATGTTATTACATAAAGCATTCGATAACAATGGTCCAGCTTTAAGAGAGAATGCATTACTACAAGAAACAATAGGTCAATAAATTTCTACATTGTCCACAATGAATCCCCCATCGTTTCTTAGTTCATATCTGACTTTGGCAAGGCCAGAGAAAGGTCTTTCTCATGCACTTATAACTTACTTAGAGTTTGTTTCGTGGGAGTAATAACAGATGCTTTCCATATTCACTATTGGACTGCCTAATACTAATTTTGTGATGGATATGAATATAAAAGTTTTCTCGTTTTTCGCTAAGGGGTCTTTAAACTTATAAATCAATCTGGGTAACTTTTTGTCATTTTCCGACACATCTCGCTAGCTTGTTTTATTAGTTTAAAATTATTTTTGAAAGTGAATATGATGAAAATCCGATAAAAATAAGCAAATCTCTGTGACGATAAAAAATTTAAGACATACTTGTGACTTAAGGGTATGCTATTATGGGGAACAGGTAGTAAACAGTCATGTTCACCAACAAATAGTTTATTGAAGCACATGACAAGCATTTAGAATCACAAAACAAAGAGAAAACATAGACTTGACCGTTCCCCATGGCCTCCATTCCTCCAATATATCCCGTTCACTGCTGGGCTCTAAACGTCGTGAGCCTGAGCATGCCAGTCTCCTTACGCAGGGTTCCGTTATGGAAACCCTACAAAATTTAGAAAACATTTATTGCGTAGCAGAATTTCTTTACTTTTCTTTGAAAAATTTTAATGCAGATAAACATGAATACAGTAAAAACAGCTGAACAAAAAACAGTACATAATTATTGAAACAATAAATGCATTAGCAATCAGTGCGTACCTCGACAACATTAGGATTGTATGTACACATGGACAGTATCATGTATATCCTAAAAAAAAGTTGGTATCCTTACCAACAATTTTTACGTCTATTACTCTTGACCCTCCCTAGAATTCAGTTAAAAGTACGCGAACATTAACAAAACTCCGGGGGAAAATTAGATCAGTTTGGCGATTTTATTCTTGATCAGACGGTCCATGTTCACGACAAGCATCGATCGACAGTCCCTGCGAATTAATGAATCCCCCCCCATAACTTTCGATCGTTCGGTTTCTCTTCATTAATATATTAATTAAACAACCGGAGAGGAGAATTCTGCTCCAGGGAATGAGAAAGAAGGAGTCTCTCAGATTCTCTTCGTCGAGTTCTTTCGGTGATTGGGAAAACTAATGTGTATGTGGAATCGTTTGCCTAATAAGATGAATAAATGAGACGGTTAGAATTAGAGTGGTGTAAGTCATCCCAAATTTGTTTTGAGATTGATTTTTTTAATGGTATCTGTGTTGATCTTATGGAGTAGTCATTTTTGGGGCTGCTCTTACTGTGGTCATTCGTTGTCCCGTTGATTTAGGAATCAACCGCAATATTTAGGAGCAAGAATTAAAATCCATGCTTCGCTAAAATTTGTAATTCTTTGGACTTTCAATACTTTTATTCGAAACCGGCTCAAACTTATGTTATTACTACATCCAGAATGGAAATTGGAGTCTCAAATATTTTGAGACTTACTGGTTTATTTCAAAAGACCTAAAACTCCCTATTAGATCCAGAAAATCAATAGGGTTTGTTTCCAATCACTAACTGTAATTCTTATGATAATTAAAGATGAACCTATTTTTTATGTGGTTTTAACATATTAAGGATAACATTCTTCATCGTTTTTATTCTTCCAAAGTGCTTTGACACCCATTTTACCACACCCCTTTCAAATGACGACACTCAATGGGTGACCCATGGACTACAGGACTACCATTGACAAAATAATAAGCAAAATTCGACCCAGTATTCCAAACGCTTCTCATTAATCGATTTATTTTTACTTCGTCTTCTTCACCGCGTCTGAGTTCTTACGTCATCTCTCATGCATTTGTTGATTGAGCGGTTACGTGTTTCCTGGTTCGTGCTACTGCATAAATCCATGAGGTCTTATCCACAGACACATATTGATCTATTGTTTGTTTACGAGGCTGAATACGTTATTGGAAGAGATAAATTGTAGTACGCGTTTCCCCAACTCAGCACGGAATACTTATTATATGTGAAACGAAGCAAGTGTGTCTTTAGATAGTTCGGGTTTTTTTTCCATCTTTCACTGATGAGAGTAAAATGGCCTTTGAACATTTTTACAAGACATATACATTATGTTTACATGCTCTTCCCAGATAACAGTACAGTATTAATTTAGGAAAATAAAATTTTGAAATTTACTAATAACAAACTGATCACATTATTCAATCCTGTAGCATTGCAATACTAATTTTCAATGATTTTCATTACATCTTCTTTTTATTACTTAAGAGATCTGAGCAAACTAAATAATAACATACTTAATTTATCATTGGGGGGACACAATTCAAAACTTCAATAATAAAGGTATATTACCGAAAAAAGAATTAAAATAAATTTAAACCCTGCAAAACAAAAAATTATTGTAAATTTGTGTTTTTCTCAGAAACCTATTCAATGGTTTGGATCTGTGAAAAAAAGTAAAATAATTTCCGTAAAAAAAACTTATCAAAAGAAAAGGAATAAAGGCTCAATTAAAAACAAACAAAAATTTTAACTTGTATTTATGTTTAGATATTCTTAATCATATGAAAGTAGTAAGGAGATTCCACCCTTTCGAAAGTTGAAAGGCCATTTAGAAAAGAGTGTGTGTACCTTAATCTTTATGTCTTAACGGTGTGGTAATAATTTCGCGTTAAAATATCTCCTGTGCTTAATCTTATCTTCCCATCTGTTGTACTCTAACTCTCTGAAGGCCACTTTTAAATACGGGATTGGGAATAAAACATGAGAATGAATTGGTGTTAAGGGAGTAACTTAAAGAGGAGTTTACAAAGACGAAAACACCTTCTTGGATTTTTTACTGTTGTGTTTTGTCTCTGAAAATTGACTGAGAAACTGGGACATTTCTGCTTTATATGCATCAATCTAATTCGGAACAAGAAAATTCATTTTTGGAACTAAAATACTATATTTTTGTCTGTAACCATAGGAAAAATTTCAAAATTTAGGTTTTTTACAAGGTGTTTATTCTAAAGGTGGTCTTATACCAAATTGATAAACCGTGTTTCTTCTAGTACACTAGATGTATACTTTTATAACAAAATAATATTTTGACTATGTAAATGTAAATAATAATATTTTGAAGTAATGCGGTAGAAGAAACAAGGTTTTTTACCTCGAAAATGCCAAAAAAAATCTAATTGGTCTCCCTGTCCTACAAAACTAAACAATTACTTAAAAGATGATTCAAAGATATTGCACGAAAATAAGGTTCTCATGACTCGCATGATAAACGCAATTTTATTGAATTCGATTCCAAATTCGGAAATGAAGTAATATTCCTTTACAAAAATTTACTCAAAACCTATTCTTTACAGCAAGTCTTTTAAATAATTTATTTTGGAAGAAAACAAAGAACTTCCTTATTCAAATACTAAATATGCAGGAAATAAGAATATTATGATTTCAGCTCTACCTTTCCAATAGAATCAATTCCTCAGAGTGTGGTTATTTGCTTATCTAAGTTGTAACCCTCCGCAAATTCAATTACTGCAACCTCAAAGAATTGTTTTTAGGTAGTCTGGGTGTACCTAAACCAAAATTATAGGAATAAACAAATACTAGAGTAAATTTAGAAAGCAAACGACGATTTCAGGACTTGGTAATAACATGTCACATTCATATGTTTGCTTTGAAAAATAGTTATCCAAGTAAAGTTTTGACAGCTTTGGAGTGAATATTCCTCGACAAAATATTTAATTTATTAGCTGTGGCAAAGAAAGTGAATTGAATAAGAAATATCATAATCATCATCGTTTTTTACCACGATTTTAATTAAATAAAAAAAATATAACTATGATTACGTATTTTTTAAAATTTTTAAAAGAAACTTTAGTCATCAAATTAGTTGGATAATTTGGTTTCTCGTCGACTTCTAAGAAATAACTCAATTGTAAAGCTAATTATTGATTTTTTTAGGTTAATTTCTACGAAATATATCTTGAAGATTAGAGCCTTGCACAAATATTTTTATACAACTGAACAATATATACAACTGAAATATTTTTATTCTGAAGAAAAAAGTATTTGTTACGAAAATGTAATTTTTCAAATGTAAATGAAGTTAAATCCTGTCATATCTTTGGTACACCCCCTAGTAAAAATCTTGGGACTTCTAAGGGATGCGTTCCACTGTGTACAAAATATATTCGATCCAGTATTTTCAGTTCTTTTACTTCTAAACCTAAACTAAATACGAACTACAAGAACCCACGGTTTGCATACAAATTCTTTATAAAAAGTAATACTATACTTCATATTCTTTACCACTATCCCACCCCTTCTCATTTACCTATAAATTATAAATGTATGCTTTATACTATATAATATTATTTCTGACTACTAAAATGAACAGAAGGATAATTATACATATATATTTCTCAAAGTTAATCTCAGTTCCTTATAAACACTACCTTAACCACCAAAATACATTTATCTCTCACATACATAATGAAAATAAAACAAAATATATACTCCCACACAAACAAAAATTATAATTCCATAAACACCTAAATGGGAGTTTAAAACTTAGCCATATCTAAACCACATTCATCACCATTTAGTTTCCATTTTTGGCAACACTTTGTCGCTTCCTAACCAGACAAATCATTACTTTTCTCCATGCAGACTACCTCCATATCCCCAAAGCTATTTTAATATTCTCTATGGTATATTTTGTTTAATCATGCCTCTCGGTCTGCTATGAACCAGGCCCAGAGCGAGAAAACCCCTCAACACTTTACTAATTAGCTGTGGATGGCAACTTCGGTTTCGACATTTTAATTAAAGCTGCATTAGGCGTGTTCTTAAAAGTCCCTGTGCCGTCATTTTGCTTTTTGGGTTTCAGTCAGGCTGAAGGTATTAGTTTTCGGAATTGTTTGCAGCATAGCCATAGTAAGAATAGTAAAGGTTAGATAGCTATTAGGGATATTAATTAATATCCCTATTATTATTTATAAAAATCACTTCCATTTACTGAGTCCACCAATTTTAAATAACACTGATGCTAATAAGTTTACCAAAAAAATATTTTATTATTTTAGTTTTATTTTTAACAAACAATGACTTCAAAACTTTAAAAATACTATTAATTTTTTTTATTAAGCATTTATAATAAGATTCTACATACTTTCATCTTAACAGATTACTAATCTTTACATTTACTCTTCTAACACTGCCAGCTTATCGTGACCAGATGGCAAAATAGTATATCCGTAAAAAAAACACATGCATTTTTCTGGTATTTAGGTATTTTTTGGTTACGATTTTATGTGGTAAAATTTTGTATGTTTTTAAAATTTGCAAGAAAACAACGGGTGTTGAATGTTAAAAAGCCATTTGGCTCAGTGAGATTTTTTGTCATTTTAAACTATAAAAAATGACGCAACATTTTTCCGTTGTAGAGCAGTTCTACAAGACTGGAGGGCTTTTCAAGTCATTGAAGTCAATATTTTTGAGGTAAAAAACATATTTTTTTACCTCAGTAGGGATTTTGACAGTGGTTAATTTCACAACTAATTTGCTCAATCTATAGTGCTAGGCTTTGTTGACAGTTGGTTACCTTCACTACAGTGGATAGTAGGGCTTTCATTCTATAGGCACTGTACTTTCACATGCTCTCGCCTGGTTCAAACCCGATGCCCCTTCTATATATTTCTAACTCTATGGTTTGGAGTAATTATTATGATGGCGTCTGTGTTAAACTAAGCTTGAGATAAAAGTAATGTCGCTGAGATGAAAGGAGGTTTAAATGTGCGAAACGGATTTAGTGTTAGTTTTGATTAGAGTTCCAAATTTCCTTTAGATCCCTTGAATCAGGGTAATGGGATTGAGGGTATACATACATAATTTTCTTTGAGGTAAAAATTAAGAAGATGAGAGCTCGCAAAGTGTTGAGGATAGTTAAAAAGGATATCCTTTAAATAGCCAATACTTATGAAACATAATAAAACACTCAATTATTGGAATTATAAAATGATTATTATCACGTGATTGTTTCCTTTCATTTAAAGCAAATCCAAGAGATAATAATACTTTTCATGACTAAATTTCTACAGTTGCAAAATTGCTTAAATTAAAAGCCCCTCCAAAAAACACTATACAGGATTATTATGACAAAAATTTCCGGTTTGTTATCTCTTAGTGTTTTACTCCCTCAAATGTATTTCTTTCTAAGACCAATCCCATTTGAAGACTTTCAGTTAGGTGCGATGTATGAAAGAACCGCTGGAAAAGGGTAATATTAATGCTCTGGATGCTACTTAGAAAACACTTAACTGTGTTATACTAGTACGTATGTTGAAATAATTGTTTTGCTGTGGTCTCATTACTTTCCGTACAGACCTTGTAAAATTCTACTTTTTACCATTCCTGAGCTCAATGTACCATTGGAAACCTGATGGAATGGAATGTATATATTTATTTTACAACAAAGAATGGGGATTAGTATTTATTTTACAGCATATCCTTATATATTTCTGAAAAGAACGAAACTTCAATTTTTAATACTAAATTAATCATTTAAAAATCTATTTCTACTTCTGGTATCATGTAACGGTGTAATTTTTTAATACGTCGTGAGAGTGGTTAAACATGTAACTGTGTTGCTCCAAAAACATTTCTTTTACTATTTGAATCCACTTTTGTATCCATTACTGAGGGGATTAAATAGTTGTTTTTTAAATCATCATCCTTAACTGAATTTATATCCCTTAGAAAAACTATAATGTTTTTTTTCTCGGTTTTAATTGAAGGATTTCAATATCATAAGAGGATTTTGTGAAACATAACTGCTACTTATAAAACATAGTTTTAATTTTGTTTAACCTTGGAATTTAATATAACCTTGGAATAACAAATACCTTAAAATAAAGACAACAATAATTCAAAACAACAATAATAATAAAAATATATTCATTTAAACAATTATATATAGCTTTTAATTATCTAGCACGTTTAAAGTAAACAAGAAGACTGCATGAAAGTTTACCTAAACATCATTGATTTACACACTGATCTTTTCACTAAAACATCCTTTAATTAGAATACCTGTAAACGACCAAAACACCAGACGGTAGGGGGGATAAGTTTATGCAAACCCTTTGAATGGGCTTCAGGAGGATCGATTTGGCGATCTATTTATAAAGGATCGATAGTTTCAGTCCAGAGTTTCTACTGGTAATCAGAATCGAATATGGATTCTGACCAAATACAAGCCCTAGGCATTGTTGAACTTCAAAAGGAACTACAAGATGAGTTCCTGATTTCTATTTATGAACTATTCGAATGTTTTACGAAATGGTATACTGGTAGATTAAACGGGGTTATGTTACATTCTATCGTATTTTGTATCAATGTCATTTTTTTAGGATATAAAGGTTTATTCATGTATTCATTTGTTACAAAGGTTGTATTGAATAAGATTAATTTCCTATCAAAGTACTCTAAAATTAAGATTAAAAATATTACCTTATCCTCCTCAGACCCGAGAGAAAAATATAAATTTGGTTCATACCCAAAGTATCTTAAATAGTTGTTAAGGTCCCCCTAAAGTAGAAAAGTGGAATAGAAAAAAATATTTTTATTAGGAGGGGCTGGGGGGTATGTATCACCATGTGATACATCAGGACTCAACCACTACAACCAAAATTTTTGAAGTTTTAATTAAAATTGGTTTAGTTAGTTTATTTGATATATTTAGACACACTATACATAAAATTTGTTAGTACTGGTTAAAAATTGAGTTTTATTTTGTTTTCTTATGCCAAAATTAACTTTTTTATCACTTTTTAGCATAATTTCTTACTATCATAGAATGCCTTGTAATAGTTTCTGGTTGATGTAAAGATCAAAATAACATTACAATCTAGTTAACTAACAAATGTGAAGGCCATACACATCATCTGTTGTTATGGTTTTCAATTTATCAGCTAAAAAATTTCATCTTAGTTGAAAAAATACTTAAAAATCAACAATTTAACACAAAAAACCTAAAAAAAGTGAAGCTAACACCTCAAGGGAAGATTTTTGACCCAAAATATGCTTTTTATAACATTTAATACAATTTAAAACACAAAACAACACTGACTTAAAAATCACATATCTTATCGGGACATTTCTCTGACAAGCGGAGGTTATATTTTTTTACAGTTGTTCAATATTTAATAATAAATATTTAATAAACTATTTTTTTTTTAATTTTAAGGGCACCCTTTTCAAGTTTTATACATTTAACACGAAAATTCTGAAACAAACACTGAACTAAACTAACTTTTACTGATCTCGATAGTGAAAAAATCAGTCATTTTCTCTAATATCAATTATTATCAAACCAACAACCCGGCTTCTCTGCTACTTCCTGATCAATCCATCAAGAGCAGATGATTTCCCCGTTTGAAATACGACTCATTATTATCTGCGAGAAAAGAGAAGGTTCCGGCTTTTTGAATCATCCCTTGTACACGCATTCAGAACCACCAGATCAGATCGTAGATACAGAATTTTAATAGAGATCGCATGAACTACCCCCCTGCGTGCCAAACATAAAAAGTGACGAAATTCTTAAAAAGGAAAAAATATCTCTTTCCATTATATTTGAATTTGTGGTGATTTTAATGCTTGGGAGACTTTGACAGAAAACATATTCAAATTTATATTAGGTTGTTAAAGGAAATTTCTTCGGAATATGATAAAGAAATTATCTCTGATAAGAACTATTTCCTATTAGTTTATTCACTGCTCTACAGATGACAATTGTAGTATCAATGGATGCTTGTTATACCGGGTATTTCAAATCTCCATTTCACGGCATTATGTTTGGAACCAACGTCTCCGGTTCATGGAAGTAAGGTGTGCCCCTAGGTAAGTGACCATGAGGAATCCATTGCGATGGCTTGCAGCGTCCCTTGTGGCAAAATGAGAAAATTTAAAAAGCTAAAGATATAGAATGAAAACTTCAATAAAAATATTGTTGGCAATATCATAAAGAAAGCGACGAAAAAATTATATAGTTAACGTGACTTAGACAGACTCAAGAAGCAGTGATTTAATTTCTAGGAAACCTATGTTAAATGGTATTAAATGTTAAGGTTTCATAAGTTGGCCATGTCAATGTGGGAGGGCATTAATGAAATGAGTCATTTTGTGACATTGGGGAGTGCAGGGAGTGGGGAGTGCATAAACCCCTGAGAAAAAATTGTGACATGATTTGGGAATTGCTCCTTAAAAACAAGAACTCTCTTCAAACAACATGCTTTGAAGAGAGTTGTTTTTGCTCCAATAGGGAAACAAGTTTAATGGGCCCTCTAAGTAATATTACATCTACGGATCAGACTAGTGTCACGGGTGTGGGACTATTGGATTGGACTGAGCCAGCCTTACACCGAATCAATATGAATGATATTCCACCTACAGTCCATTATGCTAAGCGTAATACTCGCCGGGAATATTCAGTTCGTCCATCTCAGGCAATGAGATGTTAAAATTCATGGTGTATTACTGTAATGCAAATTTTTATGCTGTGGGGTAGACGCTTCCATTTGTCAACTTATCAGAATGGGATTTCCGATATGGAAGAGTGCTTATAAGTGCACGCGATTGTTAAGTATATCATTGATATAGAATTAATCTGTAGTATAAGTGGGTATGTGTGTAGTATCATGGTATTCAATGATGTGTTTGTAGGAAAAAAAGAATCGTCGTTTTATATTTAGTTCACAATATTCATTAAGCGTTGGAGAGAAGTAATTTTTGATAAATTGTCTATTACCGAAAGGGTGAAAGGGACGAAGGAGTGTTGGGAAAAAAGAAAAGCGAAAAAGGATAAGATAGCAAGAGAAATTCAGGGGGGAAAATTAAAAATAGGTAATGAGGGAAAGGCATTAGGTATGTAGGATGATTCAACAAGTTCGTTCAAACTTTACACAGCCGTATTTTTTGCATTGAATAGCTACATAAAAAAATGCCCCAAGAGCTGTACCTCTAAGAACCATAGTTTTCGAGAAAAAAAAGAGACCAAAAATCACACTTGACAATTTATACGATTATACAAAAATGGTTATGGATGAAAATAACAAAGTAGTATGTGCATGTGCATATGTTTGATGACTAAGACGGTAAAATTATCCACTCAGAGTGCATGCGTGCTCCGTAGAATGAAATAATACAACTTTTATAGAATGTGACATCATAGCTTTCAAACAAAAAATAGAATGGTAGAGGTTTGGCTTTTCAGGTATTTTTATATAGCCCACGCAAGAAATCTGACTATAATAAGTTTGAATATGTAGAAACACTTTTATAGGAAGAAATGACATCTAGGTCAAAATCCTCTAGGCATCTAGGGCAAATCCATCTAGGGCAAAACCTCATTTCGATGAGTTTCGGCCATAATAAGAAATTAAGGCCATTGATATAGGCAATAAATTAATACTATTCACTCAATAGACACGTTCAGGTCCATTGGTTCTCGGTGGTTTAACTCTTCTACATAATAACATCAAGAACCAGCAAATTCTTCCCTCGAACTCATCGTTAAGGAACACAAAGAAATTTTATTCCATTCGTTACGATCGCGTTACATTTATAAAAATCATGTCCGTCCTCCCTACAGCACTGAAATTTCGTACAGAAACTAATTATTACGTAACGGCCTTGAATACACCGTTTTCATGTCTACTATTTGTCACCACAGAAGGTCTGCCTCTCCCGATATAAAAAAAGAACGGGACGATTTTCACAAATGGAAGGAACACGCCGAATGAAAAATGCAGAAAGCAGCAACCGATCCGGGAAAGAAAATAGAGAATTAATAACGCGATGCCAGATTCGGTGATCTTCGAAATAGCCTCGGTTGCCGCGGTTACGAGAGCAGATATGGAACCCAGATAAGTGAAGAAAAAAAAGAAGGAAAGAAGAATCGAATGCGGGAGAAAAAATATAAGTGCTCCCTTGGGACCCTGCAATCAGAAAGCATAAAACGGTGTCGAAGGCATCAGTGGCGGCTCGTCCATAGGGGCTGCGGAGCTGCAGCACCCCCAACCAAAATTTCCCCAAATTCCAATTTTTATTAGCTTTAAAATATTTCAAAAAGGATATATTTTTCCCTTTATTCTTCCTTATTATCCCTTTTCAATTTATAATTTCACAGCAGTCAAAACACTCCGCCGTCTCGCCAACAATTTCTTTCCGGGTTGATCAGCACCCGGAAATATACCGAACGAGGTATCAAAACTTTGCTCTATCATATCAAATCAAAATATCAAGAATTTAGCACGCGAATCTGTTAAGGAGGAGAGGGGCTGTTGTGTCAACAGCCCTGATCCTGGCGCCAAGCAAAATAATGATAGTTTCTTCGGTTTAGTGCCGATTCATCCGTTCTCAACTGATCCGTTAATGAAATATTCTCCCAACTCACCCGGTGAGGGTTATATGAATTCTTATCTTGTGTCAACTCATCCGGTGGGTTCCCAAGTTACCCCAATTGGCTTAAAAGTGCGTTCGACGGCGATTTAATCTCCCTTTAAGCCCCCCAAAAATGTGGATTTTTAGAAATTATAAGCAAGGATCCGCACATGGACGTATATAAGGGGGGGGGGTTTAAGGGGTCCAGACCCCCCCCTTAGCCCAAACCTTAACACACATTTTAAAACTAAAAACAAAAAAATTATTGTTGTTTCTATAATTGTAATACATATCAATTGTAGTAGCCAATTGTACAAATCAAAAAATATGCACATTTATCTTACAAAAAAATCATAAATTTGTAAAGTCAGAGACAAGGATTTTATTTTTAACAGTAAAATAAGTTTATTAAACTTAAAATTAAGGAACCTAAAGGTTAAAATCTTAAAAATAAAAGTATTTGATGAACAGTTTTTTCAGCGAAATTAGGTGGTATACCCGACTAAGAGCCAACAAATTTATTTTAACGCCAAACTTAGTTTGTACCGCCAAACAATAACTCACCGGATCAGTTGGGAGTAACAAACCATCATAAATCATCACACCGGATGAGTTGGCACAATTTTTGACAACCGGATCAGTTGACACCGGACGAGTTGGCACATCACCGTTTCTTCTTTGCGAACGAGTGAAAACGAATGTAAGAAGAAAAATATTCGATTTCTACTAATAATAAATCATATTGGCTTTTTAGCTTTTCTTACTTAAACCTTAAACTTAACACTATTTGCCATTTTTTTTATTTATAGCTTCTTTTCTTTTTCTTCAAACAGTAATAAATAATTCTATTCAGCTAATTTGACATATCAGTGATTTGTCTAATTTTTTCCTACTTTATTATTCACGAATGTTATTATTTTTTTACTTCAAATTTGATTTTGGATAATGTAATTTTTTCTGTCATTCTAGTAGCGTGCAAAAGAGGAACTCATCGTATATGGATGGTATAATGGGTAAGATTTTAATTTTAAAGTTTTATTAAGTAAAAGGCGTGTTCTGTTCTTTTAGCGTATCTGTTGTGAATTTTAATTTCAAAATATAGAAAATAGAGTAACTAAAAGAAACTGTGATTTTGATCTTCGATCTTGTGAATGAAGTCAAAAAGAAACGATGATGCTTGGTGATTTACATCTGTAAGCGTCTTTTTGTATGATTTCTGTAACTTCTATCCATGTTTTCCAGAGTTTTATTTGTAATTTTATCGTTTAAAATCTGGTCTAAAATTCAGTGTAAATTGGTGGATCAGCGCCGTAGCAGCACCCCCAATAATTTTAGTTACGAGCCGCCATTGGAAGGCATAGAAATAGAAGGTTTACGTTTGCATTGAACGTCTTTCCCTATGGAAGTGAGTGACAGTGCCAGCATTTCCTATACTTCAAAACACCTGCTTGAAGTAGAAGAGCTGAATGACTTCATAATTACCTTTTTAGATGAATTTATATGCTTAAGGGGGAACTTTTATGAAGGCGAATGGCTTAAACAATCTATGTGTTGTGGATAGAAAGGGAAAGTTCAGCAAAAGTAGGTTTTGAGTGTACAAGGTGTTTAAAAGTCCGTTTCATGGCTTTTATTTGGAACCAACGTATCTTAGGGTCATGAAAGTAAGGTCCAACCCTAAAAAGTGACCATGGAAAATCAACTGAAATGACTTACAGCGCCCCTACTGGCAAAGTAAGAAAGTTAAAAAAAATTTAATTAAAAAACTAAAGGAGGTAGAATAAAAACTTCCGTGAAGAAATTGTTGGCAGTATCATAAGATATGCACAGAATTTTTTTTCATAAACTTACAATATTCGAGAAGATATTAGAAAGTGAAAGAAGTACTTTTTCAGACCTCCAAAAAAAAGAAGAAATTCGCAAATTTTCTCAGCGCTATTATGTAGTTTTTGCATTTGTTTTAGCTAAATAAAGACAAATTTTCAAAATTCAATTTTCAATTCTGCCGAGGCCTAGTCTGTGTAAATAGAATCGGCGGTTGACCTTGAGTTTTTTCTCCTTGTATTTCTTCTGCGTTGCCATGGTAAAGCATGACGTGAAACCGCCGATTTTATTTACACAGACTTTTTTTTTTTTTATAGCGGCCTATCAAGCGATGCTCATCTCCGTTAAAGACAAATTTTAGCTAAAAAAAAAACCCCTGCAATTTTGCGAATTTTTTTCTTTTTTTGAGGCCTGAAAAAATATCATCAATATCTTTTTACTTATCATCAATACCTTAATATCTTATTCTTCATATCTTATTTAAGTCAACCGAATTCAATTTTTTTCCCAATTTGTGCTCTTTCTTTCGACAGCATTTCATTGCTTCTGCCAACTTTTTTTAGAGAGTTTTTTTAGAGTCTCATGGGTGCATTTTCGAATCTTATGGATCTGAATTATATTTGAACCATCTATCCTTAAATGTGTGGTATTAGTTCTGAATCAGTCTATCTGTATATCATACGTTTCAAAAATTTTCAAAGATTAGAAATTTCTACCAAAAACTACACTTTTCATAATTTTACAACTGTGCCCCCTTTCTTTCAAAGAAAATTAATTCAAAGGCATTATTCACAGCTGCATTAGTAAAGCAACAACCGACTCTATTTACTCTCATCATTCTGAAATAGCTGACAAATCTCTCTCGAGAGAAAAGAAAACATTCCTTACCCCCTTAAAACAGGAGGAACACATAAAAATAATCTATTTCTACCCCATAACCCCGAGAAAGAAATAAAAAATGGAAGGATGACAGGCAACCAGTTTAATTTTGGGTTCGATCCATAATTTATTCTTGGCTGGAGGACTTACTTCCGCATTATTTCAACCCCGGAGCGAAGATAAACAATGTGGGAAGAAAGTATTCATATCAAGGTTTATAAATAAAAACACTCATTACATCAAGGGTCCGTCTACTCAATACATAAGAAGGGATTTTATGAAAGATTGGGTTCTATAGTTTTTCAATAAAAATTTTATTTTTCTTACCTTTAACTGTTTGTGTTTAAGCTATATCGAAAACAAAAATAAGTTCAATATAATATTTAGCAATTGGATATAGAAAAGAAGAAAAGTGCAATATGATAATTGATTATACTATCTCTGTTCATTGATTCCCAATATTAATATTAAATAAATATTCAAGATAATTCTCCAATTTCATTATCTTTTTCAATCCTAGCAGTTCCAAATTTCTTATAGGATCCTCTGGAAATATCGGGCTCTCAGGCGCCTTATGATTGAAAGGGTTAAAGGATACCTTTACAGAGAATAGGAATATAGTAATTAAAGATTTTTTTCATTCATTTTAATGATTGAATATTAATACAAAGTTTGAATGAAAATCTGTTGTTTTTTTATAGACCTGTAATTTTCCCATTTTTTACAAAGATTTGGAAATATTTATAGATATTAATTTTTTTACCTTTAAGGGGCAAAGGTTAATTATTTTCTGAGCTTTACTTCATTAAAAATGTTAATAAATTTTTCGCTTTAAGTTTAATTTCCTAAACATATATTTGTGGCTTCTTTTATTGCTGTCCTAATAATAATAAAAATGATAATGAATTGAGGCAAATTTTGGACAATTTCATTAAGGTTTTAACAGTTTTTAATATATTTCAATATTAGTAAAAATTATTTTATATCTGAATGAGATACGGCTTTGAGACTGAGTAATGGTATCAGGTACATAACTAAATGGATTTCTAAGCGAAGGTGTTTATATACACACTTTACATTTACGATGGTAGTGTACTATTTTTTTCATAAATACAGAGAAAATTTAAAATATATTACACTGTTTACCAGTGAAAAAAGATGTCTCAAAACTATCTAAACGAATTACCAATTTATCGTCCGTAAAAAAATGAAACGGATCAATGTTCCAAAAACATTAAATAAGTTTTTTCATAATCCACAACTTATTTAAATAAAAGACGTAACTCCCCATACGTTCTCTTTATCAAATTTTTATCCGCTGTAGAGCTTGCTTTAAACTAGTTTTAGTTTTCTAAACTGTCACTAATCCCATAGTACACTGGGGGAAATGCCGTCTAATGCTCCGGCAGATCCAGAGAAGCGCGTCTGTCTAGAGAAGAGTCTCTTCATAGGGGTAATATAGGACAGAGTGCTCATCAAATCTCTTTTCTCCTTGAAACAGCCGTGTTAAGCTTAGGGGTGCCTGTTTCTTACAACTGGGGACACAACGGTTTCTTAGGCGTTTATGATAGTTATTGCATTATCCCTATCTAACTTAAATTCTATTTCAATTACAGTAGAACTCCGAATCAGTTGGGACCGGACTCCATACGTATGATAGAAAAAAAATCGGATAGTTGGATTTTTTCTGAAAAAGGTCCATTTTAATTAATCTGCATGTATGATGAAAATGGTAGAAAAAAACATTTTTTTAGATTTTAATTAATTAAATGAAAAGGCAACATTCGGATCAATTCGGATAATCGAATATTTAAGACCTCGGGTGGGCAGAATGTCTCTGATGGCTATAGAATAATAATTAATAATTGAAAAAATAAATCCTGAAAATATTGGAAGTGAGTGTCCCCCTGACCCTCCTCAAATCCGCTCGTGGTTGGAAATGTTTTCTCTCACGACTCTATGCTATTTTAAAATCATCGCAAATATAAAACCAACTTTTCGAGTTTTTTTTTAATGTATACTATTTCTCAGAGCATGTAGGAAATCGCATACATCTCTTTTATCGGATAGTATGTTTCTGAGACAGAGCTAGATAAAGAAATATACGGGAAGAAAAAAAAAAGGTAAACATATATCTAATGAATTATAAAAAGGAATATAAAGAAAGGGGAAAATAGATTTTTCTACTTCAAAATTTTCTTCCCCATCAGAGACTTTAGATTACCGTTACTCTATGCTGGCATGCAGAGACGCAACTACTGCGCTCACTAACTATTTATTTCCTCTATGAGTCTCATCCATCTTGATTAAGCCTATAATCTCTTCCAGGTACATAATCCCTTCAATCTGGCCAGAAAAGGTCATTTATGATAATTAGATTATCAGGCCCAGCGCGCACTTTGTTGCACTCTTGATATCTGACGTAGATTAGAAGGGATGTGAAAAATCGAATTGGATGTGTCTGCTGATTAACTAAGCTCGATGAATTTTATGGCAGAATAAATCTAGGTTGTAAAGTATTTAAAGAGCATGATGAAAATGTCAGTTTTTTAATGTCAAATTGGTTAAATTAAACCTTTTTTGTAAGAAATAGCTTGAGAGATGCACGTGTAATATACTACGATCTAATTAACATATGACATGTAAAACACCTTAAGAAACTTATTGTGTTGCTATAAACGTTAAAGACATTTTGGGTATATCTCTTCCTGTTCAATTCCCCTAAATTCAGCTTAATTGTATGGTTTTCAAATTACTTTTTATGCTGATTAACACCATACAATAATGGTATTTCAAGGGAGGTCAATTCAGTGGGAGATATTGAAAAATGCATATTACAATGTTGTAAATTGCAAATTGCAAATGTAGTGGATAGTGGATCCTCAACATAAAAAATAAGTATCGATGATGCAGTGTGCGGTTTACTATGTTTTAGTTGGATTTTGGTTAGATGGTGACATTGAAATTGATCAACGGTAATGCATGTCATCAAGCAATCAATCAATCACCAAGCAACAGTATAATATATCAACTAATTTTTGTGTTATCATCTAACCAAAATTGAACTAAGAGTGGTAAGTAAAACTAACTTAAACTACATCAATACTCAAAATTCTCGGAACAATAAGAAAACCGCTGAAAGAATTCATTTAGATAATCTAACCAAAAATTAACAACTATCTGAAGTACTTGGTAGTGCTCAGTTAAATAAAAAATTTATGCTGCGTATTTTTTTTATTATTCTCCGCTTGAGAGAGAGAGATTGTGTGTATAGCACTTATAAGCTGTGTTGTGATGCTAGTGCAAACACATTTCACTGTTTGACAGCGCAAAGAATGACATCGAAATTGACGACGAAACGAAAAAGTTTCTCCATCGGTGACGAGGGAGAACGGACGTCATATGTTTGACAAAGACCTTCGGGAGGTACATCAGCGTCCATTGTCCTAAAAAAACACCAACTGGGTTTTTCTTTTTGTCCGCCTTCAATAGATTTGCAACTCTGACGTCATGACGACTATTCTAGTCTTCTTGAAGTATAATGGGAAGAGTTGAGGTTTTTTAGTTATTATATCAATAGTTTCTTATCAAGTAAATTTTGGTATCAAAATGTATCGAAAGCCACGAATAATGTCAAATTCAAAAACACAGAAAGCTCTTAAAGAAATTTTTAATCCGTTCCACAATTTTGGTCTCTATGAGAACAAACTTCGAATGAAAAAACCGTTGGAAAATATCACTCGTTTTGCAAGTCAATTTTTCTGTACATTATTAAGTATTACTACTGAACGTTTTGAAATATAATATTGTAATAAGAATCATAACTCTTTAACTTGTACCAAATGCATTATTTAATAAATTAATTTGAAATTTAAGATTCGTGAGAATAGGACAGTTGGAAGTCATTCTAAAAACTTTTGCTAAATAAAAATATCGAAGTAGTTTGAGCTTTAGTAATTGAGGTGCTGTGCAATGTAGTAAAGCTCTTGAAAGTAGCTTGTTGTTGCTTTTCAAATGTCTTCTTTATAAAATGCAAAATATGTTTTAATAAATTTAATAATTTGTTAGTGATAGTTGAACGAAATACTTAAATCTTAAATATACATGCATTCTTGCCTCTTTAACGAACTGAATCTCTTCTAGTTAACCGTCGATGGACCTTTATAGTAAGAATGATATTCATAATTTTTCCCGATTGAACGTCGTTGAGTTCAAGATTAAACTCTCAATTGCCCTTCCCAATTCAGTGAAAGTGGTTTGAAACGCGATTCATACGCTTCAATGACCTAATTCTTGTGAGTTCCAACCGATTTGAATCGTACTTCAATAAAGTGGTTAAAGTAATTTCAAGAGGACATAAATTTACGCTATAATCCCTGGTTATTTTTAATAACCAATAGGTATTTGGTTATCAATTTCATTAAAGATGTGTCTTTAATTAAAAAATGATTAAATTCTTTAACATTGGCACTGTTAATCTATCTAGACCAATTATATAACAATTTCAATTACCAATACAATTATATTGAGTCAATATTTCAAAATGTATGAATTTGTAGTTTAATACATTTTTCAATTGGATAAATTTTGTTTTCACATCGCATTTTTATTAGTACTTAAAGGTAGAAGAAAGAAACATCAAGTTATTTTGTCAAATAGGAAAAAACGTAACATCTGGAAATCAATTTATGGTCTGAGTCGTAAGTAGACTAACGTCAGTTATTTTTTTTTTCAGTTGACAAAAGAATATAAATGACGTTCAACAAATCAATATAATAATAGCTCAACTTTTTTGTAGAACTCTATAACGTTGTATAGTTAACTAACATTTTTAAAAAGGAGTGCATTTATAGAAGAAAAAAATCATCTATTCCCATTAAATTAAATATATTTGGTCGGTTTTCATAGACAGTACGCACTGTTTTCTTAATCGAAGAATAACATATTTCAGGATATAAAAAGGGGAAAATAATTATTAATTAGATTTTCCTACATTGACATTGACTACACTACATTTAAACATTAAGTGTCATGATGGTTTTGTCTCTTATTATTTTCAATAGCTTAAAAGGTATTGTTTCACATGTCAGGGTTGCAACAAAAATATGAATGACAAAACATACTAACCAGGTATAGATTGTTTTCAGGTGACGTCACCAACCAACTAATTTAATTCAAAATATAATAAGGATAGAACCATAACTTACCGAGGGTAGTTTTAAACATTATCGTAAATCATATTTTCCCATATAAGTCCACAGTGTCTTTATTGTCTAGGTTTAGAGGATTGATGGTGAACATTTCTTAAGTTTCAGGTTTAGTCCTTATAAAATTAAAGTAACTAGAATCTTTAATGGTATGTTGTTGATATTCCCTAAAACCGGAAGGCTTTTTAACTTGTTGATCATAGTAGTATAAAAAGTGGTATTTAATTATTCATACAGTAAAAACATTTACAAGTTATAATGATTCAAATTCCCTCAAAATATTTTTAATGTTACATAAGTATGGATGTATATTTATATCTGTTGGGTTGCTATTTTTCTTGTTAAATACAGAAATTATGAAAGTAATTTCTATTATTTAATAACAAATCCACCTTTTGAAATATGCGATATTTTCACTTAAGGACTGAACTTGATATGAACTATGAATAGATCAAGTCTAATAAATCTTACAGTTACAGTTTTAATACAATCAATTGTAATTATGTGATATTTACTATTATTAGTAATTTATAATTGGAACCACAGTTAAACATATCAAAAAATAATTGATATTATTCATAGGTGTTACTGTGAAAGAACATTTTTACTCCTTGTGAGAGTGAAGTTTTAACCACTAAATGAATATTATCTGCCCCCTTTGTTACCTGTAGTTAAAAAGGTCACAAGTCAAAAAGTTACGTTTTCCCTCCTTAGAAAAAGAAACTTTTTCACCTATGACCTTTTCCTTCAGTATAAACCAGCAGCCCTATTTCAAGCGCAATATGCTTTTCAATTATGTATCCCTATCCTATTTCACACATTTAATTCAAAACACCTTGCTCCAGAGGTAAACTTTCATCCCTCAACCTCCTGCATTCCCCTTTTAAGAAAATTAATCTTCTTAGACAACAATCAGCTTCGCAAAGGTGGCCGCGTTGACTGGTAAAAAGTTCAAAACAGCAACGAAGCTGAAATTAACCCCCAACACCCACACACTCTTTAATAAAAATAACTCCTAACTGCAAAGCATAACAAAGTTGCCCCTTGCACGGCCGTTGTTGCCATTCCTCGCACCTAAATATTATGGTGGCCCGGGATGGAGCTTATTGATCCGGATTCGTCTGGAAACTCCTTGACCCAGTTCCTCCTTCTGCTCCGGGCGTGAATGAGCGCCCAGGGCGCTGCTGTTTTGTTTTATTAAACGCTCCTGGCGTGATTTACGGTACTTCTTTTTTCCTTTTTGGAAGGACGGACACAGGCGGGAGGAGGGTTTTCTTAGGGAGGTGTGAATTAATTATGGGGCTTTTAATTTGATCCGGAGAGGTGGAATGAGAGGGAATGGGTTTTGCGCTTCTTTTCAAGTTGTGGTGATGGGATTTATTCTGGGATGAGATATCCACATTCAGGGGATGGTATAGGGAGGTGGGAAGATTGTGTAGGTTATATTGGGTTCCAAAGAAACAGCACTGAACCCATGAAGTGTTTTTTGTATTAGAATGAGGGTAAATAATTGCAGCAATATTTAAAAGTTGGGTTTACGTGTGAAAAAATTATATTTAATTACATGTATTACATCACGTTGTTCTTAGTAAATAATTAGAAGCGTAATTAATTAGACTAATAAACATTAAATATGTAGCTCAATGAGTCTATGAAAAATTCAGTAGATTATTAAAAGAGACTGAAGGGCATTGATAGCTTTAGTAATTTAACTAGATTGAAATCTCTAACAAAAATATATATCTTTAATACATTTATCTACATGTTTCTATCATCTTATGTAAGACAGAAATATAGTTTTTTTAATTATTTTGTTTTGAGAAGTTTGTATCACATGTAATCTTATTATAAGTATCTTAATTTCTTATGACTCTTTTACTTAATAAAGAAAATCATGCTCTTGGTTCAGAAATTAAAATAAACGGCTATGGAATCGTATTTTTTCAGCTACTTTTAATAAGGAAAAACGCTTCATGCTGACTTATTTTTTAAATGTTTCTTATCAGTGAACCATAACTTGAAATCTTAGCTCTATATAAACACGAACATTTTACCTGAAACTAAAAATCACCCTTCTCACAAACTCTCTTTTCCGCAAAAGTTTTTAGAATTCTTCTCTTCCATCATCAACAAACAATCCCACCCGCAATGCAATTCTAGAACCTTTCCTACGCAATAAAAGCGTCTGTGAAACTTCCCATTGAATGAGCCGTTTATTTGGAATTTCAACGGTTCCTTTTTGCAGCAGACGGCACAGACGATTCCAGGGAGACAAACTTAAAGGATGGAAATTGGTTTCTACATTCGAATCAATAGAGCCGGACCCCCCTAGGACCATCTCAGACGATACACATTCCGAATGCTGTGACACTCTAGAGAAGTAGAGGAATAGCAAAGAATGCCATGTATACCAAAGGTGATACTTTGTCACGAATAGTCGTGCTTTTTTGAATAAAATGGGGAAATTTTACAAACCTTTATTGTGTTTTTAAAGATTAGTGATAATTAAGTATGAAAACCAGTTTTATCAGTTGTATATCGACACCCCGCAATAAAAAAATGGAGATGAAAATGAAAACGAAATGCATATTTTCTCATATTTTTTCAGTTATAAAAATTATTAGTATTATTATTATTATTATTATATTATTAGTTATAATATTTTCTTTGTATACTATGTAAGAAAAGTTGTGAGACTCCGACATCCAATGAAAAAGATGCAAATTCCCTTAAAAGGGATTTGCTAGATTTGGATATACTGCAGCAACGAGATTTTGTCTCTTGACCTCCCCTGACCCAGGGGAGAGCCCACTCCGATTTGGGGACCGCGCGTGGAGCATTTCGGTTCGGGGTTCCTAGAAAGATCCCTTTTGCGCTTTTCTTCGCAAGTGAAGGGGGATTGTTTTACGTCGGAGTTTTCCGAGGGCTATGCGTGTTTCGCTGAGAATGGACGTTTTTCTTTCGTTTAAAGGGCCTCTTAAAAATAAAATTTTCCCTTTAGGTGAATACAGACCTCTATGTTTTTATGGGGGAGGTGGGGGGGGGGGGGGGCTTCACTATTGCCGTAAAGTTTCAAATTTTAAAAGAGTTAGCAAAATATATTTTTTAACTGACATAAGCTCTTTAACATAAAGTTTGTAAGTAAGTCTGTAACAACAATTTAATAAGTAAAACTAATGAATAAGTAAAATAAGTAAGTTTTTTAGTAAAACAATTTAATAAATGTATTAAAATCTGAAAAAATGTGGAACTCAAGAGGGACTGAGCGAAAACTCAAGGATTTATATCAGTCAGTATTTTTTTTAAAGTAGCATAGTCATCGAAATTAATTTTAAGAAAATTTTTTCTTTTAGACTGTTTTAAAATCTCATTACGCAATTTATTTATTTCTCATCACGCGAAATTTTGAACAATGGTTAAAAAATGTCTGACTGAGAGACATTGGTACAAAAATTTAATTACTGAGAATATTATAGGTCATTTTAAGTTAAAATTGTGATTTCATTACTCATTTGCTAGTACACCCAGCGAAAACTATTAGCAGAACAACTAGGACTTTTGCAGCCGGAGCCGGATATTCTTGTGCATGAAGATGCGCACAACGACTTTTTTTCGCATTTCAAGCTAGTCTGGAGTAATTAAATTTTCGAGTTTTAAATGAAAATATTAAATAAAATCATCATGATTATGGAAGTTTCAGTTCGGCCGATAGTGATATTTTAGGATTAAATAAATTTTGTTTTTGTTCTATTGCTGTGAACTCATAAAATCTATGCAATTGAAAGATAAGTAATGAATTTGTCAAATAAAAAAAGCCGAAATGTTATGATCAGTAATTATTAAAATCGTACTTTATAAGAAAATGTTCTCAATGTAAAGTTTTAGTTCATTCTCTGACGAAATTAAGTTCCACCATCAAGACACATCTCAAAGAAAAGAAACGCGAAACCCGCACTTCTTTTGAACATCAACTTTGGCATAGTTTCTGCCGTGAGGAATAACAAGTTGGCGTGCGTAGGCTAACCCCACCACCCCCCAAAAAAGTAAAGCGTCCCGTTTCTCCTAGGGCTGCCAAGCGACAAAATCTCGTTGCCGCAGTATACATATATCGAAATCGATAAAATATCTTTATCAAATAATATAAGTTTAAATTGGTGCAGCATCAATTTTATATTTTCCAACTGGTTTTTTATTTCAAGTTTGTTCTTATAGAATTCAAACTTGTGAATTGGAAAACATCTCTATAAGACCTCTACCGTGCATAAAATTAATCCATGTCAATCTTTTGAAAATGATAACGAAATGCATTTTTGCTCATATTTTTTCAGTTATAAAATTATAAAAATTAGAATATTAAATTTTTCGTATGCTACGTAAGAAAAGTTGAAAGACCCAAACTTCCTAGAGTTTTATAATTTCAAATTATTTTTTACTTTACTGTGCAGGCTTATTTTTACGAACCCTTAATGGACAATTGTTAAAGTACTTTGTAAAAAATAAAATAAGAATTTTTCTCTGTATTGAGATAGTACTAGACAACAAAATGTCTTTGTTAGAACTGTAATATGAGCTGAAAGAATGTATGATTACAATAACACAACTTTTTTATAACATGTAAAATTTTTATCTGCTCTCTTAACAGTGAAACTATATAAAATACTAGCTGATTTGCCCGGCCTTGCACGGGTGAAGTATATAAAATTATTTTTTATGCTCTCTCAAGTTGCGAATCTAATTTTCTGTATCAGCAATTACCAATCATCCCGGTGTCCCTGGTGCCTTTTTCCTCCCAGTTTCCCAGTACTTTTCCTCCCGGTGTTCCCGGTACGTTTTCCATCCCGATGTTCCTGGTACAATTGTTATCCCAGTGTTCCCGGTATCTTTTTCATCTCCGTACTCCTGGTACCTTTTTCAACCCGGTGTTCCTGGCACCATTTCATCTAGGTGTTCCCGGTGCAGTGCATCACGAAAAAATTCTTGGAAAGGAATTCATTCAACAACTTCCGAAAATATAGATACTACTCCCATTTGTCTATTTTGACGAATTTCCCAGTAATTAATAAAAAACAACTGCATAGATAAAAATATTTAACATTCCCCTGTTTAAATTGAAAAAAAAAATATCGTTAAGCTATCATGGAAAAAATAATGATGGAGAATAAAACTTGATCTAGTTTTTATTACCAACTTTTTTAAAAGCTACACTAAAATAATTCAAGTTTAAAGATTAATTTCAACATTTCAACAATCTAAACTTTCAGTTTCAACATAAAATTTCAAGGAAAATGAAGTTTTTAAAATGAAAATACTGTCATAAAGTTTTTTATAAGGACAGTTTTCAATTTCTTTAATTATTAATAACGTTCTTAAAACAATTTCAGTCCAGTTGTATCTTTAAATACTTTGTTTATGTTTAAAATTGTTTTTGTTGTATTATTTGCAACAATGCGAGTTAAACAGATCTTCTTAAGTGGAGAAATAAGGCGAATTTTACAAAAAGGCCTAAAAGGGGGTGAAGGGGTGGTTTTAGGAATTAGAAATTGATGTCATTGTCTTTCCCCCGTCCCCATACCTATGTGTACCAAGTTTGGTTCGATTCGGACGGGTAGTTTTGGAGAAATTGAGCCAAATCTGTTCCGGACAAACCCAGGCAGGAACCCAGCCAGGAACCCAGGCAGGAACCCAGGGACACCTTCATTATATATAGAGAGACTAGCTGATATGCCCGGCCTTGCACGGGTGGAGTGTATCAATTTATTAAAATTTTCTCAAGTTACATGCCTAATTTTCTGTAACCATAATTACCAATCATCCTGGTAGTTTTTCATATCCCGGTGTTCCCAGTATTTTTTCATATCCCGGTGCCTTTTTCATCTTGGTGTCCCCGGTGCCTTTTCATCTCGGTGTTCCCGGTGCATTTTCATCACCGTGCTCCCTGTGCCTTTTCCCTCCCGGTTCCAACTGTGTAAATCTAACCTAACCATCCAGTTCCGGTGTTGCACATTTAATTACGACAGTTACCCAATTATCCATTCTAAGTGAAAAAAATCCATTAAAATTATTACAGACTTTTGAAATCCCAAAATTTGTAAATACCCCCTGTTTAAATTGAAAAAAAAAATCCCGTTAAACTACACCAAAGAAACAAATTATAAGGTTAAATAACAAATTGATCTAGTGTTTCTATCATCAACTTTCTAAAAAAACTGCATGATGTAATCTTTACTTTAACCAGTCTAATTCTTAAAACTTTCTATTTCAACTTAAAGTTTCATGGAAAATGAAGTTTTTAATAAGAAAATACTGTTATAAAGTTTTTTATAAGGGCCGTTTTTAATTTTTTAAATTATTAATAACCTTTTTAAAACATTTAAAACAATTTTAGCCAAGTTTTATCTTTAAATACTTTGTTTTATGTTTAAAATTGTTTTTGTTGTATTATTTGCAACAATGCGAGTTAAACAGATCTTCTTTAGTGGAGAAGTAAGGCGATTTTTACAAAAAGGCCTTATAGGGGATGAAGGGGTGGTTTTAGAAATTTGGAAATGATGTCATTGTCTTTCCCCCGTCCCCATACGTATGTGTACCAAGTTTGGTTAGATTCGGACGGGTAGTTTTGGAGAAATTGAGCCAAATCTGTTCCGGACAAACCCAGGCAGGCAGGAACCCAGGAACCCAGGCAGGAACCCAGGGACACCTTCATTATATATAGAGAGATGAAGAAATGGATTTTTAGTCCCGAATTTTAGTATTTATTTTGAAGCAATAAAAACCCTGTCTCACTTAAAGAGTAGAAACATTTAACAACTGTGCAAGAGAATTCTTGGTATTCTGTCTAATGAGAAAATCTCGTCATTTATTAGACAAAAGGGGAAGTAATATCCTGTCGAAAAGTACTGATTAGTTCTGGATACAAAAGTAATCAATAAAGGAACTCAATCTGAGGTAATTTGGGTGATTTAAGAGTGACCCTTAATCTGAGTAAATAGCTCGTGTTTCCCATTGTTCCGGTTAGGTAGTGCATTACTAAAGTCACAAAAAATCATTTGGTTGTTTAAAAAATTTAGACGTTAGGTTCTGTAGTAAAAAATTACTAAGAAAAGAATGAGAATAACAATTAGTGCTAATCTCTATTTATGTATTTCTGATATAGATGAAATGATCAGACTCAGAAGGATTGACTTCAGATTTGGGCGACAAATATTGTATGGTCAATCGTGCAAAATTAAATTAATACGTCTGGAATGGATCTCTTACCTTTCATTAAATTCGGAGCAATTTATTTATTCTTCCCAACTATAAACGGCAACAGGAATGAAACTTTCTAAAAAAAAAGTAATAGTTAGAAATCAAGTTCAAATTCTATTAAGACTCAGAACATGACAAACCTTGTAAATAAACATAGTATCAATAAAGTAACCAAAATCAATATTAATAAAAGCAACGGTTTAACTTATGTGCACAAACAAATGAATTTAAATCCCTAGTGCCTAATTCATTTTTCAAGGATCTTGAAAAAATGTAATGTAATTTCCTTTTCAAATTAAATCTAATTCATTAAATTTCAAAAGACTGTTTTGGAAATGCATACAGTGTATATAAAATTTTCAATCAAGCCAAATAAATTTTGATTCTGAAGTTAATGTAATTATTTATAAAGTTTTGTTTTTATCTATGTTAAATTTAAATTTGAAACGGAAAATATTCTTTAAGTTGTATCCAAATATCACGAGCTAAACTTCCTTAGTTTAATACTACCTATAATATAAAAAGGGTTTTTTAAAATGTTTCTGAATCCTACCAAATCTTTTAAAATGATCTACTAAAGGCTTTAAAATAATTTTAATTTAAAAAAAAATAGTATTTCTGTTTCTTTGAATCAAAAGGTCCTAAAGGTTACATTTTGTGTTAGACGTTAGAATACAATGTATGAGTTCGTGAAGAATTTTACGGTGAAATTTCCATTTTCTAGTTTACGGAATGAATCCCTGAAAAAAATGTGTAAAAAGACGAATTTTTTTACAGTGCTAGTAAGATACAAATATGTGCTTCTGATATAGGAATATACGAAATATACGAATATATATGGATTAAATAGGCTTCCCATCCACTTCTTAAGACTGTCACCCTTCTTCCTTTTCTCCAAGAATCACACACGCGCTATCATAACCAATTTTTATCTTTACTTCATTAAATTTAAGTAGTTAAATCTTTACCTTTACTACATCTAACTATACCTTCATATTATGAATAATGGAGTCTCTTGAGGACAGCAGACTAGACTTTTCCAAAAGGTCTTCTACATCTGCTCAGTTTAAACATTTTTAATATTTCAAAGCCATTCCAAGAGAGACATATTCAATCCACTGCTATCCACCAGGGGACAATGTAACTTATATTAGGTCCACAAAATCAAGGAATATTCTCTACCTACTAAAGAACTCTCAGATACAGTGCGATGTGTTTTCAGAGAGATAGCTTCATTTGAGTAAAAAAAATCCCCCTCTCAAAACGATTCATCCGAATAAAGAAATGTCCCCTCAAGGAATATCCAAGGAACATTCTCCTCCCCATTTAACATCCGCATCTTGATTTTAACCTAAATTTCTCGACTTGAATCCACTGGATGTGATCCAGATCTCCCCTGCCGCACGTCACCGAAGCTGCATTTACAGAGAGGGATGAATGCGATGACATTGGCACCGGGCGAAAACGATGATGATGACCTGCGACATTGGTCTGCTCGCTCCATTTCTCCTCTCCTTCGTCTACAGCCCCGTCTGCTGCGAGAGACGACCATGAATTTCAGTCTTTTTCGGATTAATTATAGAGACAGTGGAAGCTCTTTTGGAAACCTGTATACGTTTGTAGCAAAGAGGGGGAGGGTTCTTTTTGGTCATCGAAAATATCGGGAGGCTTTGGAAGTTTACGGATACCAGATATTTCTGGAAGAGAAATTACTCAGAAATGCGTATTATCATGCCATGCTACCTAGATGTATGAAACATTATCGTAAATCGGTAAATGGTGCAATCAATCAAAGTTTGTTATAGTCTGTTAGGTTATGTTTGTTAAAATGTTATCGTATATTCGTCTTAGACATATGTGCCAGCATTTTACATGGGGAGAACGGGAGTAGTTGGTATAGTTTTCGTTTTTGAATGCATAATTCTTAACCTTGTTAACCTTTGGGCTAAAAATGTACGTAAGGTTTATAATTTTAATACTCGTTTAATTAACCTAAAAATTAGTTCAGAAACTATCTCCCGTCTTTGCCAATTAGCCCTACACTCGGGCCTACTTGACATACCTTATGGGGTAAGTTGGCATAAGTTAATTTGTATATTGATTCTTTGATAAAATACGACAGGTTTTAGAAGAAAATTTTGTATGGAGATTTCTTCTCATCTAACGTTTCCGAGAGAGACCCTGTTACTCTTCTTGATCCTTCACATAGCTTTTAAATTATTTTTTTTTAAATATTAAGAAGTTATAATTGTTGTTTGATTCCATGATCTCCATATCCTCTCTCAGCTGCGCTTTCAATCCTTCTTTCAAGCCACGGTTGATATTGATGTCGCTCTAACAGCTATACCGAGTGACCCCGTATCAAACTGTGTCAACTAGCCCCAAGGCGATATCTAAAAAAAAAAAATTGATTCCCCACAATTCCAAACATTTGAAGCTAAAGGTATCCATGCATGGATCCACAGTAAACCCCTCTTTCGAAAACTGTCATCAGCAATGCTTTAATTCAGTTTACGAGTTCACCAGATCAGAAAACCAAAGTTGAAAAAGTTTCATCACAGTGAGAAAAACATTTAGTAGTAGTTTTTCCTACGCAAACCTTCGATACAGATTAGGATTTTTGTGGTTATTGTCTTTTTATGCAGTCTATTTTATGCATTGTAATTTTATAAAAAAAATGAATGTGAACTAGCGCTGAGTTCCCGTTTTGTAAAATAATACTTCTTCAAAATTTAAAGATAGCGTGCCTATTGATTGCTTGCTTAGATATTTCTAAGTTCGTACACTAAAATTACCTTATTTTAAACTTAACTGTTTCAGTTCATAAGTGTCTTTAAAATCCATCACAAGTATAAAACTTGAATTTTTGACTGAAGTAGATAAACTTGTTTTTTAAACCTGAATTCAACCTGAACAAATAACTTTATATTCTAATTTGAATAATTTCTATAAAAAGGGCGTCTGTAAAAATGTAAAACTTGTAAATCCTCTATTTTATGATTATTAACGCCAAGGATTTGAAAAAAATGAATCACACTTAAAAAACGCATATTTCTTCCAAAAATTCATTCTTATTCGTGTGTCATGTTTTCAAGTATTTCTCAACTTAAAAAATTATCCCTTTTTAATTCAAACTGATTTAATTTTCTTAAAATTTGTCTAAATTAACAGTAAATTGAAGAACATTACATTAAATGAAACAATTACTTGTACTTCATCTTGAAATTCAGTCCAAAATACAAGTAAATAAAAAAAATTAAAGGAGAAATAGAAGTCTAAAATAAATGAAAACTCGTCTCTCTCTGTATTCGATACCGCATGCCAGTGGATCTAAAAAACATCAACAAAAAAAACCCCTCCCTAACAGATGATTCTTTACAAGAAGGATCCTAAGAGCGTCTGGATCTGGACTTCCTCATCCCTCCCGAGCTCCTAGATAATAGCACTTTAAACCCTCTGATTAGGAAGATAAGTTGCTCAGACATGCCTCTTGTATTTTAGAGACGATGGGATTTCTTATAGTTCTTTGGCTGGGGTGTCGCTGGTGGTATTTGGAATTTGAATTGATGTACGTTGTTACCGAGAAACCTTGTTTCCGTATTCAGAAACGATGTTTTGACGCGTGAAATGTTGTTTACAAGAAAGCTTTGCCAACTGTTTTAGTTGGAGACACGGTTTTTCAGAGTCTGAAAAGAGTCTGGGTTTCTCGCAAAAATTTTGCTGTAGGGAATATTTTAGGCTTTTTATCCTCAATGGTCTTGTGATTGTAGCTTTTTGGCGTGATTTATAAAAGTACTTGCATTAACTTTTGAAAGTGATTATGTAAATTTTATTTCATTCCTTTTTTATTATAAAAATAGAGGAGAGAAAGACAGCTAAAAGTAAAAAAAAGTAAAACAATTCAATTCTCCCAAAATAAAAAAAAAGTTTCGTCAGTCCTACTTTTAAAGACCTATATATTTCATCTCATTGAACAATCATTATGGTTATTAATATAGTTCATTTATTTAGAATGTTTTGTTGATTTCCTCTTATTAAACCCTTCCAAAATACCACTACTTCTGTGTTTTAAGCACAGATAAAACAAAATTAATATGAGAATAAAACCTGCTTAAAGCCATAAATCTAAATATAATTTTGGCAAAGACCATTAAACTATCTTTTTTTTTTTCGTAAAAACTCCATCAAAAACATTTTTCTTCGATCTATTATATGTATTAAATAGGAAAAATTTTGAATAGAAGAGCTTTTCTCTCATTTATATTCTGTCACAACTCTTTCTCTTCATTGACAAAAAATAGTACTAACCTTCCGCATAAAAGAGAAATATTGACCTTGAATGTACTACACCACTAGTTCATTAGTTTCCATAGAAACCGCCCATTCAACTGAGCACTTATCACTCGCTTACCCTTTTTTAAAGGTAGATACGTCTCAGTCTCATAGCTCAATAGACACTAGCTCTAATGAAACATGATGGGTCTTTAAAAGATCCACTTAAAATTCAATGCTTGTAATCTGAATAAGATTTTTTTTTAATTTTAAGTTCTTTCTGCATTCTCCTTTATTGAATATATAGGTTTCGGACTTTAAAAGCAATAATACCTACTTTAGATCAAAATAACGTAACCGAATCGTCTACATTGAGCTGTAACATAATTTTTCAATTAGTTGTTCCTAAGCTTATAATTTCCATTTTAAGCTGCGACATAAATTTAAAATGTTGCGTAAAAAATAAATCCCTTATAAATAATTAATGAAACTAAAATTAACCTGCATTTCTATAACATGTACTACAGGTTAGTTGGTTGGAAGCATTTGAATTAAATATTTGCATATATTTAAAAAATTACAATTATCCTATAAAATATTTTCCATGCTATTCATTTGCTTAGTGTTAAAATCCATTCTACTTAGAAAATAAAATTATTCAAAACAAACGTGTCCATATTATTTGTTATTCTTACCTCATTTAAAAGCTATAATATCTTTCAGCAAACAGTTTTAGTTTGTTTATGTATTTTAACGATAACAAAACTTACTTAAGGTTTATAAGACAGATTAAAACATCATTTCCTAGTGGAAGAATAAACTCAGGGACAGAATTAGAAGAGATTGATTTTCCTTTGCTTCAGCGGAAGAATCTTGATTAAACATTCACAGCCCCCACAGTTTTCCTTAATAACAGTCGCAGTTAAGACGTCTTTTACGCCTGTGAGGCACCCTCTTGTTCGCAAAGAAATTTAATCCGTTATTAATGAACTTCCTCCGTAATTTCAGACTTGTAAAAGTAGCTCTGAAAATGAGTGGATATTTTATTTCTTCGTTTGGCAATGGGTTGATAGCGGCGAAATGAAAGCTCAGCTCAAAATCAGCAGCAATAATAATTTTGCTTTATAAGCAGTTTAAAGAATGAAAATGTAAATTCCCGGCTTGTTTTTAGCTGTTGGAAAGAATTAAAGATTTAAATAATATTTCTCTTCTTGAACCTTCTTCTCTATAATAAGGCTAAAGAAATTTAGAAATAAAATTTTATTAGTACCTACAGAAACTAAGAATTCAATATAGCATCAACAAATGCAGTTTTAGTGACATTACTAAACATTTTACTAAATAATGTTGATTTTTATTAATTATTATAACCATGTTAATAATCATGTTTATCATTAAATTGTAAAATTAAATCAAAATTCCAGATGAAAAAATAGTTAAGTTAGATGAATAAAACGAAATTTTAAAGGAGGCATTTAAATGGGAATCAATGAATGTCTTATTTTTTATTATGTTTCAGAGAAGTATTTCTAATATTATTTGTTTCGTATAAATTATTTGCCAATACGATATAATCCTTATATCACTAATTAAGTAAAAACGTTGAAAGAACATTGAAAATATTCATGCATTAATGTAGGAAAGTATACTTTTAAGTATATGTTGGTCTCTAAAAAAATATTTAAATTCAAGTTTTGTTTCATTAGTTTCATTACACCTAGTATTTCGATCATTTTACGTGTAAATAAAATTATATTTTATATTTGGATTTATATTTGGGAAAATGCAATGTTATTTTTTTTTTCTTAAAAAATATATTATGTTATGGGCAAAGTGATTAATCGGGCATTATTAATAATGCCCGAAGTGGAGGCGGGCAAAGTGATAAATTTCATTCATAAATTTCACTGAATTTAACACATTGCCCGGGGATTATTAATAATGCCTGGATTTATCACATTGACCGTAACATATGTACTATAAGAATAGAGCATTCACACATGACGTCACTTGGAGGACAAAAACAACGTTGCTAAGGCCGTTGTTAGGGGCGGGAACTAGAAGCATCCAATAGAAGCATTCGCACATGATGTCACTGGCGGGCAAAAACAACGTTGCTAAGGCCGTTGTTAGGCCGACTCATGTGATTGAAAATGCTCTATACAAATTAAAGTTCATATCATAATTTTTATTATTCATATTTCCAAATAATCCATAAATCCAATGGTATTTTAAAAGCTAATACAAATTGAAGTTCATATCACAATTTTAATTATTCATATTTTTATCCATGCTTTTTAAAGTTGTTTAATTATGTTTATAAACATATATTTTTAGTTGTTGTTTGTTGGCATCACAACAAGTATTATAGGCAATAGACTAGAATATTTACCGAATGAATTATTGTATTCCAAAATCATTGAATGTTTCTCAAGTTGGTATTTTCCTCTTTAGCGATGTTGATATTAGGGTGAGTTTATTGCATTATGTATGATAAATAATATTAATTTTATTCCACAAGACTTTCTTAAATTGAAAAAAAAACTAGAGTTAGTTTGTTGTTGAAGACTAATAAATAACTGAAATATAACTAGTATACAATCATTATAATTTGTCTTCCTAAAATTTGGGAATTAATAAATACATTCCTATGGTAAAACTGTAATTTTTAAGATTTATATGAGAATTCCAAGAAATAATTTTGAAATGCTATTATAAAGGTGCAATTTTGAACACTATTTGCATATTGCAAGCTGTCTGAAATGTTATTATAATTCCTGCATTGAAATGTACGAAAACATGTGTTATTGTCCATACAACTGTCGTGAATGCAAACACCTGCTCTTGAATTTTAGTACGACATTTATATTTTGCAGCAGGTGGAAGGTATTTTCATTGATTTCCTACGTATGCAAGTAAAAGTATTTGTTCAGTTGTGCCACAAAAACTGGAACAAATCCCTTTTCTAATCAAATGATGGTATGGGTTTTGAATTCATTCTCTTGTAATGCCGCTACATTTAATAAGAATGGCAACTATGGATATTTCCATAGCTTCAAATAGTTTTTATTACAATGTAAGGACAAAAATGAATTGGGTTTTATGTAATGAACTGTGCCAGACACCTAGTTACCACAAAATAAATAATTAAGAAGTTATGAAAGACATGAGTAATTTAAGGTTAGGAAAAAATTACAAATGGAATGGAAAAAATTCTAAATTCTATTCAACATTTATAGAGTACATCCCAAAGCAATGGATTAAAAAAAAAATTCAATTCAAAATCCCTATTTTCAGTATTTTCCAAAATTTGCTCTTCAAGTTAAAATATCATCACTGGGTCACACCGAAAAATCCTGTTAGGAAAACAGCCATAGTCATAAGTCCTTTGTATGTTAAAAGAACACAATATTTGAACACCCCAATTGAGTACATTTTTTTTTAATTTAAGGTTTTGCTTAATGAAAACCTTTCTGTGAATATGTGTGTGCTTCATATGATTTAAGTTACTGATTGAAATTTTAATAAACTCTAATTAATGGTGTCTAATTAATGTATTAATTAATTTCCAAATTAAAATTAAAGTGAATTTTGATACTGGTTATTTTTAATGTACCGTTGTAGGAAGTAGGTTTATTACGTGTATAAAAATAACAGCTTGAAAGAGCAGATGAATGATGAAAATAGTATGCCTTTAATGCCGTACTGAATCTCTGAATACTTTAAGAGAAGTTCTTGTGTTCCTTTAATCATTTGAACGATTGTTGAAGTTTAGAATTCTTATCTCTGATGAGTTTCCTGATTCCACAGACCCGCATGATCTGAAAACCCCAATTGCTTCAGAGCTGCATCACATGATGGATAAATACCAGCAGTTTTCAAACTGTATGAATTAAACTAGTGAAGTAAATTGATTGAAGCAATTGTGAATGAACATAATCTTAAAAGAACCAAGTGGGTTCGAACTTTAACAGTTCGATAGATTACTAAATGACAATTTTAATAATAAACTTATCGTGTTGTGAGAGATTTTTAGATACACTTAAGTTGAGTCATTCGAATAATTTATAAATCCGAATTTTCTATTTTCTTCAAAAACTCTTAAATAATAACTCAAATAGTAAATATTTTGACTACACGTGATCTTAGATATTTCATTAGTGAAAAAAAATTCAACGTTTTAGCCCAAAATTTATTTCTATAGTACAGATAAAATAATTTCTTAGATTTGTAACTAAACAGTTAATATTTCTCCTGAAAGAAAAGCTTTTCATTTTCCTTGAGTTTTCACAAAAAAAAGTGAGTGGAAAAAAATCCCTGGAAAAATCTGAACTTATATGTACATATAGTTAAGTACATAAGTTATTTCGAAACATACATAAGTGTGAGCTTAAAAATGTACTTAATATAATTTCAGTAAAAAATTAGGTTAACTTTTAGGTTAAAATTTGAGTTTAAAAAACTGAATGTGAGAAAGTACAGACACAATAAAAACCTTTCCCTTTTAATATTCAATTACGTGTCTTTGTACAATTTTAAATCATCCAGACTACAGCAAAAACAAAGAATAGTGTGCCATCTAAATATTGTCTCAGTTTTCATTATTAATTTTACTTTTATGGTTTCAGTTTTTCTTTGATACTACTCTAAGAAACACTAATTTTAAAAACAACTGCAGAAGTTATTAAGTTAAAAAAACCTAAATCAATAACTTTTATTTCTCTGCGTTATTTTGCATAATTTTTCTTAAAATTGTGACCATGGGATTTTTTCTAAAACCATTGAACTGATTATAGTTAATACATAGTTAATACTTTAAGTATCAAACGCAAATGAAACAGAATGTATGTTTGTACATAAAGGTATTGTTTTTGATTTTTTTGCCAATAGAAAGAGATCGCGTATTTATATTTAAGAAATGATAACATTAGTTTGTATCTTAAATTTCCTGACATTAAATATTGATTTTAATAATTGAAAATTTTGTGTCAACTTATGGAATAAATAAGTAAAAAAAATTAACAAGAAAACATCAAGGTTATATTGGTTTGTTAATCAAATGTTCATCCCTTCTTCTGAATGATAATCATGTTCTAAAATTCATGATTTTGACAAAACAGCTGTGCCAAACATTTCGGCATTGAACTAAACTTTGACTTTAACGTCGCGTTTTATACATCTACAGCATGAAAATCGAACTCGCATCCACAACACTGAAAAATACTGTTTGAATCTGTCCCAACTGATTACCGCATAGTTTAGCGAGTTTCGAATTCCCGTTTTCTCATTTTAGTTCAAAACAGGATCAGTTTCCTGAGTTGCAATCGCGGAATTAAACAAAGGACTCTTTCTCCGCGGCGGAGGGCTACGGCCCTAGAGCACAGCTGTTCCTCAGCTGTGCGTCGGCGGAGGATCACAGCGAAAAGTGATCAGGCCCTGTATATGAGGACGTCTTCCCCTTCGACCGAGCGCTTTGGCTTTGCGAAGTGTTCTCGCTCGGGAAGAAGGCAGTTTCGAACATTTTTCCACCGGGATACTGCATCCAAAACTGCTGGCAAGAACTCTTCGTAACAGCAGTCGATTTAAAAGAAATCCTCTACTTTCGGAAATTTTTATTTCCTTTATTATTTTTTTGTATTTTTTATACTTTTTATACGAAGAGGAAACGGAATCTTTGGAAGAACTGTTTGTACCAAAAGTTTTATTGGAGAGAAAATTATTTTCTCGTTTTAAGACTGGAATTATTACCGACTAGTGCTTGGAGATTTTAAGTGATCAAAATAAATTTCATCAGGTGAGTAGGAAAAATGTTTGTATCCATGTGTTCACGTTATTTTGAATTGTCGTTTGTAAACAGATGGTCCATTTTTGGTGAAGGGGGGATGCTATTGGTCCGGAGTGGCATGAATGAATTACCAGATGGTGACTCTAAATATCATTTTATAGGGGATACCGATAGTAATAATTTAATAAAATTAACTATTATCCTTTAATTAAAACGTTTTCATAGTTTTAGGATACAAGTTTATAGTTTTCAATTATAATTAAATTTTAGGGAGTTAAACATTAAATGTTTTTCGTCCTGCCTATATCTGAAGAATCGAAATTTGAATAGAAATAAATAATACACTAAAATTAATTTTACTAAATAATTTATTTATTTCAGAAAGATACTTTAATAGTTTATTTTTTTAGACATTGTATTCTTTTTATAAGTAATTTCAATATGTTTTATAAAACGTTTAGGTAATTAACCTTATATTATTAGTTATTGTATTAGTTTTGTTGCTGCTTATAAGTAGGGGTTGTCAGATACAGATAAAATAATTTTATAAATTATACTACTTTTATTTAATTTCGAAACGGATTTTTATTTTACTCAATATAGTGAATTTCATAGCATTAATGTAAGGTTTTTGATTTGAAACTTTTCAAGTTTTAAAAAATGCACACTACATTTTTGTTTCCAAATAAATTAAGCTATTTAAAAAAATTTCTCTTTTAAAAATTTAAGTAAATAAATCCAGAAAAAAATTAAATTCTGCAAATAGGATATATTGACAACGTATTTATAAATTTAATTTTATGGTTCAGTTTTAATTCAATAAAGCTTAAAAGCATGTATCATTAAAATAGTTTTAATTTAAACCTTTATAAATTACTAGCTGATATGCCCGGCCTTGCACGGGTGGAGTGTATCAATTTATTATATTTTCTCAAGTTACATGCCTAATTTTCTGTAACCATAATTACCAATCATCCTGGTAGTTTTTCATATCCCGGTGTTCCCAGTATTTTTTCATATCCCGGTGTTCCCAGTATTTTTTCATTTCCCGGTGCCTTTTTCATCTTGGTGTCCCCGGTGCCTTTTCATCTCGGTGTTCCCGGCGCATTTTCATCACCGTGCTCCCTGTGCCTTTTCCCTCCCGGTTCCAACTGTGTAAATCTAACCTAACCATCCAGTTCCGGTGTTGCACATTTAATTACGACAGTTACCCAATTATCCATTCTAAGTGAAAAAAATCCATTAAAATTATTACAGACTTTTGAAATCCCAAAATTTGTAAATACCCCCTGTTTAAATTGAAAAAAAAAATCCCGTTAAACTACACCAAAGAAACAAATTATAAGGTTAAATAACAAATTGATCTAGTGTTTCTATCATCAACTTTCTAAAAAAACTGCATGATGTAATCTTTACTTTAACCAGTCTAATTCTTAAAACTTTCTATTTCAACTTAAAGTTTCATGGAAAATGAAGTTTTCAATAAGAAAATACTGTTATAAAGTTTTTTATAAGGGACGTTTTTAATTTTTTAAATTATTAATAACCTTTTTAAAACATTTAAAACAATTTTAGCCAAGTTTTATCTTTAAATACTTTGTTTTATGTTTAAAATTGTTTTTGTTGTATTATTTGCAACAATGCGAGTTAAACAGATCTTCTTTAGCGGAGAAGTAAGGTGAATTTTACAAAAAGGCCTTATAGGGGATGAAGGGGTGGTTTTAGAAATTTGTAAATGATGTCATTGTCTTTCCCCCGTCCCCATACGTATGTGTACCAAGTTTGGTTCGATTCGGACGGGTAGTTTTGGAGAAATTGAGCCAAATCTGTTCCGGACAAACCCAGGAACCCAGGAACCCAGCCAGGAACCCAGGCAGGAACCCAGGGACACCTTCATTATATATAGAGAGATTTATCTTTAAATACTTTGTTTTATGTTTAAAATTGTTTTTGTTGTATTATTTGCAACAATGCGAGTTAAACAGATCTTCTTTAGCGGAGAAGTAAGGTGAATTTTACAAAAAGGCCTTATAGGGGATGAAGGGGTGGTTTTAGAAATTTGTAAATGATGTCATTGTCTTTCCCCCGTCCCCATACGTATGTGTACCAAGTTTGGTTCGATTCGGACGGGTAGTTTTGGAGAAATTGAGCCAAATCTGTTCCGGACAAACCCAGGAACCCAGGAACCCAGCCAGGAACCCAGGCAGGAACCCAGGGACACCTTCATTATATATAGAGAGATTTGTGATACATACTTATCAATTTGGCTCTGCAATTCACCTAAAAATAAAATTTTAAAATTTATCCATTTAATACGTTAATGCATTAAAACTAAAATAGTACATAAAATTATTTTTAAATATTAAATTCAAGTGTGCATTCGTAATTTATTGATGTATAGTCAATCATAGTATACTTTACTCGGTTTTTAAACACTTGCATCTTTTTTTAATTCCACTCGATACTTTAAATCGTTCACGTATTCAATTTATTTAACTCAACAAACCAAAACCAAATTTAGATAATTACTCGTAATGCAATAACATATAATCAATTATATATCTTTTTTCACAACTCTAAAAGTTTTCAAATAAGAGAAACTGTTATAAAACTAAAAATAAAATTTTCCCCGCTTATGACATAATTAAAACGGAAATTTTATATATTTATGTGGGTTAGCACTACAAATGTAATTTGCATATCCATCCACTATCGTGTAGACACATGACACGGTCGTATTAATGCGAAACCACAAAACCTTGCCCAGCAATCAATCTTAAAATGAGTTTCTACAAATTAGTGACTTTTATGTTCGATTTTCTTCTGAGGTTGTTAATATGATGAATGAATTAAAGAGATATTTTGTTTTTCTATAACCTCCAATATCAACCTTTCAGACTTTCGTATAGGATTTCCAATAGCGGAAAGCCCTCAAATGGAAAGAATTCGCTGCCTTCGAACCAACCATATATTTTCCCCGACCAACCAATACAAAAGATCTTAAATGGAACTAAATCAATCAATATATACCATTTCTCCCCATTCCTTGTTGATAGAGAAAGCTAAGTAAAGCCTCTCTGTTTGCAACAGTTCCTGCGTTTTCCCGTTATTGATGTTCTGAACAGGGCGGGACGCTCCAGAATCCAGTCAAGGGCAAGTGTGGGTCATTCGATTTTGTTTTTCACCTTCCCTCCCATCCCTCTTTAATTCGTTTTAGCTCCCCAGACACGTTTCCGTAATTTCCTTTTCCCCTTTTTTTAATATGCTCTCGCTCTTGGTTTTGATGGATTTTCCCATTTGATTGGATGGGAGATTCTGGTTGGATTTATAGTTAGGGAGGTGTTTATTTGGGACTTAATCGTTTTTATGTGGTACTTAAGACTCGGGGATGTTTTAAAAGCTATAGAAATTTTTAGTTAACTGAAATTATTAAGTTTATTGATAGACATTATCAGGTGTATCTAAAACAAACAAGAACATTGTATGGAATAGAAAAAAATATTTTGTATCATTTTGAATTTATGTAGAAGTATTTACATAATAATGAAATTACAATTAAATTTGTTATAGTTATAAATTATATAGTTAAGTTTTTGTTAAAAAAATTTTATCTATATTTTAAAACTATGTGACTGCTATGTGTGTGCTCCGAAATCTATGAACAGAAGCACCTAAACAACAAAACACCTAAATGCATGTTTTAGAACTTTCACGTCCCGTCCTTGACAAATACCTATCCCCACAACAATCCATTTTTAACCAACACCTTTCTTCAAACACCCACCTACGCGAAGGTGCTTATTTAAGCGATAAGCTGGACCATGTCGCGCACAAGAAAGAAAGCACCACAGTGTTCCCTCTCTTTCAAGGGTGCAGTCGTTGCCAAATGCCGCGTCTCTTAAAAAAAAACTCGACACCTGCAAAACAAAGTGTAAAATTAGGAACGGAATATATTTATTTCGAGTGCGACTTCCCTGCCTTGCTTGCCGAGAGGACGTTCTGTAGGTCGAGGAGTCGGGTGTCATAGATGATAAGAAAGACACCGTATGGTGGGGAGATTTTTTACAATTTGTGAAATAAAATATCGTAAATAACTTTTACGTAACTGAGCTACTTTTGTTTTAGAGTACGGACCTTACATTTTGTTTTCTTGTTAAATGTTTTGAATAGTAGTATATGATATTATTGTTAAAGAAATTCAGATTCAATGTGCTTCACGTTTCTTTGAATAGTGACGCCTTTTTATGGAAAATTTCAAGCGTAAACATTAAGTTGAATGTTATGAATAATGTGACGTGTTTAGTTAATTTATTTCTCGTACATGCTAAAAAAAAGTTAACTTATTGGAAAAACACTATGCGCGTGCAAATTCGACTTAAATGTCTTCGTCTTCTCCATCTTTTTTACAATGCTTTTTTATCACAGTAACTATCTAAATCCTAGTATGATGCATAAAAATCTGAATTTGAAATAGTATGAGTGTAGGTACTTCCTACTGGGGTGTGTTATGACGTCAGCTTGCCGGGTTGAGAGGGTTGAAAGGGCTGAGCGAACAAGAGCTCGGTTCCCTGCGTGTAGTGGTAGCCGCCACAATTAGTTATAACTGTTAAATAAATTTAAAAAACTCTAAACATTAAATATAAGTATGTTCTCTCTATTATTACAACATAGGTTCTCATGCACTAATACCATTTGGTAATAAAAAAATTATTTAATGTAATTTAAATACCAAAATAAAATCAAAGTCTTGGTGAAATCCAATTCTAGGAGGACCATGAAATGCTACGAATATACTAATAAATTTATAAAGCATTATAATTAAATTTTTATTTTAAAATATATAACATTTTTTATTAAATTTGATTCTTCATAATCAAATTTTGAATGTAAAACTTTTCTGAAATTCAAATGCTTTTGAAAGGATGTATTTCTACAGGTTTCTATTGCTGTAAAAATTATTTAGGTATAGTGTTTTCTATATCTAGACTGGATATTTGTTAAAAATGAAAAATATTTAGTTTCACTAAATTATAATATAAAGCACGTTTTAATACATTACAATAATCTGAATGGGGGCTAATGTTCTAAACCTATTTAAAACACAACGATTTCGAAATAAAAATGTAATGTTAAATATTTTTTTTTCAAAATAATAAAATTTTTAACTTTATTTTTTTTAAACTTTAATGCATCAATTTATGTGGTATAAACCAAATACATAAAGCTCCTGTTTTAAAAAACGTTTCTGCACTGCATCGAGCTAATTAGTCTTTTTTGTTGAATCAAAGAGAAGATCGTAAAATGATTTAGCTAAACCTTTTTTTTTTTGTATAGAAACTGGTTTTCAAAAACCTAATAAGAAAAAAAAATTCCGATATTTCATAAAACTACCTATATTAAGAGTTACACTTGAAGGTACATTTTACGACGCAATTAATTTCAGCAATATAACGCTTCCAATGTCAAAAACAAACCCCAAAACAAGAACAATAGGTTTTTTCATACTTGAATACCTAATAAACGTCAACATAAACGCACAACATCTGAGGATTTTCAATACCACTGTAGACAGAAATTTGATGAAACAATGGACTTGAGTTTACGTATTTTACTCGTATGACGTAAACGCCTTGAAACTTGTGGAGGTATGTTTGTGATAGCTGCTCAGCTCATGGGAAACCTTCGGAGTTTTGCCTTAAACAATCAACGTGCTCGGACACTTAGAGAGATAATTTATTAATATTTTGTTTACATCGGTCTTTATGCTGCACGAATCCATTCTTTTTATTAATTTCTGCATAACAGCATATTCTTCCATTTCGTATGTAACATTACGTGTCATTTTTAAGGGGACGAGGGACCTTGAAAGGTACTTCAATAAACAATGATGTTTGGTAATCTTTTTTTGTTGGAGAGTTTTAAACATTTCATCAATTTTTAGTGGTAGGATATTAGATTAACCACAATATTGAAAAGTTAAAGGAATTAAAATGGATCTCATTTTTTATTTAAAATCTGATTTTTCCTATTTTTTTTTCTTTGATTCATTAAAGTTTTTATGATTGTTAACAAAAATAATATAAATTGTGTTTCAAAACATCGTTTATTGGCTTTTTTTTTTGAACCAATATCTCTTAGGGTCATGAAAGTACAGGTGTACAATACACATAGAAAACTTTGCCTGGACGATCCAATGACTTACAGAGCCCGTAGCGGTGAAAAAAGAAAGCTTAAACATTAATTAAAAAACTAAAGGAGATAGAACAAAAACTTCAGTGAAAAAATTGTTGGCAATATCTTAAGAAAAGCGAAGAAAATATTTCATGAAAATATTTAAACCTCTAGGGAATATTTGTAAGGGATATAGGGTTACAACTTATTTCCATGACCCAAGAAGACGTTGGTTCCTAATAAAAGCCATGAAACGGACTTTTGAGACATCCTGTATTTCCTATGAAAGAACTTAAGAGATTGTCTTACTTATCAAGTTTTGGTTTTAAATCATGGTTGTACTTTAATAGCGTTTACATAGATAAAAGGTAAAAACTACATTTAGTTTCTAAGTTAATCCTAAAAAATGTCTATATTGTACGATACGTAACATGTATTTAAGTTGAGTGTACTTTTTTGTGTATGTATGGTTAATACACAAAAGCGGGAACATTTTATTAATTTTTATTAATGGAAGAGGAACATTTTGATACTTAACAATGTTATTTAAATTATGTATTTTTTCGAATATTTGCATTTCTTGAACTAATATTGCTTATAAAAAATGAATGTATTCTTCAAAGCCTTAAGTTAGCATTAAATCATTATATTGTCCTCTTAGAGAAAATATTTGAATCTTCACATAATTTTTGTTAAAAGTTGCACAATTAGATTGAAACTACATTGAAATATTCCGAACCTAGTTTAAAAAACTATTCCTAATATACTAGTTTAGGCAATTTTATCCCCTATTTGCACATTTTCATCATTGTGCCATTTGTTTTTTGTCTGTCCCACTCGGCACTCCTGTTCGTGAACCAAAGTTATTTAGTATTGTGTATTTCCAGTTCTAAAGAGTACATGGAACCAATTCATATTGATTTCTACGTTACTTCAATAAAATATAAAATATTTTGTGTAAAACAATTTAGAAAAACCCCTAATATTCCATTTAAACACTCCACCCCTCCTTCCATATTGAGTCACGCTTTTCCAAATGGATGTTTTCCTTTTCAACCATCAACCGATTTCCTTCATTTAAGCAACATTTGACTCCACTAAAACGAAATATGGATAAAATTATTTTCATTCGATCTCATCCACCCCATCCTTGCCCGGAAAGAATTGATCCTTTTCAATTTATGTGCTAATGGACTTTCCCACCTTTCTTAAATCTATGTAAGTTATGGAGAATTTGAACAAATTACAAGAATAAAATACCTAATTTTGACTTCAGATAACACAAAATCGAAGCTCGTTGATTTTTCTTTTCTGTCCCTCTTACCGTTCCTATAGTCGCAAACCCGAAGTGTTAACAATCACAATAGTAAACTAAAGATTCTAAGGAAGAGAATGACACCCTTCCACTGAGCTCCTCTACAAAACCTCTACTACCTCTACTAAGTTACAAAACCCCCAAATGTGGTACTGATATTAGTAAAAATTAAAACACTATGAAAATAAATTATTACCTTATGACAGATATTAAACCCGTAATTTAAGACACCCTGTTTGCCACCCCTGTTTATACTATATTTATGCTGTTCCTATATTATTTTTATGTATTGTTCACTTTATAGTTTATAACTTCTTCACGTTTTAGTTTTTGTAATTTATTCTACGCATGTTTTGTTCACCTACATGGATCGTTGCGATCCCAGGTGATGTGGATATTTTTCTTGTTCTGTTTGTTTTGACTGATTATAAATAAATAAATAAAAAAAAGAATAAAAAAGAATACTTGAGGAAATAACATGATGCTAATAATTTTTAACTTAACAATAATTCATTGTAAAGTAAAGCTTTTCCAATAAAGCAATTTTTTGGAATTTTAAAATTAAAAAAAATAATAATAATCTAATTATATATTATCTATTATTTTCTTGCCTTAAATAAATCTGGGTTATTATCTAACAGTAACAAGAGCCAATAAACAAATTATTATAGCTAAAATTAGTTCTTTTCATCGTTTTAATTCAGAGTTTACAAAAGGATTAACGTAACTTCTGCACTTTTTGTGCTAATAACCTTGATTCATTTTTATTTACGTATGTTTCCTTTTTGCTCTTTAAAAGGCGTTTTGCCTCTGTTGATAAAAATGTTAACTTAAAACAATGGGGAAAATTGAAATCAATTACAAATGGAAGGCTTTGCTGGGAATGCGACCTAAATTGGGCTCATCTAGGTTTTGCAAGCTTTCCGTTTAAGACCAAGTTTGTCCAAATTGGTTCGGTGTTTTGGGCTTGGGGGCCGGCCGAAAGTATATTTAAGAAGGTTTGTATTTATTTCGAGCCACGAGAAAAGCTTGCAATAACATGCATTAAAGTCTTAAACTTTCCAGTAGAACATATTTTGTTGTCAAGTTTAAAGCAAGATCAAACTCGCATAGGTAGTTTTATTCCCTTTCATTTTTTGTGAGGATTCCATAATAAAACATGTTTCCTATATACGAGACTTATTGTCTATAATCTGATTATGATGTCTAAATGGATACTACTCGCATGTCAAACAGCTTAGAAAACCAGTAACACAAGAAGCAAAATATATTCCAAAATATATTTTCCTTTTTTAAGGCATTAGTAAACAAAGAAGTCTTTTAAAATGGCTTCCAAATTTTTTAAAAGCATCTAAATCCTTATATTAGCTTCTGCGGTTTTTGAATCGGCTTTTTGAGATGTTTAGAAATATTTCCTTCTTATCTAAGGAGCTTAAATTTATCTCCCAGGAGAGTTCCAAATGTATAAGACGTAAACATGACCTAGTTTTCCCAGTTCTTTATTGTATTAGATTCCTGTTTATATTGAATTCGTTCTTCATTCGTTTTGTCTTTGGAAACTACTATCAATTTAATCTAATAAATGTTTTATCCTATTTAGAAGGATGTTTTGGAATGGAAATTAGAAGTTAATGACTCTCTTTATTCATAACTCTCGTAAAAACTAATTATTGAAGATTTCTTATTTCAAACTGATCGTTTCAAAAATAAAGTTAGACTTTTTAGTTAACTTTATTTTATTTAGAGTTGCACATGATGGCAAGAGAGACTAGGTATAATTAAATTGAATTTGAATGAAATTGTAATTGTTGAAAGAATAACAATTTATTTAAAAGTTAATGAGAAAAGGAGAATAAACCATTTTATAGTTTACATCCTAAACATATGACAAAAAGTGACTTCATTGTGAGAAAACTCACTGTATTCGTATGTATTCGTTTAATTGGTCGGACTTCGGTCGGCAGTGTACACGTTTTTATTTGCCTTTTTATCGGTTGAGCTGTTTTGTCGTAAACTCATTTTATTGAAATTTACGGTGATTTAGTAGAGTCATCATTTAAATATAGGAGGGACCTTAAAAAATATTTGTATCATTATTTGTATCATAATATATATTTGGTAAAGGGAAATAAAGAACATATAAATTGCTTTCACTTTTCTGAGGTCTTTCAAGAATTTTTATTAATGTATTCTAAATTAGTTTCAAACAAAATTATAGGTAATTTACAATTCACATATCATAGAACTTAACAAATTTAATTTACTTGTGATTTTTAGTCCAAATCAGAGTCGATATTTTTATGATAACGAAAAGTAACTTTTTTTTTGTCATTTTTGTAAATGCTTGTTTGTTTATTTGATACCTTCTGAAGGAGGATTATATATCAAATATGTGTTACATGACAATTTTTCTAAATATATTCGAGGGTTTCCAAGAAAAGAAGGTTAAATCTCCTCTGTTCGTTACTAGCAGCGATGAAATCTACCTTGGGAATATTTTAAGTGCATTCTCTATCTATAATGTAATGTAATGTAAAAAAGAACCACTCAAACGGATAAGTACATGAATTATTTGGTCATACCTAAAAGGGGGGAGGTGGATCATATTTTATCATACATAACCCACAAATCTGTATCATTTCTAAGATCATCAAAATCACCACAGACTGCTCCGTCAAAATAATACTTAAACAGTACAAAAATTTTGGGGATTTGGCTGCTGCAATTTGTTATTCCTCTTTTTTAATTGGTTCATTATATAAATCTTCCTAAGATGACTTACTTTATCTGTTATTTCTTAATAATATCAGTTCTTAAGAAACGTTCGAAATGCTTCTATTGTATTACGTGTTTAGTTGCATGTAAAATGAATCAAGTATAATAGGATGATGAAGCAAATTGAATTCAATTACCCAATTGCTGAAACATAAAATTTCTTAAACGCTATTGTAATCTAAAGTTTGCGAAACACCATTATCCATTCATTTTCGTAAAGTCTGCGTTTCAACAAAGCGTGATACAAATGAATTTTAATTGATTCTCTAGGCGCACATTTATCTTTTTGCTCATTACTCGTGTATAATGTTACGTGACTCAGACCGAATGTATTGTTTAAAGGTTCGTATCAGCTGAAACATCCCTCCTCAGCTGATCTTCTTGAATCACGCCGTTTCTGTTTAAGGAAGTAAACACGAAAGCTTCCATTGGAAGCCTGCCAAACGTTCTAGCGTGTCAAGACTTGATGAATGTGCTCAAAAGTCAAGTTTAGGCAAAACTTTTCGGGAGGCTTAATTTGTTTTATTTTCCCGCTAGTTCTCCCGTTTAAAAGGTAATTGGAATTCATAAACGTGTTTTACAAACGTGTTGTAGAAGACGTCGCGTAACACTATAGAGGCTTTAAACTACACAGCTTATCGAACGTATTCATCCATTTATTCATGTTTCATTTTTTATTCTTAAATTATTTATTTAGAGGAAAGAAACTGTCTTATAACCACCAAGTTTTGTGAAAATTCATCAATTTTCATGCTTTTTGGGAAAACAATCTTTTGGTTTAGCATAATATTCTTGTGAAGGAGTAAACTTTTAATAAAATGTGGAGGATTTTTATAAAATGCCTATGTTTAACCAGCATTGGACCTTGCAGAACATTTATTCCAAGTTATCTTTATTTGATTCCCATTTTTAATATTTAATTTTTATAAAGTTTTTTGAAATAACTACTTAATTACATATATTTATTCCTGTGAAACAAAAACTGTCCTATACACTATGTTATTGTGAACCGTTAAAGGACCAAATAAACATTTGATTATTACCAAAAGTTACTTAAATCGATATTAAAATAGTTGCTCATTCAGGACCGATGAAAATGTTTATTACAATATTTGAACCTCTTCTTTATTTCTGTCTAACGATAAGGTAAACCATATTGTGGGGTTCAATTTTATAATTTGAGTTTGATGCTTTATAATTTTTTTATAAAGTTGGATGCATATTTAGTATGTGATTCTGAAAATTTTGAAGTTTATACATAAATTGAAAAGTCGGATTTTTTGTAGTAAGATCCTAAATGTATAATTTTTCTAATTTACAGTCATTTAGTGTAAAAGTTAACGTATTCCTAGTCGATTTTTGTCATATAAATTTTGCATGAATTTAGACAAGAACAAAACGTTTCACATTAAAAGTTTTAGTTAAGTTGTTCAACTACACAGTGTCTTTAGAATATGAACGCAAACACCCTGTCTTTCTTTCTACTTTACATGTTTCTATCCTCTTTGATTTATGACAGTAAACTTAATACATAAAAGCTATATTGAAACACCAAATCTACCAGCAAACGTATGTAAAACAGTTTAGATTTTTATGAAATTTTTGGAGTTTATCATTCCCTTTTCCAAGTCCTCAAATTGTTTAATAACCCCAATGTATCTGTTTTTGAAGATTTTTAAAAAGAGGCATTGTTTAAATATTATGAAAAATGAATCGTTCACCATTTGTTTGGCACGAAATTGCTGTTAAACTAAAATTAATTTTTCAGACATTTTAAAACTCGATTATGATAACGTTGTTCTTCTACATTAACTTAATAAGAAATATTCGTTTACTCTTTGAAATGGAGTATTCTTAAAACCTGATATAGGGCCTTCACAAGGTTAAAATCAGTTCAAAAGAGGATATCCTGCAAAACACTGCTTGAATTACCTATATATTTATAAATAATATTTTATACCTCTGTATTTTTTTTGTTAAGAAAACACAATTTGTTTTGAATGATAGATACTCTTGCATAATTTGATTGAAAAGGGGAATTTATTTTTGAAAAGCTAAAAATATTAAAACTACGCACTTAAAATAAAATTAAAAAAGTGCTGAAAGTGTATAAAAACTTTTCAACATTCAAATTTACTCTCTACTCATAAATATTAGTTTAACAAAATTATATTCTTTGTAAAACATAATAGTTATTTTGTGTATTTCGCGGCACCCGTGATAACTTCACGGATCCTTATGGGGACTTTACACCTACTTGGGAGCCCCAGATATACAGTGCACATTCGTAAAACAATATTACTGTTAAAAATTTTAAACAAGCAAATAATCAAATAATCAATAAAAATATCAATTTTTAAAAGTGTTTCCAACCGGTACATGCGTTGAAAAAAAATATCTTCCATTTTCTAGCAATTCGCATGTTTTAGCATTCCAAAAAAAAAACCCTTCCCGTCTCTTAGTGGATAAATTGAACATCCCACCGAGCATAAACTGCGACATAAAACCGCGATCCCTCATCCTTTTTCTGCGCAAATGATCCGCCTCCCGAAATGGAAGAGTTCCTTTTTCCGAGAGTGAAACGGAACGGACACATTTCGGCTCTCTCATCTATCCCCAGAGCGAGAGGGAAGCCGGAGAGCAATTTGCGCGTCTCCCGTTTCTCCCCAAAATATGGGTCATCGATTTTGCTCCCTTCCTCTTCTTCATCTCTCCTTTCCTATGCTCAGTCTCTTTTGTCTTCATGTTGCTTATTACGCAGTGACATTCTGATTACGATGTGGATGTTTTCTCGATAATTATTATGTTCAGATTGTAATTGAGGCCGTGCGGATAGGATGATTAAATTCGACATTAAGGATGAAAAAATGGGGTATTTTTCTTTACTTGTATCTTAAATGCATATTACACAGGGTGATTCAATATTAGAAGAAATTCAATGTTGCTTGACATTTGAGAGCTAAAATTTCAGCGTAATTTCTCAGTTCTCAGGCTTAACATAAGGCATGACTTACTACAAGCTTTTAAGATAGAGAAATTACGATTAGTCTTGTGTTAAACATTTACTGAAAATTCAGCTTTTAATAATTATTTTTAGTGTGAAACAGTGTTGTCGAAGGTTTTTAATGTAACCTTTCATAATATTGAATAAAAATGGAAGGCTTCCATAGAAAAATTGTTTTACGCATGAATATGGTCTCTTACAGAAAAGGAGTTTATTATGATTTTCAAAAAATAAACTAAAACTTAAAAATTGACTTATTAATCATCTTCCTAAACCCATCAATTCGCCCTCAAAAGCCACTGTAACGATTTTACCCTCCCCAAGAGACTTACTCGTACATCATTTGTTAAATATGTATTTGTGTATCAGTTTGAAATTTTATTGCTTCGATAGTTTCAAAATTTTAATCAGTTTATGCCACTACTTTTATTTATTCATTTATCTCAAATTAACAGGTATAATGGGAGCAATTCAGAATGCGACCTAACATTAGAGTAGCTAGATTTTGAAGCTGTTTTAGGATTTATTCTGAAATAAAAATTCAAGTGCGCATTTTAAACAGTGATGTCTGATTTTATTAGTAAAACTGTCTCAATTTTAATGATTACAGTTTTAATAGCTAAGCCACTAAATTTATTTCGAAAATAATTTAATTTAGCCAATGTTCAGGTATTAACTTATCCTTTGAATATATGTAGAATCTAAGCATTCTGTAAATTTTTATCAGTGAAAATTAACAATTCCGCTTTTATTTCAGATCGTAAAGTTGCATCTCATGTCCTCGAGCTTTCACTCAGGTTTTCTACGCAGATAAACTGACTATAAACGACGGCACTCCAACATCAGCACTTCAAAATCTTCTTCTACGGTCCCTCCTCGAACAGTTTGATGACTGTGGCCACGTGACAATCCAACAAAAAGGACTGCCCGACACGAGAACACACTCGCTTGACCATGCACGTCGAGATCCAGGTCGCCCTCAACTTCTTCATCTCCTTCCTCTACAACAAACTGCCCAGGCGGCGGGTCAACCAGTTCGGAGAGGAACTGGAGAAGGCCCTAAAAATCAAATTCATTGGACACTGGTACCCCGAGAAGCCGTTCAAAGGATCGGCCTTCAGATGCCTCAAGACGGCCATGCCCCTGGACCCTGTCTTCGAAATAGCTGCTCAAGAAAGTGGGATGGCCATCACGGATATCCAAGAGAACCTGCCGGAAGAGCTCAGTATTTGGATTGATCCGGGAGAGGTGTCCTACAGGTAAAAACAATTAATTATTGCATATTACCTACTCAAAATGATAATGATGTGAGTCAACTTAACTAATCTTCGAGTAATTAATTATGTCTGCTTTCCTATGGATAAAGCATTTACGAGATTAGGCACTTGCACCATTATCGTTTCAAGCAACTCATATTTGCCGCATTTATAGTAGGGGAAGGTAGTGTTTACATATTTTTAATACCTATTTTACAATTAAAACTTCACTTTCGAGGTTATTTCAAAGATTACAGACGACGGTGATTATAATTTTTTAACTTTATGTGTCGTTTATAGCTTGTATCATTCGCTTAATTATCTTCTATTGAAATTTGATCAAAATATTCTAAAAAAATCACAATATTTTTGAGACTATGGCTGGTGTAAAACTTCACCTAACTCTTAAACAGGTTTTACACGTAGTAATTACCACCTTTGCAATTACCACCAGTTTTGGTCGACCTATGGTTCAAACTGAAACCATAGAAAACGAAAATATGACTAAAATCTTACACAGGGGTAAAATAACAAATTTTATGGCAAATGTAGGCATAAAAAGGGACACAAATACGCATAAAAAGTACACGTGCGAATACTTTCCCCTATAAACAATTTGAACTTTATATCGCAGGGTAATTTTTCACTTTATTTATATAAAAAATTTTGAACAACGAAAACTGGAATATTTTGCTTTAAATATAAAGTATACATAATAGAGTATAAGATTAGCGTCAATTTTATGAAGGATGAAATCATAATCTATCTCCTGCTTGACAGGGTGTCGAAACAAAATTTGTAAAAAATTGGTAAAATCCTCTATTAAGTTATTAATCTCATCCTTTCTGCTGAAACTAAGGTAATAAAGATGTAATTTCAACTAGCGATTATTGTGATTTATTATTTGTAAATCTCAGAGAGTGTACTAGAAACATCTCTACGAATTTCTTCAAAGTTGGTATTAATACCCCCACCTGCCTTACAGGACCACCTTCTCTCACGAAACGAGTGGTGTAATTTTTAACTGGTCCCTTTCTCCATGGTTTTGCCAACTACTAAAATTAATTTTTGCGTGTTGTAAATTTAAGATCCGGTTAAATGGCACCCTATAAGATGGATTTTTTTACTTTAATTGTCCATAGTACAATTTAGCTTTTAACTGCAATCACTCGGATACTATAATAACAGTGGATTTCATGGGATCTCGTGTATACCAGCAGCCTGAATCGGTTAAAAACTCTGTAGAGAAAAAGAGTAGAGTGTATAAGAAATCTTATAACAACCTTAAAGGAAGGATAAGACTCATTAACGGACAAAAACTACAATAATACATGGGGTCTCAAAATGGCGTTTAAGGGATGAAAATCTCGAGAATGTGTCTGAGTAATGACAAAGTGACACCAGAAGGAGTAATAGCAAGGGTTATTACCGATGCTGCAGAAATTCAGGAAACGTCCGGCATCTTTAAGGAGTATCCGCAAGTCATTCCTTCGTTGCTACTCTTTGCGAAAAAAAATTCCTAGTCACTAATTTTCTCTGAGATAAAGATTTTTACTGTTTTTCCTTGTTTGTTTGGACAAAATTACAAGGTACCATATTCTCTCGAGTACATTTTCACCTCTTCAACACTTTTAGAGATTCCAAGCTCCATTGCAGTATATCTCTCTCTTTGACACAGGCTCGGCGAGAAGGGCGTGGTGAAGATCCTGTACTCGGAGTGCGACAACTCGGAGGACCGCGAGATCTGCCGCACCTTCAACCCGGAGGCGCAGTGCTTCCGGCCCATCGACTCGGTGGCCTCTCAGCTGGGCGCCCTGTCGCTCTCCTCCTCCTCTTCCTCCTCCAGCCCGTACGGCTCCTCGCCCTCCCCGCCCACCTCCTACAAGTCATCCTCCAGCCCGGTCAACGGCTTCCTGCCAAAGGTCAAGGTCAGTACACAACAGGTCTCTTTTTTTTTTGCAATGTGACCACGCTCACTAGTCAGAGCAACTCTATGTACTGGCATATAAACCTGCATGCTTAGTAGTAGTTGTTTATGAAGTTTTCTAATCTATAAGCCAATTATCTAAAAGTATTTTTTTGTGCTGCTTTTGTGTGCTTTTTTTACCCCCTCTTTCTTACGGTCGTATTCACCGGTAACATGACCGGTGGTACCGGTGGTTAGACGGCAATCAAACTTCTCATTGGTAGTTAAAGAAGGAAACTAGTTCGCCAATCGGAGGTTTGACTCCTGGTTAACCACCGCTCAAGTTACCGGTGAATACGGCCGTTAGACATGTAAAACCATTGTCATAGACCTTGTTATATATAATTGAATGATGATGCACGTCTTCAAAACGCGACACTAAATACTTAGTAATTATCCATTTTCAATGTAGCATTTTAAAACGATCATTTACAGATATAATTTTTACCCAGTTAGTTAAAGTATGGTAATTGGCACTGGAATTTTATTTTTACCCCCAACCATCGATAACCCATATTCCATTGCTTCTGGAAACTATTGTCCGAGCTCTAGCACCTCAGGATTACTTTAAAACACCGCTCTAGAATGATTCTGAACTGTCTTTAGGTAGTTTACACCCCCTTTCATTTTCGCCCATGCGTTTTGATGAATCTTCCTTTGCTTTCCCGTGTCCAGCACTGACCCTTGTCTCGTCTGTTGCAGGTCACCACCCCGCTCACCTTCACCACAGCCACGTTCGCCCAGACCAAGTTCGGCTCCACCAAGCTGAAGAGCAACGGCAAGCGGTCGCACCGGATGTCGCCCACCGAGTTCAGCAGCTACATCAAGACGAGGGCCATCATCCAACAACAGCAACAGCAGCAGCCGCCCTTCCAGAGGCCCCGCTCGCTCTCCCCCACGCCGCCCAACAGCGACCCCTACCAGCTGCTGGTGGCGCCCCCTCAGTCGCCGCCCTACCTCAACGACTTCTTCAACGAGCAGCTGACGCCAGGGGGCGGTGGCAAGCCCCGCAACGCCCTCTCGCTGTTCCTGGACAAGAGCCCCTTCGCCAGCCCTCCCCCCACCGTGGGCGGCGGCAACGGAAGCGGCGGCAGTAGTAAAAACTTCGACAACTACAGCGTCGGGGGCGTGTCCTACCCCAATCAGCACCTCCTGATGGCCAACTAGTCTGACTGAGGGAATGACATCTGGCACCGTCTGTGGTACGACCAGGGGATGTCAAAAATATCCTGAGTCTTACTTTTCATCTAACTAACCAGGTTTAGAAATGACTAAACAGTTCAGGGAAATCTATACATCTAGGATAAAAATCTTCAAATCACCCAGATCTCTCAATCCAATTTACCTATTTTCAGTTATGTGATGAGCAAAGTTTCCTACTTTTTAAATACCTAATATTTCTTTAGGTTCCATAGTAATCTTGCAAAAGGCAAATACTCTAACTTCTATACTTGATTACAACGTTTCTTGTCAGTGACGTCACGGGTTGAAGGAAGGAGACGCCAGACTTTTTGGCGGACTAATTGGCGAGTCAGAGATGACTCTCGCTCGCTCTGTCTCTTTTGCCAATTAGGTAGCTAGAAAGTGTAGCGTCTCCTTACTTCAACCCGTGACGTCACTGACAAGAAACTTTGTAATCTAGTATAACTTATATCAAGGGTTCCCTAGAAGCGCCATGATTTTGAAAGATGGAAATGCAACGTTTGGTGCATTTGACTTATTTATTCTAATAAGTTAATTGGTTTACTAACAGCCGTATCCACTGCTAACCTGACAACTAAACTTCTGATTGGCAGTTAAAGAAGGAAAACTAGTTTTCCGCCAGTCAGAGGTTTGAGTCTTGGTTAAGCGCCGGTCAGGTTAGCGATGAATGGAGCGAGATGAATTTTCTAAAGCTGTTGCCCTTTTCCTTTATTTAGTTTTCGAAACGAATGACGGTTCTACGGGAAACCTTGTTGACAAGATTTTTTATATTTTTATTGAGGAGTTAAATATTAAATTACAAACTGACCCCCACTTACCATATTTCTTATTATTTTTTAGAGTAAATTTGATCAAATAATCATTTGAAGCATTCAAATAATCATTTGAAGCATTCAAATTAAATAGTAAAATAAATATGGTATTCAGACGCCATATCCCACAAATTAATTATGTTTTAAGTTACTGTATTAGAAATATTATGCAAAGAATTTTAAAAAATGTTTGAAGCAAAACGGGAATCATGCGCAAATAATTATAAAAACACCTGAACTGGTTAAATGAAGTAAAATTTTAGGTTGTTTTTTGACATCCCAACGGGGGTTAAGTGAATGCAGAGAGAAAAGATTTATTTTTCGTTATTATTATTATTATTTATTGACTATTTATTTTGCGTTGTAGCAAACCGTTGTTCGGTAAGGTTGGTGAATTAGTTATTGCCTTTTTTAGTTTCCCGAAAATCCGTAAACAGATGTACAAGACAGAGGTGAAACGAGTCTTTCTTAAAGGCTCTAGCAAATTTAGAATACATAAAGGTTTCCTATTAATTTTTATAGATAATGGTTTATCATGTCTCAAACTTTCTTGAAAAATCGTTAAATGTTTCTCTATTTAACCTTAGAATTTTCAGTATTTATGTCAAATACTTTGAGTGATATGAGTATTAAATAGATAATATACAAGATTATAGTTTTGAATTTAAATTTTATATTTAGTGTATTTTTTGAATATAGAAACAACCTAAATGTGCTTACGAGAAATTAACCAAATTATAAAATAATATTAATAGATGGACTCGTTTCACATCTGCTGTCCAATCTATCTGTATGCGAACGACCTTATGCTTTTTTTTTACCCTTTGTCAATGAATCAGTATTAAGTGTAATTTTTTAACCAAGAGTTGAAGTAGAAGTGATAGGTTTTTCTTAGCTTATTTTTATTTCTGGACAGTTTTTCTGCATGTGGGTTAGGGGGTTGCATTCAACTCTCACCAGACTGCTCCGGATACTATTCGAAGATCAGACGCCCCTGCCAAGTCAAAAATTACTTCGATGGCCTTGCGAATGATAGGATATCTGTGATGGATAAAAACATATATAGATTCTTTTTCTTCAGATTTTATTGAAGACACACGTCTTTCAGTGAGGAAACCGACCTGTTGAATCCATTGGGAGGTTCCACAGATTTTCACTGTCCACAATCATGCCGCAACTAAAAAAAAAGTGTAATTTCTAGTGATGAACGGAATGAATACTTTTGGGAATCGATTCTTCGATATCGAGTACTCTTTTGTATCGAGTACTTATTACCTAACTGTATTTTTAGTCAAATAACCTTTGATACCTTAATGCATTTGATTCATAAAAGTACTTGACATATGAGTTTTCGATACCTAAAAGTGCTCGATACCTAAGTATCGCAATTCTACCCATCACTAGTAATTTTTTTCATCGGGATGCACAACTTCATCAAGGCCACGTTTGTATAGTCTTTCCTGGATAGACATCCACTTCGAAATAATCGCACATTTTATTCTACCGAAGGGACACGTTGACAATTCTGACTAAAGACACGTCATCGAACAACCTGAGATTCTCATTCATGAACAGCACGAGAGAGATGTAACAGAGAGCGACATGAAAAAACAACTGCTGTTTCGTTCACAGCGTTTGGCAGCTATACAAATGAGTGTGAAGAGTTGAGATAGATATATTCGAGTTATTTTCCAGTGGATACGAGCCTTTTTTAAATTTTATAACTGTTCGATATTTGCAAACCACTGTCGTTAAGAGTGAAATGCTGTGTGTGGGAAAAATCTTGAGAGTACGGTTACGATTGTCCGATCCCGTTGGACTGTATTGCTAATCAGATAGTGAGATTACCAGTACTTCTTTGTGTGAATTCAGTGACATTTCGTGATGGATTAGTACAAAATCTGCATTTTGTTCAACACTGTTTTACTGCTTATCATTATGAAATAGATATATTTATGTTTTTACCACATCTTATTTCATGCAATTGTATTTTCCCCAGAAAAGTACTTGATGTGTTGTTTGATAATCTGATTGTTGTTAAAATCTTTTTTTATTTTTATAGTTTGTTGAATGTTCTTCAAAGCGTATTTTGTGTGAAAAATTTCATTTACCAAGCTCATAAAGCCATCGCATGTGATTGGAACATTGACCCATGTGGATATTTGTGACAAATATTTATTTTTTAAACAGTGGTTTAGGAAAGACGGGATGGTAAAAATTACACCCTTATTTTTGGTGAGGATAAAGTAAAGTGGTGCTAAATTTATGCTGATAAGAACTGACTTTTCTTCATAAAAGGAATGTCTAAATTAAATTCATGTCATGTTACTTATGCTTTCTTCTTCATATTTTATTGCGATCTCAACATGGATCCTATGTGATATAAATTCAGTATCATTTTGAATAAACATCTGAGGAATTATTTTGTTAATTGAAGAATATAGAGTTTTATCAGCATCAAAAGGCAGTACTACATATTTTTTTAACTTGAAAGTTGTAGTTCAAAAGAAATATCATGTTACAGAGTTTTTATAAGCATATATTTTTATTTGGAAATTTGTGTGAAATTGGTAAAATTAATAAACGATATATAGTTATCCTTTTATATTTGGTATCATTTGTAACCTGAAAAATTTAATGAATAGCTGAAATATTTAATGAATAGAATAGAAATTTAATGAATTTCTATTTCGAATGGCATGAAATGTAAAAAATTGGCATAATGTTAATTTATTTCCAAAATAATCTGAACATTTGTTAAAAAGCATTTTAAACTTAAGTAGATGTTAAAAAAGAATACTTAAAGTGAAAAAAATCGTTGCATTACGTATTTTTAAGGGAAAAATCGATTGTTTGTATTATTTTCATTGTAGGTACTTAAAAATATTAAGATTTTAACCCCTTTTTACAATCTGCTTCACTATGCATCTGAGAGATATAGATAGTATATAACCTGATATAATTTTGTGAATTTTTTACTTATTATTATCCGGTCGGTATGCATGTGAAGAAACTGTTCAGAATCTGATGGTCCTCATAACGTGCATGTACCTCAATATATTTCCTTACTACTCTTATCGTGTTCTGAGAGAGATATATTCAGCAGTGTTCACATTTTCTATTGATTTTAAACTAATACGAGTGTGGGCTTTTTTCAATCTCGTTTCAGAGAGTTAGATAACATTAAATGCTCATATGTCCAAATAAAGTTCAACATTGTGACCTTTACTGTTCGTGCGTGATGTATTTTAATACTTTGGAGAGAGAATGAGGCCGGCAAACACAACCTAGAGATACCATTATTGCTGTATTCTACTGATCCATCAAACACAAAAAAAAAATCAAATGTAATCCAACCTAGAAGTAATGATGTTCCGTAGAGAGTCCTAATAGTAATTTCTATGAGAGTACCATTCGATAACGCAATAAATGATGTAATTATAGCTGTTAATTTCTTGTTGGGAGAAGTAAATTATTAGAATGTTAATAAAATTCACGTTGAGTGTAAAAACCAACCAGATTTTAAGGAGTTGGGTTATTTCTCCTCTATTTTTAACGTTGTTAACCTCTCATGTGTGTTAGTTCATCACATCAGATTTGATATTTAAGAAACAATTCCTAATGAGTTGTATTATTATTATTATGAATGAAATATATATATTTACCTATCAAATATCTAAATCTTAAGAAATGTACATATTTTACAAAGGATTTGAACTTGTAAAAACTATAGATCGTCCTTCGAACCGGTTCTTCTGCTCACACTTCGAAGAAAACCTTATTTTCCAAAGATCTCTCGTGTAATTTTGGATGAACGTCATATTTTGTGCCAGGAATTAAATCTATTTTTATCGATTTAGGTTTGAAGGACGGAGTAGCTCCAATCTGTTCTTCGGTAGGTCGGAGGTAGTAGGGCGAAGCATGTTTTTTAATCAATGGCTTGTTCTTTCCGATTTCCGTACTTCTGCACGTTCATGTGTTTTAGCCGTTTCTCATACTGTAAGTCAACTTATCGGCGGGTATATTTTCTTAATCTGGTGTCTGTTGTGTTAGAACACATACATATATAAATATATATTGTATATCTTTGTGTGTAAAAAAAAAATGTTGAACTGAAAATATTATGATAAGAGAAAAATTATATATATTTAAAATATTCTTTCTAAGTAATATAAACAGGAGTGGAAAACGAAGGAGAGAAGAAATGGTATTTTATATTTTCTACTTGCAACTTGTCATGCTATTAGCTTACTTTTATATCTGTAAAGAAATAAAACACGAAGTACAACGGTTCGGGAAATAGCGGATCGGATTTGTCGAGGTGGCTTTTCTCATAGCGTGGTTTTTACGTACCCTATGTATAGATTATATTTCGATTCAGTGTGATTCTAATCTCTTTCGAAAAAAAAGTGTGATATTCGAACTATGTCCGACTCAGATTAGATTTGGTAGAGAAATCTCAAGAGCCCTGCTCTGGGTGCGACATGAGCTATCTGAACGTACTCGCTGTCAGCAAAATATGCAGATTCCAAGAATCGATTTGTTCTTTTGTGTACTCAGTGTCACTCATCTGCTGGATGGAATTTCTCAAACTTCGAATCCATTAAAGTTCGCAATAAACATGTCTGAAAACTAACCAGTAGTGAAACATGTCCAACTTACGTAGTTCTCATACCAATAGATTTCTGTATATGTAAGGACTCGAAAAATTTCTCCAACCCAACTTAATATTTTTAACTCAATAGGATGAATGTAATGTATAATTTATATTCTCACTTTTCGGATAGGAGATTCAATTTTTATCTACTAGACTCGGATATGTTCCTTCTTTTTTGCGTCTCTAGAGATTTAGACCCTATTTTGAATCTCTTCCCCCATTTTTTTCTCTAATTAGATTGATAATGTGATTTAAATTCCGTACCTTTTAAAGATGTTTTAGATGCCCTGTGTCATTCTTATCTCAAGAATTTTTGTAGATTGCTTTCTAACAACATGGATTCGTGCTAAGCCATATTTAATGATTTAACCCGTTTTTAGCATCTCACTGTGCATTTCATGATGGATTTTTTCTAGACATTTTTATTCACATTTTGATGACTTTTTCATTGTTTAACGAAGAGAGAGAAGAAAGGCGGCCTGAAGAATAACAAATAATCAAAAGGGTGTTGAATTTTTTAAGAAACCAAAAAACTCTTCGTATTTCTAACATTGTGATCACCGAGACTGATGGGAAACTTATGTTTTTCAGTTTTAAAACTACACTTCTTCATCCGTGTCTTTTCCGGATTTGTAGCAATTTGTTGTTGCTGCTGTATTGATGAGTATGGTAATCTTTGTAGCATTTTGCCAATGCAGATTTATAATTATTGTTCCACGTGTGTTCGTTATTCTAATGTGATGTGCACATATAATATCTTATAGTCGTAAGATTTTCATACGTTCTTATATTTTTAAGTTTGTAATAAACGTTTGAGCATTATTTCTATAAAAAAATGTCTCTGTCTCGTTTATTTCTCCACCATACATTGGCCACAACCTATAATATAGAATTTAACCATAGAGGAGATATAGTGGTAGAGTAAGCAATGGTAACCCTAAAGAGTGGACGAAATAATTTCCAGAAGAACTAAAAATTGTTTTCACTGCCGAACTTTCATGGCATGCAGTGTTGCTAATGCGGGCACTCTTGGCGTCGTATTTTGCCGGGAAGCTTAAAATTCGGGTTTTATCAAAATTTTGGAAAATCTCGAGCTCAACAAGAAAGCACAAATTTATGTCCAAGTAAGTGCTGGTCCCTTAGCACTTTTCAAGGGGAAACTCATTTTATGATGGATGACTATGAAGAAGCATACAGGCAGTGATTACAGGGGCGGGTCCAGGGGGGGGGCCATGCCCCCCCCCGAGAAACCCTAACAAATAGCTTAAAAAACACTTTCTTAATGTTAAAATTCAAAAAATTTTCTGGGGGAGAACCCCCAAACCCCCCTTTAATATTTTGGCATCCATGGGCGCCAACTTTTATAAAATATTGGGGGGGAGGGCCAGTACAAGACATTAAAAACATAAAATTAAAAGAAACAACCATTAAGTTTACTTGCCTAATTACCTAATTTTGTATCAGATGTATAGATTAAATTTCGTTACATGTAAAAGTTTTGTGTAATAATGCGAGCTCGAAATAAGATGGGGGTCTGGGCGATCTCTCCCAGAAAAATTTTAGAAATTTCTCTGTTAAAAGTAGCATTTCAGCTTAATTCCAAAGTTTGGGGGCTCTCCCCAAGAAAATTTTTAAAATTTGACCCTTAAAAGAAATTTTTAACACATTCTGAGACCTTTTGTGGGTTACCCTCTCCCCAAATAACCGCTCTTGAAGGGGATTCCAAACTCATCGCCAGAAGTCCTGCTAATGTCGGGTACTCTTTTTCGGAGTCGATGCAATGGGATTGCTCACTCCACTTCTATTTCTCCACTATGGTTTTAACACTGAATTTTGGGAACTTTACAAGAAGTGAACATATTATTATAGAAAATCATAATAATTAAGTTTCAATTATCAAAGTTATTAACGTAAGGTACTTCATAATTATGCAAATTACAATAAAAGTTTCCCAATAATTTTATTAGTAAATACTGTGACTTTTACTTATCATTGTAAATTTACCTTCAATAATAACGGAGGGGAAACATGCTCTAAATTATAGCTAAAGTATTCATATTTTGAAAAAAATAGCTATACTCGAAATTTTGTTTGGATATGTTGAGTGGTTATGGTTAGACCTCCAGGTTCTCCGATGTCCTTAAAAATTCTTTTTGACCACCCGGTAAGTATTAAAATACTATGAAATTATCAGAAAGAGAGTTGTAGGTTTATCAACAAGATATTTTATATATTTAAACATTTTATTGGACTGTTATACACAATTTACTATTGAAAATTATACAAATCTTTTAAAAATATTAATCAATATTAATTATTTCCAAAATTAGACCGAGATAAAAAGAAATATATCATACAAACGACGCCGACGGTACTTACAAGTACCACATGATTAAATCAAAAATATATTTATTAATCTTACCAATTTTTTTAGCAGATAGATGGTCGCAAGCTTCAATTAGTTCTATTTAATGTTATACGCCTGTTTTTGAGTCACCTTTTCATTTCCAACAGCTATCTTGAAAAGTCAGATTCCGATCTAAATTTGGCATGTATCCAATGTTTTGATCGAAAATGGAAAAATACTTATACGTATAATGAAATAGAAATAATATTTGTTGCACATATTCTTATCCTTAGTCTAATTACAAAGAAAGTATGTTTTATGTATACAATAATTAAAATAAAATTTAATTGCTAATTAAATACTGAAATTTTAGATTTTTTTTTGTTTTAAAAAATTCAAATGGTTAACAGAATGGAAATGTGAAGGAATTTTTCCACTTACATTTTACTCTGCAACTCCATGGCCTTTTTTCTTTTATAAAATCATTCTCAATTTACTTTTAACCCCTTTATTAATGTATAAAACTGAATGTTTAAATGGTATTTGATAAAAAATTATTTTTTACAACATATATCCATTTAATGCTTAAGTTTGAAATCTTTTTAAATCTATAGAAAGATTTTGCATTAATATTAATTTGTCTCAATAAAAAAATTATCTACTTACATCAGAGTTTTAAAACCTTTATAATAGGTACTCCAAACAATTCCTAGCACATCAATGTAACTAAAATTACACCTTTTAATGTGTTTTTAAAATGAAAAATTGTATCGATAAAGAAATCATCATTTGTTAACAATGAAATATATCAAAACAATTTTTTAAGTAGCTTTCAAAATTTTTAAATACGTAACTTTAAGTGCTTATATTTATTGTTTTTTTTTAACTGCGTGGCTGAATGGATGAAATAGATTATTTCCTTCTTTGCAACCCAATCGCCTTCAAGAGTAGGTTGTCAAGATGTAAAATGAAGAAAAAAAAAATTAATTATGATAATATTTAAAGAACAACTTTATTTGAATTATTAGAAATTAACTAGCTGCTCAAACTTTTCTAGCTTTGAATATCCTCTTATTTCTAGAAAATAGCTATAATACAAATTATGATGTTTTGATAGCAATGAATTATTGGGATAAAATTATTTTGTGTATTTTGTTTTAAATAAGTTTTCAAAGAAGGAGTAATGAATATTTAATATTTGTATTTCAAAATCTTTAGTGATTCATATGTGTTTGTTTTAATTTTATTGCAACTGAACTGGTTTAATCTGTCCCGATTTTATCAATTACATTTATGAGAGCATGCCAGAAGAAAATTGGCAATTCAGCTTCTAATTACTTTTTAGAAATGTTTACTTTTCATATAAGTAATTGCTTAGAGAAATGATTTTTATCTTATCGCGTCGGATATATTCGTACCTTAATTTCATTAAAGGAATGAAATGTAGAAATGATATTGCATCAACAAAAGTTTAATATCGAGTAATTTCATTAATATAGTATAGTCACAGATTAAATCATGACATATGGAAAACAATAATAAAACATTGTTTTTCTATTCTTCAACTTAATCAGATTAATACGTAACCATTTTTCGAGGGTATTTTTCATTGAGTAACATCTTAAAGTATTTCAATTATATTTACTGAAATAAACCTGAAATCAGTTTTATGATTTTTTCTACAGTAAACGGTTTTATTAATAAATACTTTTCCCTTTTTCTTCAATTTAGTAAACTTTGCTGGGTAAATAAACTAATAACTATACACAAATCTTTAGAATGTGAGGTCAATTTTAGGTGATATTATATGAAGACAAAAGACTGATTCGTTCGTCAATAATAACTTTTATAAGGGCTAGTTCAAAAGGGAATTGTAATTAACCTCAATCTAATACCCCAATTTATACCCTCTATATTTAATATTATACCCCTAAAGATGGATAGCTATTAGGATGGAGTGAAAAAGTTATTTTTTCTTTCAAAATTCAAAAAGTTTCCCATGGAAAAAGTTGTGTTACGTAATGAGAAAAAAAACGCTGAAAGAATTTTAAATATTAGTTAATACCTTCAGTTCGAGCATCTAGCTTGACATTTTCAAAAATTTTTCAAAATAAACATTTTTTAGAATTCTTTAAATCTTATTTTGGGTGTTAAGATTGACGCTTTATGACTTAATTGATTTCTACTGATAAAATTATATTCTTAAAAGTTTGTGTTTGTATAAATTCCTCTCTCTTTAAAAAATTAAAAAAAAAAGCTTAAAAAATCTACTCCTGTAGAATTGTTTACCTGCTGATCATCTGCCATTTAATTAGAAAATATCCAGAAATTACCCTGAAAGTATAGAATGCACGTCTAGATCAGCCTTCCCCTATACCTTTTTAGACAAAGAGTTTAAAAGGGTTTTTGAGGGGCTCTGATCCCTACCATTTGATACTAACCTTGTAAATAATAAATTCTATTTTCTCAATATCGGCGAAAAATTGGTTAAACCCCCTTTTTACAGGGTCTTAACTAACTGGATAAACTAATTTCGGATAGGGTATTTTTTACTACAACTTTCGCCAATGGTATCTTTTTGAATTTCGAAAAAAGTTTTTTTCGCTTCACCCTAATGGCTATGTATAGTATGAAACTATTCTATTGAATGCATGGGATCTATTCGTGATCATTTCCTAAATCCCCATTATGTTTGCTACATCCTTTAAAAGGATCCTGAGCAAACACGAAGAAATCTTCTCATTACTATTTTTTTCTTCGTGCGCATGCCCCCACCCTCGTCCAAGCAAATCGAATCTACAAAAGCGTTGTCGTTCTGAAAGGGAGGATAGAAACGCAGTTGTCTAGGTCACTATGTCTTTTGGGCACAATTCCAAGGACATAGATAGATATTATCAATGTATGGAGGGATATGTTATAGATTTATTTAAAGGTTTAGTTAGCCCATATATTTTGGAGCTGGAATATGCAAAATCAAATAAGTAATATACGTTTAGAATGGATAGTTCAATGATTTCCTATGTTTTAAGTTATAAGTATCCATGCATCATTTATTTATTCTTTAACGTTAATATTTGAAATATTTAAAAATAACAAATAGAGAAATATCACTAAAATGACTACTTTACTTTTACTATAAATCTAAATGACTTTTTCTAAAATGTAAAAAAAAAATTCTTATCCTTTAAATCCTTTTATAACAATTTTGTAAACGAAATCTTTTCTGTAAATTACAAATTAAAAGAACATAGTAGTAGTTAGGTATATTTTAAATTTAAATTTTCATATGCCCTCGTCCATCATATATTCTAGGTGTGGCCTAGTAAGTTGCAAAAGATTCAAAAAAAAAAAAATAGAGATTTAACATAAGTTATTGCTCATATCCTCCCTCGCCCTTACTCAGCAAAAAAAACCTAATGGCAACCTCCTTTAGGTGCTTAAGTGATATTTGAATAGCATTAAATATCGTAACTACTTCAATATTCCATGCAAAATACAATTTTTGGTACATCATTTAACAGGGTGCATATCTCGGCAATCTCTCTTTATAAATTACAGTTGAGCAAAAAATAAAAGCATCACTTCTGATTAAGATATTTATAAAAGCTTTTTTAAATTTTCTTTTTGATTATTTTTGGCTATTCATCACAAAACCTGGTGTTTGCGTCCGGCTCCGGCTATGCAATAGGCACCTACTAATTTTTTCTTTAGTTGATTATTACTTTTTAAATAACTATCACACACACCCCACACCCATTATTAAATGTAGTGTAAAGGAGATCCTCTCCATTAGTACTGAAGTAAATTTACACAAAACCCTTATTAGACAGATCATTCTGGTGAGTAATTAATAAAACAAAGGTTATTCATTTTTGAAAGAAAGATCCTTCAGTCAATTTTTGGAGCAGCCAAAGAAAATAATACATGGGAAGTTTATGTAACCATGAAATATACATTAATTGCAGAAAACCTAACATTTTGAGGATTATTAAGTCCAACAAGATCAGATGGCTGGGGCACGTTTTCCGACGTGCTCATTTGGACCCAGTTCAAAAAATTCACCTTTTCGATTATCGAAAGTACAGTCGACTCCGCTTATTGTGATCACGGTTAATATTATCAATCGGATAATGTTATCAACATTGACCGGTCCTGATCACTCTCACTTAATTTAATGCAAAATATCGTTTTATTTGATCAATATATTGCTTAATGTTATCAAAATCTGGTGAAATCTCCTAAAAACCTCCTTTTTTCCTGTTTGAAGGCCAATTTCAATACATTATCATACAAGATGAGTCATTAATTTATTAGTTTTATATGTTCGACTCTCTTATTTTTCCTTGATAATGTAAAAGTTTCAAAATGTATACTACGTAATCGTTTTAAATACTTCAATTAGGACTACATAGTTATGGTTTTAAAGCAAATAACACTCTAGTTACACTCTTTGAAACCTTCTAGTGTCAAATCGCTTATTATTATCAATCGGATATTGTTATTAGTCTACTCTTGGACAAAAATGATCACACTAAGCGAAGTCGACTGTACAAGGAGAAGAGGGAGACTAGCTACGAGGTGGTTGGACAGGGTGGAGAACGACTTGGAGGTTTTGGGAGTGAGCAGGTGGAGAAATCTAGCTGTAGTCACACTGCCTGGAGGAATAAGATTGAAGAAGCCTTGGCCTTCACTAGGATGTATAGGGCTGATGAAGAAGAAGGGAGTTAAATACTCTCCTTTTAAAAAGGTATAGAAATAAATCTTCAGATAACATTTATTTGTTTCCAACTCTAAGTAATAAAGATCAGTGATGTTTTCCTATGTCTCAAAACCTTCAAGAGGTATTGTCCATATTGAACCTCTCCCCATCTCTTTTATTTCAGTAATATATTTAACAAGTAGAATACACGAAGACCTCTATTTACCCTCCATTCCAACCAGAGATCAAATACTACATAGCTTCGCAGCATCTCCTCCAACGATAGCTGAAGCATCTTCTGCGAGAGAAATGCACTACTCATTTACAGGATGCTTTTCCCACTCCGGTTGCCGTAGCAACGGAGGCACCGCTATCCCACACACCTTTCCATCCACCTACACTGCAGCCGCAGTTTCAAAATGCCAAAGTTCAGCTCTCTTCCTTCCTCGGTCTCTTAGGTTTTTGTCTCCGCTGTTTTCTTCGGCTTCCTCGGTCTTTTTCTTTTACAAGTGTTTTTCTTTCTTTTTTTTTGTTTTTGTCCATCTCACGCTTGCTTTCACGGTTGATTATGTCTGTTCTGTCTTTCTTTTTCTGTGTTGTTGGTTCTCGGAAGTGCAAAAAAATTGCCGGCTGCATAAATTAAGAGAAAATCTTGTCGGTGGAAATAGTTTTTTTTCCTGCGTCGGTCTTTTGGTTCATTAGTTTAATTACAGTACTTTTCCCAGATAGTTTGCGGATTATTATGCTTCTTTTTCTTGATATTGTACGCATTATTAGTTTTTTAAAAATAAAGATCGGAGAAATTACTAAATATTAAGAAGCCAAATAAGAGACGATTTAATTTTTACACTATTTTTTTGTCGACATAGCCCACATCTTCATTAGTTTTGGTTTTAAATTTAAAAAAAAACGGCCTTAAATATAACCTGACAACATAAGTTCATTTATTACTACTCTTTATCGAACTTCTTTTTTTTCTCTTAAATGAATCGTCATAAAATTTTTCATTCTAATGTTTATCATAATGTCATCATCATATGTGTCATAATGTTCATGCCCGAAAAAACAATTTATCACATTGCCCGTCACATATCTACTACTTAGTTTTTATTCAAACTTAGTTTTTCATGGAAACCTTATTTTTTCAACTTACGAGTAAGTAATCGAATCGAATTTTGTTATCGAAAAAAATTGCAAGGCAAATATAAAACTTGAGCATAAAAAGATAAAGAATTCAAGCATAATATCTGAAATTATGTTTCTTTACCGTTAGATTTTTTTAAAGAAAGAGCAAGTATGGAATAAAATGTATCGATAGTTCGCATTTAAATAATTAATTATCTAAAGATTCAAATGGGGTATGCACTTATTACATCACTCAGTTTAAGTACCCCAAGTTCACCACACATATTAGAGAATTATATATTCAGAAGAGGATTTTTAAATCTGCATTTAATAGAACTGTATAAAATTTAGCAATGATTTTAGGGAATTTTTTCAATAGGATTTATATAAAATATTAGATTGAGAATAGAGTCCTGTTAGAGAATAATGTCTATTTTTAAGGTCTAAAGATTTTCAGAGATAATCTAGACGCTGATTTAATGTTGTCATATTTATTTAATTATAAATTAAACGATAAACAACTTTCTATGCTTTTCTCTGTATTTAAAAAAAATACTTTTTGAAAAAGTACTTACTAAAAAGTATTTATATAGTACTAACTTAAATAAGTTTATGTAAAAAAATGTTAATAATGTTATTACATAAAAACTGCATACAATTTCATCATCTCTTGGAATACATAAATAGAAAATGAGTTTCTATGTATTAAATGGTATATCAGGAAAAGAAACCAAAAGACCTCTTTATAAAGTACTACACGTTTGCTGCCTTCTGCTTGGAAATCTAATTGAACAATTCTTATCACATTTACTCCTTTTACTTTACTTACCTTTGAAATTAGGAATACAAAAGGAAATTATTTCATACCTAAGACTAATAAAGAAATTTTACATAAATCTCATGTTTTTTTGGGACCTTATATATTTAATAAGTTAAACGAAAATCTAAAGATAACTAACAATAAACTTGAATTTAAATCTGGCATATATAAATTTTTAAGCGAGCAAATTAACACACTGAAGCATTATTTAAAATACTAAAATAGTCAGCCCAGCTTTTGTTGCAGTTTTTTTAGTGTCTATTTTTTTATAGGTATCAAGAACGAGCCGCTGGCTCTTATGATACCACATATTTAATTTCTTTCTTTGTTGTTTCTTTGTGTATTTGTTATTTTTGTATATTTTGATGTTCTTTGTGTGTCTTTCGTTTTTCTGTATTTGTCTTTGTAAATAAAATTTGAAATTTCAATTAACTTCTATATTTGACAAATACGCAGAATTTTTTAGGGGGGTCATTATTAATACAAACTACTACTTCAAATATCTAACTTTTTATACTCTTGTAACACCCACAGCAGTACACCCTTTCTGTGAATGTCAGTTTTATACTTAAATTTTTAATAAACATTCCGTCTTCCTTACGAAGATCTCATTCAATTCATTCTTCTAAACATGTTTTCCCCGGCACCAGCAATTTCTTGGCTCCTGCCACCGAAACTATGAATGGATGCACGAGATTTCTATTTTCAGAAACAACGCTTTGGAAAATGATCCCGGTGCGTTTCCAAACGATAGGTGTGAGTAGGGGGGGGGCGAAACTCAAAAATAAAAATCCATTCCTATATCGATTCAGGTGACATTTGGCTCTCATTCAGGACTGGGTTAGCAGTCTTCTCCTCTGGCCAAGGTCGAGGGTTGCCACATCACACTGGCGAGGACAGGAAAAAAAAATCGCCAAATCTCACCTGCCTGGCCAATATTTGACAGATCCTTAACTACGTAGTTTACTTAACCCGCGTAATTTCCATGTGATTTATAATTTAAAACCCCTACAAGGCACACGTTTTTACGGTTCAGTGTTCCCCACTGTCGTGCCATGCTTTTCAAACTTTGACATCAAAACTTATTTTAATATTTCTCGCCAAATTTCCTTTCATTTGAGAATTAGAATCAGCATTATTTTATTTATATTTTTATTTCTCTCTCCTATAAACGCTATAAAATCGAAGATGGATCATTAAAAAAATAAGGTGTCAAAAAGTTCTATAGTCCGACCGCCACCAGAAAAACTTTTAAAGTCGTACAATATTGTGGCCGTTGTTATGGAAATGGATTTTTCCACTCAATTTTGGGGGTCACGGTAATTCATAAACGCTGAAAAAACGTTCTGTGCCAATCTATTTTGATTTGAACTTCTTTTCAAAGTTTTGTTTTTCTGTTAGAGTTTTTCTCGCGCATGTCGGATTATAGCTCTCCACACCTTTCTTGTCAGTAGAGACACACGTTCTTACTTAAACGTGACGAAACATTAAATTGAAAATTGATGGGGAGGTATGTTCAAATTACGTCATCACTTTTCAGGGGTTTTTTACTCCCATTCTCTCTTCATGTCACAATTCTTCAGATTTCCCCTTCCCTCTACTTGTTGTCACAGTTAAGAAAATGTTACACTATCCTCTTTAAAATCAGAATTTATACGATAGTAAGAAGTTTTTTCACAAAATAATTTACATTTAAATAACATTTTCCTTGCTTTTGAGAAGCTACACAGGAAGGATTTAGTTATCTGATTTCTTGCTGTTAAGCTTCCTTAAGAGAGAGTAGCCTAAAAACACAATAATTTCTCTTGTCAACCCTCATATTTTATACAACATAAGAAAAATTTATGCTTACAAGTTATCATTATAAAACTAAGTTCTTTCACCCTGAAAAAAAAATTAGTATTTTTGAAGATTAATTAACTGTTCTCATTTTGACTTACGTTAGTTTTATGAAGTAAATTACAAAACTAAGTTTATTTTTCAGTTTTTCATCCTTTATATGATTAAACTAAGCACCACCTTTATTGTCTTAAAAATTGTGAAAGTAATTTATACATTTTACTCTCTTTATTCGCAATTCTTGTAAAGAAACTTATTTGGGGCGCTTAATAATGTATGACTACGTGCTTAAATCGTGTGAATTTCTTTTTTCATTAAAGATTATGTAAATATAAGACGATATTTTGAGTATTTTACCCTGAATTAATTTTCAATATACATTTTCATATATTCTTTCACCATCAAAGAAATAATTCATTATAAAAGATGTGTTGCTTTAGAACCTCATTAAAATAAAATTTTTACGTGATAGTACGTGTTTTTTTTCCTGAAAGGATTATCTGATATTATGTGGATAAAAACTTAACTAATATATTCCACACTGATAAATACGAGGTTACTGATGTGCAAAATTATATAGAATGTTACTATTGATTGTTAGTTGTGTTTACAAACGTAGCTCTTTTGCCAACTAAATCTGCTGACTGAGATGTGGCAGACCAGACGGAGCAAATCAGATAGTCACATGACCCAGCTTTTGTTTGTTCATTGGCTGAGAGTCTTTAAATGTCAGATAGTCAAGTTAGATTCTCTGTTGTGTAAAAGAATTCTTCAATTGAAGGAGGAATATTTTATTCAAGTCAGTTTCTTTATCTGTAATAAAGCAAAATGCTGCTCATGAAATTTATTCTCTTTTCAAATTGAGTTCCAAGCTTTTGTTGGAAGAATCGTTATTTATTTAAGTTTAAAGATTTGTGCTATGATTGGGAAAGGCTTTTTAATATTATATTCGTTGAAAACGTTTTCAATTATTCAATTGATACTTAGGGGAAAGGAGGGTAAGAGTGCGCAGTCGGGTAAAGGGGCCCAGAGGTTTTTCCTTGAATTTAAAATTTAATCAAGGGCCTTTTAAAGAGTTCATACATCGACTGCTAAGAAAACGTATAAACAAGATAGTTGAGATTTTTGTAGATTGAATCGTCTTACTCTTCACTACTTGAAAGTTATATGCTACAGTTGTTAAATAAACGTTTAATTTTCTTTTTGAAAGCTCTAAATCCTTCTAAACTGAAAACTACTTCATGTACAGTCTTAAAAACGAAAAACTGTTCAATTTTCCCCACGTATTTTTCCAAGAAGATTGAATCCTGTATGGATTATTTTTAAAAAGGGGGGACATGGATGAATCTCCCAACTAAGAAGGCAGTGGTGCCCTTTTTTGTAATTTCTGCCACGTTTTAAGAGTGCGTACTTTTGGCCTCAGGTCCTGCTTACTTTTACCCGCCACGTTGGGTAAAAGTACGCATTCAATTTTTTATTTTCTATGTGATTTTTAACATAAATTCTTTAAAGCTAAGACTTTCATTTTTTTAGATTGATTTGTTCTGGCTTTTAAATATTCGCTTTTATAGCCCCAAACCATTTTTGTGCTTACTCTTACCCTCCTTTTCCCCTAAACCCAATTGGAAAGATTCTATATAATATGTTATTATTAAATATGAATAGCCAATTTATTTTGAAACGAAAAGAGATTAAACAGTAAACCTAAATTTTTAATAAGAGCCTTTCCTTAAATAAATAAAGTAGAATAAGTATTTTGAAAAATAAAAAATAAATGAGCTTAAATAGATTAAAGATTGTTTCAATTATATTTTGCACGAAATTGCAATGTTTGGATATAGGTATAGTAGATGCAAATTAGAAGTAAGATTTATTGGATACACAGCATACAGTATATATGGCCTATAGGGATATAAGTTCACAAATCATGTTTTTTAAGACTAAGATTTTACACATTCTTCTAGCAAAAATTAACAAGTTATGAAATCTGAAGATATGACGTGTCTTTTTGAAATAAAACAAAATTGAATATGATTTTTGAGAATTATAGAGAATGTAATCTCTCTAACAATCTGACCATTTTATATGGAAACGGAACAGAACTATTTACATACTTTTTTTACTATTTGCTGTTTTGAACTAAAGGCTTAGGTAACGCTTAAAACGCTTTCTCCATTTTTCAATGAAAAACACTCGCTGACGGTGCTATCTCTTTTAAAATTCATCTTCAAAGAAATTTGAAACACTGTTAGATATAATTTTTCTCAAAATAATTATTGGTGCGACATTAAGATGAAGAAGCTCCCAAATTAAAAAAATATAAGGGGTTGTGTAAATATTAGGGAAAATATTGTTAATGTGTTTCCACTAATCAGCTTTTTATTTAAATAACGAATTTTTACTTAATTTAATTAATTTTTAATTTAGCCAACATTGTTAAAAACTGAAAAAAAATCACTTTTAACTTACGCATATTTCGTATTTAAACTTTCCTGATGATGCCTATGTACCAACTATTATATAAACTATGTACGATGTATATAAACTATTAAATGCCTATTTATAACATGATGAACGCGATAAAGTTATATCATCTTCAAATCCTAAAAATAATCAGTCAACAACTACAGATTTTTTCTTGTATTTTAAAATACTTTACTTTTACTTATCTAGATCCCTCAAAGAAAATATGCAATTTCAGCTTTCATGTCATCGTTATGTTTAAGATGTCATCATTAAAAATTTCATGAAAATATATAAAACTGGATTTATGTTATTAATATTTAATTTACGAAAAGCATACATTTTAATCTTAGAAGAAGAAAGGTTTCCTATTTTTACTATATTTACTTCTTAAAAATATGGTTATCTCATTAAAATGTTTCTCCATTTGAGTTTCATCCTAATAGTACATAATTAATGATGGGAATAAAGTACTAGAATATTCATGTTCTAGAATTTTCAAGGATGTAAGAAATAAATTTAAAAGGCATTAAGTAGGTAATCCCTTTACGTCTGTGTCACAATTTCGTAAATCAATATAATCAAGAAAAATTATGTGATTCTCAATGTGACATATTCTCCTTTGAATAGTTGACACTTATTATGTTCGTGCCCCGACAAGTCTCGACTCAACGGAAAGTGGGCATCGCCTGTACCCCCACACCCACGCAAACAAAGCGTGACGTCACTCCGTAAACAATCTCGCTGAGTGGCTGGTTTCACGTTCACCACATCGAGTGAGTTGAGGAAAGGCTAGAGAGAGCAACGAAAGTAAACCTGCATGCCCCAACAATAAAGATTACAAATGAAATACATAGATTGTCTTATTGAGAGAGTGTAAAAGGTACATCATTTCTCGAGAATAAAAATATAAGGTTAGATCATGCTATCAATGTTAGAGAAAGAGAGGGAGAGAGAGGGGGGGAGGGGTAAACAGTTATTAAGAGTAATTGCCAGAGACTGGACCGACTATAAGTTTCCTTGCCCATATGACAAAGTTTCCGCGTGGACACAGAAGACCGTCCTTTTTTATGTATAAGAAATTAATGCTTCCTCTAGCTTCTGACTCTCTCTTTCGTTGAAGGGATATATTTTCTCATGCAACATATATTATCAATAGGTAAGAAAGTTGCCACATACCTTTTAAATTTGTTATCTACTTTTACAATTCAAACGGATTTGTATTTAATTTTAAGACTTAAAAACAATTGCCTTCTTCCTGTTATTGTGGTATAAGGGGCGAGGATCGTGAACCATAAACTTCTGAAAACGGGAGACCACCTTACTGGCCATTTAAGGATAAAAAAAAACATTAAAAGTTCAATTTTGTTTTATCAAATTTGGGAAAATAACCTCAAAATGACCCCATTAACAGTGGAGGAGGTTAAAGCACACTCTACAAATTTGTACTCTGCGATGCTCTATTGCTCCTCCCTCCCATTATGTGGACGCACCATTTCCCGGAGTATCTCCCCTTTTTAAGTTGCTCTAGTTTCATGTTCCATCGAGCGAGTTTTCGTCTCCAATGGCCATTGTTGTGTTTGACTCATTTAGCACTCCACCACTGGAATGAATGTAGTAGATTGGAATCTTTCGAAGACATCTCTGAAGAGTTCAATTCGTTTGTTTTGCGAGTAGGGGGATCATGGAATTTGAAGAAAGAGATAAGATATATCTTTTTCATCATCTTTGTGGTGTTATTATTTTTCTTTGGGGTTTTATAATTCCTCAGTCATTTTAAAAGGAAGATATAAAAACGAAAGATATAAAAATTGAGTAAATGCATTTCTTGTAGTTTATATACATTAGTGAGGTGTTAAATAGAAAAATCTGCAAATAACCGCAAAACTTCGAGTTTTTTATTTTTTTCAATTATTGGTGTTTTTGTTTTCGTTTTTAAAAAGGATAATAAAAGTATACGTTCAAAAAATATTTATTATACAAAAGAACCTGTATATTATAATATTAAAACTTATCTTTAAATTCAGCCTTACTTGTAACCACAAAAATAAAATAAAAAGCGCATAGTTTTCTGAACTGATTTATTTACAATCATCTTACCATAATTAAATAAACCTTTAAAGAAAATTAATATCTCAAAATAAGCTTGTAAACAGAAGTATCTTTGGAATAAATGGGCTGTTAATTTCAAAACTGGTATAGGTCCAAAAATCTATATAATCACAAAAATCTAGTGGAAGCATGTAATCTGTTAACTAAAAGAATTCAATGCATTTTTGAAGAAAATAAATATTCCTTACTCTTTAATTGAATTGATCATTTAATTTAGTTGATTCAGTTTTCAATGTAATCACAGTCAAAAACATTCAAATATCTTCCAACCATGGAAAGTGGAACTATACCACTTTCAAAATCAACAACACGCATGTGCTATTTTATGATTTAAATATATAAATGCATTTAAATGTAGCGTAAATATGTAACTATTTAAACCAAGCCCCATTCACATAAATGTAACGATAATAATTTTTTTATTCTTTCAGAGGAATTAGACCTATATAACTATATAATAATATAAATGAGCTACGTATTGAAAGGAAATAGTTTATCCTTCATCTGCCCTAATGGGAGACACGAAAAACATTGATAAAATCAATAAAATAGTGCAAGCTTATTCTATCACATACTTTTCCTCTTTCTTGTAACCCTTGAGAGTGGTGAATAAGACGTTCTTTACAAAATCTCCAGACTCCTCCAGACAAGTACAGTTACTTAATTTGTGCCAACAATATTTTTCGTGTTAGAATAGAGCTCAAAGAAAGTTTCCTGGCCTCAGAGGTTATGTATTCAAAAAATAAATAAACTTCCTTAGAGATAATAGCCTTAGAGAAATAAACGAGGTATTACAAATAAATTTCCCCAGATAGTATTTATTATCTAGAATTAGTCTATTGATTTGTGAAAATTTTGCAATTATGCACCTTAAAATTTCAAAAAGAAAAAATACTTTAATTAAAAATTTATATTATATTTATATATTTTTTTTTTTCAAAAAGTGGTTTTTGAGCTAACGAATTAATTGGCTTAATGTTCATTGATCGATAAAAGTATACTTTTCAAGTACAAGATACCCAATATCAGAAAAGCAGAACTGTGAAAAGAACTGAAAAACAGAAATATATGAGGTGCTTTAGAAATTGAGAAAAATTGAAGTAATGTTTTATTTTTTATTCCTTCTGATTTTGCTTAAATAGTTACTTACTCTCAAAACTATACTTAAATATAGTTTCTAATTTCAGAAGAATACTTTAGTTTAGAAAGATAACTTTTTGATCTTCATGTTATTTTCGAAGACATTCATTAGTGTAACATTTTCTTTAAAAAATAAAAGCTAATTAACAATTTATTTGTAAAATTCTGCAGTCCTTCCTCATTAAAATACTGCTAGTCTTTTTGATTACTCTTTGCGTTTTAATGAAGCGTTTATTTATAAGTGTAATGGGAGAGTTAGGAACAAATATATATAAAAATGTTTCATTTACGCAAGCATCTTTAGTCATTAATTAGTGCTAAATATCGGGGCATTTTTAATTATCATTCATTATAAACGGGATAAGGTTTCATGATATTTTTATGGAACTCATAGATGAAAAGTAAACTTCTGATTTCGTATTATCTCTCTCTCTCTTACTATTTCACTCCAATGGAGTTTGACTGTAAGGCATTTTGCAGTAAAAAAAATATCTGATGAAACGTAACATACATTGTGTATATTGTTTCGATTTCATATTGAAATCTAATTTCATTTTAAAGGAATTATCGCTGAACCCAATAAATAGTCCACTATAGGCTCGAGATCACTACATTTAATAATAGACGAAAGTGAGCCACCTTTGGACACACGTAATTTTACAGTTATGAACATTAAAATTAGCTATGACGATTTAATAGCGCTCGATAGGTATACCTATACTGTTTCAAAGCACTCTGTAGTAATTACCACTTCTTGTTTTTAAATTAACAGTTTATAATCTTTATTTAATATTGTGTCGTCTAAATAATTTTAAATTGTTTTCAAGTTCTATGCAATTTTGAGATAAATGCAAGTGGTGAGTTTTCATTTCCTTTGCTATTTTAAAGTATCGATAAATATTTTTTGCTACTTTTAAAAATGGTCTGACGTTTTATTTATCAAGAACGGATTATTATTTTCTAGTTACAAGAAAAACAATCATATTTTAATCATTACTTCGACCAAAATTTTTCATATCAACATAATGATTGTTTTTTTGGGTTAATATTTTTTAAATTAGGAATATGTAAATCATTTGAGTGCGTTAATGCATTTTTATTACTTTTAATTTGTTTTGATTAATCTACTTATTTCAATTACCCTGGGAGAAACAAAAACCTAACGAAACTAAACCATTAAATCTATCCTGTAAAAAGTGGATTTGCGTTTTTTTCGAAGTCATATCGATATATTTTGGCTTTATTTTTTTCGTCATGAATTAATCATTGTCATATGGGTAAAACCGTATCGAATAATGGTAACAATTTGAATTTTAATCGAATCAGTAAAATATACTATTCAAGATCGATTCAAATTTTTATGCACCAAGCAGGTCTGGTTTTCAAAGTTTTTAAACTTAAAAATATTGTATTTTTGATTAACAAAATCGAAGCAACTTAAAACGTAATAGCACATCTTTTTGTAACCGATGTATAATAGGGTGGCCCTTATTTTTCAAAGTCGGAATTTTTTTGGGCACCCCCCTAATTTATTTCCTTTTACCATAAAATGAAAGTGTGCAAAAGGATTTTCCGATATTTTAATATTAACCCGTGCCGCACGGCGGTTGAAGTTTGAATCCCATAGCGCGCCATAGTAACTATGGTTTAGTAGGGGAATAGCTTGTCCGCTCGCTTCCTCTAGATCAGAATGAAGAAAAGATGAATTATGAGACACAAAAGGAGCATGTGTGTTGAAGATGTTTGTTAAAATCCATGAAAACTTGGTAAAGTGTGATAATTTTAGCATAATTTATAGGAAAATTCACTCTTCAGAAACCACCACTGAATGGGTAAATGGTTCTGTCAATATTTTGGATCACTATGGCGGACCGAGAGCTTACCTATTTTACATGTTGCCATCACATATACTAATTGATATTAAGAAGTGTGTTTGTGCAAGAACTGCCCATATTAAAAAAAGTCTAGATGTGATCTTCTTTAAAAAAATAAAAGAAAGATGGAATGATATCAATAAGAAAGACGGTGAAAAATATTTGATGGAAATATCAATCATCGATAAATTTTGAGCACTACTTTTTATATTGTTAATGCCCTAAAAGAACGGAAACACGATAAGGAGGTAATTGAATTGTGTGTAATTTTTATGGGGAAATTCAGAAACATTATTTACAAAATTAGACCACTAGCTCTACATCATGCCAGATGGATAGCTAAAGCCACTTATTCCATGAAAATGTTCAAGTTTAGAATGGTTGGTTCACTTTTTTTATGGTGAAAGGTGCATAGCAGGCAATTATTGCGCCAGACACAAGACTAAAAAAAATCATTTTAAGTGGGCAAAATCCTTTGTCATTTATGTTTAGAAACCATTTGGTTTTAAAAGAACAGAAATTGAAAGGCATAAAAAAACAATTGTTTTAGTCTTGTGAAGATCATGTGATATCATGGATAGAAAGTCCCCATCAGCCATCAGTGTTAAATTATTTAAATTTATTACAGGCTTTAAAGAAATACAAGACCATTAACAAAAATATTTCTTTGGTTGATGTGACGAAATTTGTCAATCATTTGTTGTACCTAAATGAAGAATATGCGTTCCATCCATTTTTAATGAAAACGTCGATGTGGAATCAAAAAAGCGCATAATCAAGAATTTCAAACGTGATACTCTTAATACTGCAAGAAAATGCATCTTCCATTTTATCCTAATGAAGTTGCCTGCTTCAGTTACTTAAAATATCTTATTGGGATTTTTTTAACTTAGGCATAAATATTATTTTTGATTATCTGAGGAATATTCACATATAAAAATTTTACTATACCTAATTACGGATTGATTTCTTATTTTTCAGGGGAAAATTGAGGAATTTATTTCCAATAAAAAACGTGAATTTTATTAAGAGATTGAACGTTGATATTAGTTTCTTGAACATCAATTCAGAACTTTGGAATGATGACTTTTCATACCTAAATACCAGAGACATTTCAAAATTTGACTGCTGTCAATGACACAGCTGAAAGGGGTGTAAAACTAATTCGAGATTTTAATGGACTTCTCACAATAGATGAGGAGCAGAAACAGTACCTTTTGCAATGCGTTGAAAGTCATAGAAAACAGTACCCCTATTGCAAAAATTCTACTTTTAAGCGTAAATTTGAATAATTGGTCCTAAAAGTGAATAAACTCTTTTATTTCTTTTTAAAGATGATACATAGAATTTAATAAATGTTATAGATATATAGAATATGTTATATTGAAAATGTGTATAAAATATTAAAAGGAATTTTTTAAATTATTGTAGTGTAATAAGTGTAGTTATTGTTTGGTGTTATACTATGTGAAATAATGTTATTGGATGTTTTTACAATTTATTTTCAAGAAATACCTTTTTGTTAAATTTACTGCTTTTATCTACTAATAATATTTTTAGGTAGTATTTTCATCTTCCTTACCCTTAATAATGCTGAAATTATTAAAATCAATTGTTATTCTGAGGTTCAGGAAACGAGCGGAGACGCTATTCCCATATTAAGCCACAGTTACTGTGGCGCGCTATGGGATTCAAACTTCAACCGCTGTGCGGCACGGGTTAATATTAAAATATCGGAAAATCCTTTTGCACACTTTCATTTCATGGTAAAAGGAAAAAAATTGAGGGGGGTGCCCAAAAAAATATTGAAATTTTTTTTTCTCCATTATAATAAGGGCCACCCTAATGTATAACTTTTGAAGATTCATATTTTTTTTTACTGTGAAGGTTTAAGAGCTATTATTAACCTTTTTATTTGTTTGCATTTTTACAACTTTTCTTTCCTTTAATAAGTAGTTGAATTTTACTTAGAAAATTTAACTTTATACAATAAGCATTGATAAGTATTAATGGTGTGTCCCTTGTAAAGTAGTAATTCCGTCCATAAATCTTTTCTCGTTTACCTGTTAGGTTGAAATTTAGAGTGTGTATACGTACTCTAATAGCGTACCTTCTTCAACGCACAGTAAACGTCTGTCTTAATTTTAACTTCTACACAAAAGAGCCCTATCCATCACAACCTTCTTCGCAACGCACATCGGCAACGCGCGAATTCCGCTTGCACAGCACAGAACGGCAGTAGAGACGGTGTCGACCAGAGCGTGCATCGACTGAGACCCTGCGTGACCGAGAAGTGCCTTTACACAACAAGACGAATAACGCCAGAGAAGCCAAAAATTGTGACGTATGATAGGCGTCCTGACGTCATGGTTGATACTTCTTTCCCATCAACTCAACTTCTCTCTGAAATCTATGCTTAAGCATATTTACCGATTCTACTCGGTGAGATTCTTAAGGACCAATCAGAACGTTATTAGGAGGAATTACATTAAACAAATCAGCTTTAGCCACCCTCGGACCGATTAGGATCTGTAAATATGCGTAGGGCATAGAGTGTTTTCAGGTGACGTCACAACCGGTTATTTTCTTTTAACTGTGTATCTACTGTAGGGCTTTAACTGTTGCTAAGGCCGTTGTTTATCGGTTGCTAAGGCGGTTTTTAGGTATGGGATCACGTGATTGCAAATTCCCTAATAGAAGAACTTCTCGGCTAGTCATTTTCTGTAACTGTTAACCTCTGTAGGGCAAAAAACTGTAACATCTTCTGTTGCTAAGGCCGTTGTTAGGTCCGAGTCATGTGATTGAAAATGCTCTATGGGAAATTTCAATGGGAGAGAAGTTGATTTTTTGGAAAATACGTAGGGGAGGGCACATCTGAACAAAAAGTACATTTTTGATTTTTTTCTACATATTTTGATGAGATATTGAAACAAAAACTGATTCATATGAAAATTTACAGTGCTCCTGAAGTTTTGCTAACTCTTTTAGGAGGATTTATTGAGAATTTCTAACATATATATCATCATTCTAAAAATGAAAATTTTGTTCAAATGTTCCCCAATGGAGGTGCATATTTTAATGTATTTTGTGGGAAAAAATAATCCTCTCTCATCTTTATTGAGATGATACAATTTCCAGAATAAATTATTCGTTATCCAAAGGATCGTATTTATTTAAGTAGCTTTTACATGAAAGCAATCCGTATCCGACTAACTTTAATTAGATATTGGCTCTCTTAAAACATAGTTCAGTAATACACATTTTTTTTTTCATATTTTTTTCTGTTGAAATCAACTAAGTTGGGTACCACTATAAAGGTTTTCTTTTCGAAAACTTAATTTTAGAAGCAATTTTGGGGCTTTTTGAAGGTGGGAACAGTCACTCTGGGCGGCATTATTAGAGATGGTTGGAATGAAAATACTCAACCAACTTAGTTTCGAGTATCCGAAGGTTTTGAAGTGATTGAATTCTTATGTTTTATTACTTTAGAGGAGACTAACAAGCACTTAATTATTCTGCTGACATACAAAACAGAAAAATTGAAAAAAATTCTAATCCACGCCTAACTGTTTTAATTTTTAACTCCCTCAATTGTCTTTTTATAGCTATCCCATGAGGGCCAATCCACGGGCTTCACTGCAAGAAGAGTATACCGTAGCTGTCTCTACGCCCTTCCCACTGCACGCAAGAAAGCACCTGTTTCTCGAAGGTAGATCCAAGTTCGAGGCCGGCACGTGCTTGCCAAGGCCCCAAAGGGGAGTTGGCCGGCTTCCAGGGAGGTTGGGAAACATCGCGCCTGGTAAACAGCAGATAATGGCTTTCGAAGCACGCAAGGAGCGATGGGACAGTTTCCGAGTCCCGACACCCTATAAGGATGCCGTAGCCGTATTTGTCGGAAGAGATATTCCAATGAGTTTTTTTAAGGGAGTGGAGAAAAAGCTGTTGTGATGAAAGGGGTTTGTTTTTGTTCCGGACGGGGAGACCTTGTTTAACAGCTTCCGTCGTTGTTGTTTTCCCAGATGAACTCCAGTATAAATTAAAAGGAGGTAGCTTTATGAATTAAGAACTAAACAGTGTTAATGAAGTTTCACCAACATGGAAATTTCCTAACCTCACTCGTTAAGGTTTCACTCAAAAATCTCTAAAGTAAAGAAAACCAGGGGGTAAGGAAATATTTTGTTGGCGAAATGTCCGGGACACCAACTAAACCTCTCAGAAGCATTTTTTGTTTTCAAAAGATCTGGCGTCATATCACTGGCATCATCTGAAACTTCGTATCTCGTACTTCAGGAATATACTAATACACATTACACAAACAGTGCTGGAGTATGGATTGTTTTCCTTGCCAAACAGATTTTCAAACAAATGTTCACGTTTTCCATAAACATTTTAGCGAAAACTTGATGTGACGTCATACCTTTTTCTGTCGCAGTTTCTCAAATATTATGGGTCGGTAGAGGTATAGTTCTTCTGGTATATTTTTATCTACTCCACGCAAGAAGCCTGGCTGTGCAGAGTTTGGGCGGACATTTTGAAATGCACATGCACACTGCATATTCGTATTGTGCGATGTCCAGTTAGCCTGATTGAATTTTAAATGCGGGTTTTTTTTATCAATGTCATACATCACTCTAGGGCAGGGGTTCTTAACCTTTTAAGTCGCGGAGCACTTTTCAAACTCATCTTTTTACTCAAAGATTTCCTAACATTTGTTTTCATTTTTTTATTCATTTTCTTGAACCTTTTTTATTTACCTACTTTACTCCCCCCAATTCTACTTTTATTTCCTTTCCTATCTCGATTTAAAGTTTTATTTTAAAACACAAGGGAGCTACGGCCCCCTGCTCGCTATCACTCATCGACCCCCGTTAATTTCTTACACAGGAGCATTTGGATTGCTTCGCAATTCTCACAAAACCCATCTGGCCAGCTCACTTAACTTACTTTATAAAACAATAAAAAAAATTAACAGAAGAAACGCCAACCAACTTTCCAAACATATGTCACAGGTCATCTCCATGAATAAATCTCTCTTAAAAGTTTGGATATTTATTAACTCTAACTTATCAATAATTTAATCAAAAGGTTTTCCTTAACAATATACTGCACAGCTATTTATCATCATTCTGGAAAAAAAAACGTACACCAATGAATCAATTAATTTGGAAGTGTCTATTTGGACGGCAAAACCGGCAGTTGGCACTAGTTTGCACATGCGCCGTAGGTCTCGCGGTTACGTAGCAGTCCCGGCGCTCCAATCAGAACCGTTGCTGGGCATCTGCCGGGTAAAAAGAGTAGAATTTAGTTGCATATCTGCCGGCCAAATAAACAGTGCCAATGGACTCTAACCGTCTGACGTCACACGGAACCAACACGTGACCTACTGAGCTTGCAATAGAGTGTTTTCAGGTGACGTCACGACAAGCTAATTTCTTTTAACTGTTAACCTTTGTAGGGCTTTTAACTGTTGCTAAGGTGGTTGCTAGGTAACGAGGTATATGTTGCTAAGGCGGTTTTTAAGTATAGGGTCACGTGATTGCAAATACTCCAATAGAAGAATTCCACGGCCAGTCATTTTCTGTAACTGTTAACCTCTGTAGGGCAAAAAACTGTAACATTTCTGTTTCTAAGGCCGTTGTTAGGTCCGAGCCATGTGATTGAAAATGCTCTATTGGTTACCACAGATACTACACTAGTAGATCTACTAGTGTAGTATCTGTGGTAACCAATTGCAAGCTCAGTTGTAGGTCACGTGTTGGTTCCGTGAAGTCTCGAACCAGATAGGCGGTTAGAGTCCATTGAATTTAATATGGTACCTAGTAGGTTACACTAGTAACCCATTAGTATACCTAGTGTTTTATCATTCATATTTTTGTTGCAACCTTGTTACAATTTGTTAAACAATACCTTTAAAGTCTTTGAAAATAATAAGAGGCAAAACCTACATGACACTCAATGTGTACAATTAATTTCGATTATCAGACTAAAGGGGCCCACAGACGAGCAACTTGGTCGTCAACCGGGTTGTCAATTTGCGAAGTTTGCAACCAAGTTGGCCGTCTGTGGGGAAGTTGATGATTGAATTTCAGGTTGATGATCTGATCGTCAACTTGGTGGGCGGAGCTTAATCGGAACATGTTATTAGGAAAATTAAAAAAAACCTAAGCATTAAAAATTAAAATAATCTAATTCTAGCACGATAGAATAATTAAATAAAATATAATTTTGCATTTAAAGTACCAAAATATATTAATTTGTTACAATCTGATTAATTTTTTCTTCATTGTTAACATTCTGGTTGACGACCAGGTTGGCCGTCTGTGGGAAAAGCATCAACCTGGTTGACAACCGGGTTGACGACCAAGTTGCTCGTCTGTGGGCCCCTTAAAAAACTGATAAACGTCAATAAAAAATCTCCGGCCATAATCCATCAAACATATCATGCAATTCAGGAAGCAAGCAAAATGGGAGCTAAAATTACACTGATTTGCACACCTAGCCACGTGGGGAGGGAGAACGAACAGGCTGACAGACTGGCGGGAAGCGCAACGGAAGAAACCCTTATGTTCAAATGGAATTACCAACGGATGTTATCAAAAACATCAAGGACCAGTACACTAGAGAAGAAAAAACAGAATGGGAGGCCTCAAAATATTTCCTAGAGTACCCCTTTCGAGAAAACCCTAAAATCTTCAAATGGTCAAGGGACAGAGGGATGGACGTCCTTATAGCCAGGCTATACACAGGCATGATTCCCACGAATAGCCTTTTATATAGGTTCGGCTTGTCGGATACCCCATTATGTTCCGATTGTCATGTCAATGAAACAATGGAACACTCTACAACGATATGTAGTAGATACTCCGATGTAAGAAAAACACTGAGAGGAAGACTAGATTTTGATCTAAACGCTGACATAGACCTCAAAAAAGTTATGGAAAAGGGGATGGAATCTAGAAAGAGTTTGTTAGCTATAGGCTCCTTTTTAAAGAACTTATAGAACAAAAGTGCAACACCGTTCCAAAAAGCGAGCAGAATAAGGAATTTAGAGTAGCTTAGGGAGAAAGAAGGTTAAGCGGCTCTTAACAGCAAGCAAATACCTCTAACAACTTTCAATTTCGTTTTCAGTCTAAAAATTATAAATTTCCGACAAAATGTGATAAATTTTAGAATCGAAAAACATATCTGTAAATTTTTAGAGTACTTTGATATGTCTTTAAATCATATTTAATTTAGGAAGTACTTTTTAAAACGTGAAAAAAAAAATCATCATAAAATCGTTGTTGTGATTGGTTGCATAATAAATTGTTTGACAGAGTATATACTTGCTTTGTATCTGCAACCTTACCGTAATCTAAATAAAATGGAAACGTTATAAAATTGAGATTAAAAAAAAATCCAACAACCTATTGATAATCTTCGAAAGACCCCGAAAATTTTGATACCAGAAATGTGTCATTCGGATCACTAATTGGAAAGTTTTTCTCTGAAAACCGTTCACCGAATTTTTTTTTTAAAATAGAGAAATAATTAACTATGAAACTAATTTAATTTGAATATCCAGATGAAAAAACTTTCTGTAAAGTATTTGCTTCTAAAAAATTTTAGTTGTATTAATTAGCAATTAATTTTTTTCTACACCTACTTAGCAAATTAATGAAATAAAAATAAAGTTTAAAGAATAGACTGATGAAATACAAAGTATTAGTTCGTTTAACTGCAAAATTGGGAAAGGTAATCTTGAAGGAAACGTCGAGAAAATGAAAAAAAAAGGAAGTAAGATGGATAGAATGTTAAAATAAAAACAGATACATAGTCTGATTCTGATATTTTTTACTAAGGGATTATTGCCATGCAATTCAGACATTTTTAATCAATTATGTACTACGTTTATAAAAATGTTATTTTCAAAAGAGAATGCTTTTAAAAACTTTAATATTCATTACTGAAATACTACAAAATTTCACACATATTTCAGCTGAACTTGGAAGAATTTAACAATACATATTTCTTACAATTTTAAACTTTATTAATTTTTGTTTTTAACTATACGTATCTGATATTTTTCTAAGAAAATGGCAAGAACAATTTCAAACTGTTGTTATGTTAGTCAAATTAAATCAAGAGATTGAGAAATTATTACAAATGTAAATTGTACTGGAAACCCAAATAAATACAATACAGTATATAAACTCTGCATTTGAATTAGCAATTATGGTGTTTTTATGACTGTCTGGTAGGGTGGGCCGAAAACACACTTTATTTTTTATTTATGTTCTAATAGCACGGAAAGGGTGCCACTTGGGTCCAATAAGAACGGTGTAAAATGTGTTTTCGATTGGATAATATCTTAGGCTCCCGCATCGCACTTAAAGTTTGAAAAAATTGATGACTTTTTTACAAAACAACTAAAAAACCAAAGATTAAACTCTCAAATATTGTTCATGATTTTTTATGAGGAATTAATATAGTTATAGACATAATGTTTCAGGTTCCATTCTTCTATCACTCTTTTTTCGTTAGATATAATTGTTTAATGTTCAAAGAAATTATGTAAAGTTGTTTTTCTTGCATTTTAAAAGAGCTAATAACTCTAGAACTATGCAACTTAAAAACCTGAAATCAGTCCCATTTTGTTCGTTAATTTTTTGTCTTTCATTTGGTTTGCATAATGGCCGTCATTTTCAAAAAGGGTTTTTCAGAAATTAAAAAAAAAAATGAAAAAAAAAAAAATGGAAAAAAAAATTAAAATTTTTTTTTAAACATTTTTTGAAAAAATATTAAAAGCATTTTAACTCTTAAAATGAACATTTATAACAAATTTCAAGTTGAAAATAAAATTTAATCATGTAAAAAAAATAAAAGTAATCGTAATTCAGGCAAATCCCTTAAACATTCCCTAAAATTATACAACAAGAGCGATTCACTCATGGAGAGTTCATAAAATCGCTTGAAGGTGTTCAAGAACAAAGTAAAATATCTTTTACCCCTGCTTTGCACTAGAATTTCAGAAATTTGGGTAAAAATAACCAACTTTTACTTTAGTTCATTTCTATAGCGTTTAAATCTGTGTTTTTCTAGAAAAATTGCACGATCTTAACTGCAATGAGGGTAAAGACCTTTATTAATTAAATAAATATTTAATTCTATTCTTAATTAACCCTTTGGTCACCTATTCTGCAACATTTGAGTAGCAGTATTAAAAATAACTTTCTTCCTGCATCGAGAAAAATTGTCAATTTTTCGCAAATTACGCTGAGTAAAAGTTGGTTATTTTTACCCAAATTTCTAAAATTCTAGTGCAAAGCAGGGGCAAAAGATATTTTACACTGTTCTTGAACACCCTCAAGCAATTTTATGAACTCTCCATGAGAGAATCGCTCTTGTTTTCGGCGCACCCTACTGGTTAATAAATATTTAAAAACAATTAAAAAATTCTCTAAAATTTTTCTGATTGTTTAATTAATTATATTACTTATTTTCTAATAAATTGTTTTTTTTTTTTAATTTAAGTCAACTCATTTGTAATTAATAATAGCGGCATATTTTATCACTTTTACAAAACAAGAAATACATATTACTACTTGATAGAAATTAGAAATGGTTTTGGGCTTTAGAAACCTAATTATTATAAACTCCGTAAAACTATATTTAATCCCATCCTATCCAACTGCAAATCTATTCAAGCTTGTTAATGAATTATGTTGTTGTTTCTTATCCCATTTGATCGTTAATAAATTATTGTAGGAATTAATTATTTCAAATAGTAATACTCTAGACTTGCGTATTTTTAGTCAATCTAATATTTCTAGAGGGTAAAAATGAATAAATTTTCATTGTCTGACTTCAGGCTGAGACTCTATACTGAGATATATTAATCTGTTTCAAGTCATTACATCTGCCACAGTGATTCCAAATGCAATTATGCTTTGAAGCTTCATTTTTCTCCAAATTTAATAACCGTTAGAAACGGTTCAAAAACTGATTTAAATCCCCAAAACGCAATAATTTCAAGACACGCTGTAAAAAAGGGAAAAGCCTGGCATCATAATATTTTCCAAGCTCTAGTATAAGAGATGCCTATAACCTTGTTAAACGCACTGCTGTTCTACGACATTGAAGTTTTCGCTCTGAAAGAATGTTTTTAAAGGCCAACGTGCATTTTTAACGATAAGCATTTGCATCAGGCTTCTTGAGAACGTGCTTTCTTTTTCAAAAAACGTTGAAGAAAGTCAGTTGCTTTATACTTTCGCTTTCAAGTGAGCATTTTTTACCTCGCGTTTTAAAATCCTAAATTCAATTTTCAATTTAAAAATAAAGTTCTTTTAACAAATCTTCTAAATATTTTCTAGTAAACTGTTTTACGTTTTAAACGTTACGTTGTTATACCATACGATATTGGTAGAACTTTAAATATTTAAATACGCTATTTTCGAGTTTCTTTAAGCAATAAAACAGTGTTTACTCCATACTATCAAATTTTAGTTCTTGTTACCTTAAAATATGTTCTTTTCATTTTGAATTCAATGATTAAATTATTTTGGTGTGTATTGCTTCTATTTCCATTATATAAAACTTTCGATCACTGGAATATTATTTTCAAAACTTTTTTTTTTTGTGTACGTTGCGAAATTAATTAAACTGTGTGTAGTTTTTACAAATAATGTGTTTATGTTTATGCTAATGCGGTTTAGACATAGAGATTTCGTGAAGTAGATAAAGTTTTCCTTGAGAACTAAACTTCTACGACGCGACTTTTATTTTTCAAAAAATGTGACACCATATCCGATAAAAATTTAATTGCTTCTTTCCACAGTGTACGCATGCATGATCAGGGGATATTTTAACATATCCGTGTGGCAACATATCCTAATAACAATGTTCACTTGTTCCATAAGCATTTTAGCGAAAATTAGATGAGTCATAGCTTTTTCTGTCAAGATTTTCACGAAAAATATATACCATTAAAAGTATAGTTCTTTGGGTATTATTTCCATGTACTTCACACAAACAATCTGGCTGTGCAGATTTTGAGCGTACTTGTTGAAACGCCACATAAAATCAATAGGGGTCAGAATATTTATAACATCCTCTTATGTTGGTGTACCTGTAGATAATCTCGACCTTGAATTAACTAAGAAGGAGAAACGCCCAAAAATGCAAAAGAAAAAACTCCCTTCTATTATAGGACTGGATAATTTTTTTCGGTGACAGTATCCCTATGGATTTATTGAGTGATCAATTACTTGGTCCAATAATAATGTCACTCTCATGCCTTAAAAGACAAAGAATTTGTGGTGAGGCATTTACGAATTTTAATTTACAAATTTTTCTTTCGAATAACTTTACGCACAGTCAGATTTGATTAACAAATCTCTTTAAATATACGGGTTTTTTTTATGAACTGATACTACAAATGATTGTTAACTAATCAAAGAAACAATGTTCAGTCATGTTTATTGTAAATATACTGATAAACCTCAATCGAAGAGAAACTGAAATTGTATTCGAATCAAAGGTATGGAGAGGAATTTATTTACTATTTTTGTACTCCTTAAAACCAAGATAGTAACTTTCGTGAATTATGCACTTTAATTTAGTTTAGAGTACTCACTGAGTACTACTATTCTGGGAACTGAGATTTACCAAGTGGCATAAAATAAAAACAACAACTGAGTACTACTAAAAGTATTGTTAAAAATAACAGAAAACTAAAAGTCAATTAGACATGAGACATTTTCTCAGATATGACAAAATTCATTACTTTAAGGAATTACTTTAGAGGTTTGTACGGAACCATTTACGGCAGCCTAATTTTATTTCTAGGAAATTCACAGGAATAATTTATGTTTGTCTGAATTAAGTAATTAAATCAATAGAATTGTCTTCTCATTTAAAATTCATCCACATGCATTATACACGATATAAAAATAAATAAACATGCCTCCATGAAAATTACCCAACTCCAATAAATTTTTAATCAAGTTCACCATCGATACATCCTTGCTGCATCATTCGAAATCCCCAAAAGGGGATTCTTTTTTAAAGGTCTTTTTCTCCGAGAACACGGCTTTCGAAAATCAAATTAATTTACTCTATTACACAATAGTCCCCAGCAGTGGGCCATGCAGAAGGGAACCACCGATCCCACCTATATTAATGCCGAATCCATGACGTCAATACCAGACGTCATCGGACTAATCACTAAGCCCCGCCTCCAAAGGTAATTAGAGTAGAGGAGGTGCTTTATCCTCAGTTTCTTTCTGGGGGATAGAGAGAACTTTAGGTAAAGAGAACTCGGAATGAGTTTTTGACGAGTTATGGGCACCCATTGTCTCCTCTATCCCGCTTTTTAACGATTGAATTAATGGTAGACGTTCCGACATGAATGCTGGAAAACTGGTCTTAATTGATTGTTCCGTTTCATTTATAGGAATGTGAGATGAATGGATTTGGTTAGATGAAAAGGATGCATTGGGTTATAGTAATCGACAATGGTGCCGGTTAAACAAAAGATAATTTTTCCCTACAATAAACCTTAAGATTAAACGAAGGTGGTTTTGAAATGTGGCTGGTTATTATCCTTATGGTGAAGAGCAGAAATGCTTAAACAAAAATAGCGCATAGAATATTTTAATTCAGAAAATTATTTTATTTTAGTCGTTTACTTTGAATGAAAGAGAGAAATTGATGTTTTCTTTTATACTGTGATGGGATTTATTATTTAATCATTCTGCAATTTCCATTATGTTTTTGCATTACATTGTGTTTACAAGAAGTGGAATATAATGGAACTAATAGTTTTTTTTAGCAAAACACAGAAAAAGAGAGAAGTTTGGAGTTTTTATCGGTGTTTTACAATTTTTTTAATTATTGAATTGGTTCTGAAACATTTTATTGTTACATTTTATTTACTACTGGTTTTGTATCGCTCTTATAATATTGAATTGCGGTAAAGGTGATCGTAGTTAACAAGTGGAAATAACAGCATTCTCTCTCTGAGCAACTAGGATTATAAATTAAATGGCCGCAAAGTAGTAAAGGGGTTGCGAGTATTCATTAATTTTACAGGGGTTTCCATGTGTTATGAAGGGTACGGCGAGGTTCCGATGTTTAGTCTTGAAAGATTTTTCTTTCCAATCAGTAGCGGATTTCTAAATAGGCTAACTAGGCTGAAGCCTACGGCGGTAAATTTTGGTAGGCGGCAAATTTTTGACGGTGGAATTTTTTTTCCGCAAAAAAAAGGAGAAGAGAAAGGAAACACAAGCACTGGAAAGACGGATAACGCTCTTTTCATATAACCAAAATCTCAACCCCCACCCAGAAGTTTTGAGTAGTTTGATTCAGTAAAGTAACAAATCTATTATTCAATGCTTTGTTTAGAGTTAGACCACATATGGGCAACCTCCAGCGTGCCTCCATTTTTTTCGGTCCTCGGAACATTTAAAAAATTGTCATGGAGAAAAGTCGAAAGAAAGACTTCAAAAAGTCTCAAAAGGACTTAAAACACTATTTTGAGGTTCAAATTTCAAAATTTTTTTTGAGGGAGGGAGACCCCAAACCCCCTCCACAATTTAGAAGTCTTATATAGTGCTTTTCCTTTGAAAATTCTGCCGCTTTCAAGAAATGGTTTCCTTTGCGTGTTCCCCAAAGTAGTTTCAAATGAGATAAAAAACTAGTTTAAAGGGGAAATTTAAAAAAAAATTCCTGGGGGAGGACCCCCAGCCCCCTCGAAATTTTGACGTCTATTTATAATTTTTTCCCTTGAAAATTGTGCGGTTTACGTTCTCTTCAAATGTTACCCAAAGGGGCTCAAAATCAACTAAATCACTACTTTTATAGGCCAATTTAAAAAAAAATCTGGAGCTGACCCACAGACCCCCATTTTTACTTGCAGCTAACATTGTAAAATTTTGACATTATGTGCACACTGTAAAAAAAATCCCGTAAAATTTAGGGTTTTAAACTGGCAGCTTGGTTGGTTGTGGAAAACCGTAAGAATTACAAAGTAAACAGTAATAAAACCAACGGTGTTTTCCCTTGTAAAACAAAAAACATGGATTAAAATGGTAAAACACAGTTGTTTTTACGGATTTACTTCGTAATTTTTACGGTTTTCCACAACCAACCCAGCTGCCAGTTTAAAACCGTAAATTTTACTGGAATTTTTTACAGTGTATAGGCGGCAATTTTTGGTTCAGCCTATAGGCGGCACATTTGGAAATCCGCCACTGTTTCCAATAGAGACCAAATAAAAGAGTACTACCAAATAAGGGTGAGCAAAATATGTTCTTTTACTCATTCATAGATACCAAATGCCTTTAGAAAATCTATATCAGTATTTAAAATTAATCTTTAATTATTATTGATTTTAAACTGTGTGAAGGCATCAAATCTTTCCATTTACAGTTAGAAATCTGAAGAGCATTGCAATTTTGAATCACTTTTATTATCTTTGCTAAAAGTTTTAATAATAGCCCCGTTTATATAACACGAAAACCCGGGTTGAAGGAGAGTGGAAACCCGTACTTTGACTCCGTTTCCCCTTGCGGGTAGATTTTCACTCCAAGTCGATTGGCGTGTTGGAAATGGATTCTCTTTCCCATAATGCATTTCGAATCTAACAATTCTCCATGTTTGTTTTGCACTTGTTCTGTTTTTTTACAATTCTGAGTGCGGTAGAAAGAATTGTGGATTATATTTTTTTTTATTCTTGATCGTGCAATATTTGTTTATGATGGAAAACAAAGTGTTGAAAGGTGGATGTGTGTTTATAGAGGCAAAAATACATGAATTGCAGCAAGCAAAGAAAAATTGCAATTTTCTCTACATGCTTAAAAAATCTAATTATCTATCATTTGTAAGAATTTTTAATTTTGCTTTTCCTTTAAACGTTGAATATAAGCTTTGAAGTAATCTCTTTAACAAGACCTCCTCTAAAACTAACAATTTACTGCTTTGAAAATAACTGTTATATATATTAAATTTCCACGAAGTTAAAAAATTCTATTTTATCTTTTAAATGTTAATAGTTATCCACATTTCTTTAAGAGATTTGAGATAAATTTAGTTTCAAACTTAAGAAATATTTAATAATAGCTGAGTGCCAATTCAAACAGTTTTACCAGCTAATATCAATCCAGTTTAGAACAGAGTATATTTGTGTAACTATCTTCCCAATCTCAAATCAAAATTTTCGTGCATTAAATAAATTAAACCGGGATTAATATTTCATTCCAAATGATTTCTAGTATAGAGTTCAATTACATTCGGTGAGAATCGGAGAGAAAGGAAGAACTAGAGGATGCTTGAATTGCAACCCTGTAAAACCGTTATAACACCGTGTCTAAATATGTTCCCCCTTAAATTTAATGTAAGATATACTCCATTGATTTTAAATTCACTGAATCAGGAATATAAAAAATCATCGAAAAAATAACGTAATTGTGTTTAATGAAAGAAGTGAAGGCTAGTGATTTTGAGGGGGAAAATTTTTGAGTAACATTTTGATAAACGGTTAATTTGAAAACTCTTTTAGAAGAGTATGAATAACTTTCTTAACCGTTCGTTGATTGAAATCGGCACATTTCAACCTAATTTTCATCAATTCACCTAATTTTCAAGTCATTTGAATCAATATTTGTGATTGAAAATCTCCCCTCCCAAACAATAGGATAAATTAAGATATCAACTCGCGCTTTCTAAAATGTATCACTGCGAGATAACAAATAAATATAATTTAATAGTTACTATTGATTTTTAATTTATGTAAATCTAACGCATTAAAATTTTGCTTGAAAGAAATTTAGTAGTTGGGTTTGGTAAATTCGAAAGAGTCTTACCATATGTAAAAAAAATACTGTCTTTTGTTTGTGTCTTTCTTTCTCCTTCTGACCATACCTACTCGACTCTAAATCTCGTTTTCTATCCAATACAATCAATATAAACCAGTCTTTAAAAAATTTAAATTGATGTAGATTGAATTTAATTTCTTCAAGATTATTTCTTCGGTAAGCCCTTATATGTTATCAAAGTTTAAGTAGCGCACTAATCTTCAACAGATTTTGCTATCTCTCTAAAACCATATCTATGTACAAAACCTTTCCTTATTATTATCTTTTAAGTAGAAAATATTAATTGGAAAATTAAGAGAAATAGGTTTATTTAATACTTATGAATTCATCTTTATATTACTTTGAAAAGTAATTAAAACATTCTTTATTGCTCTTTAACCTCTATAATACGTACCTAATTATAATAAACTAAAAAAGGTTGGAATAGCTTTTCTACTTTTTGTTACCTAACTGTGTTTTTAAATAACCAAATACATTATACTTTGCAAATATGGCGTATTTAATAGTATTACACGTAGTAGCTTAATAGAAAATATGTGTTTAAGTGTGTAAATTTACTTTCTATTTTACTTTACATAAGAGCACTACTTTAGCCAATAAAAGTTTAAAGATCTAAAAAAGTTTTGTTTTTAAATTTACAAAATTCATTTTGCAGTAGATGGACCTTGAATAACAGCTCGGTTATGTACATTCGATACCAAATACGCCATACTTAAATAACGATGTGTATAAACTTTATCAAATTCACTCATTACAAGTGGTTGGTTTCACCCGCTCTTGCTTACTTAAAAAGGGATTTCGCCTCCATGATATTCTACCTCCATGGATGGAATCGTAAAAGGAGTGAATTCAAATTAAAATTTATATCCGGCGCGAAATCCCTCCATGAATCGATTCCCCCTATGCGAAGAGTATTTACTTTAACACTAGAACCGCGGAGTGGGTCAATTTGACCCAAAACAAATTTTGATTTCGTTTTTCTCAAAAAGTTACAAACGCAGACTTAAAAAATTTTGTGACTTTTCCTGAATCATTGTTAATAGTAAACTGTGAAAAAATGAGGATTCTAGCTTTTACCATTTTTTTGTAAAAAACTTGTATACCTAATACCGCGGGGCGGGTCATCCTGACCCAAAGCGTTCTACCCTTATGCAATCACAGTAAAGTGCTGTCAAAAATTTGTAGAATCTCGTTTTATCAGTTTTACCCTCTTTTCCCACAAAGGTCAAGGTCACTAGACCAGTTTGGGATAATAAAGAATGCTTGAAATAGGTTTTTCGAGCAGATAAGTTGCAAATTGCATTCCTCTGAATACACATGGGTGGATCGGTAAAAAATCATGGAAGAGCTCTGTTCATTCCCTATTTTTTGAGGGTAATTCATTTTTCAAAGGTAAAATATGTTTGAAATACAATTTAGATACATATCCTGTTAATTTTCTTCCAAATTTCCCCTGAAAGCAGTCTAATTTTTTTATTTGAAGAAAATAATGCAAAAATCATAAATTTATCTTTTTTGAAGCTCTGAATACACAATTTCATAATCTAGAGGTAGCTACAGCAGAAGAAATTTAGAACTTAGTAATTTCAGGGTAAGCATGATTTTTGGAACCACCGATCTATTGCGCTTCTATGCTCAAAAGCCTATTTTTGTGGAAAAATGAGAATTTGCAATTATAAAAATAAATACGATAAAAATTTCCTCAAACCGATACTATTTTAATAATTTCTGAAACTTAAATTAAAAGAATAGGGAATTTTATTAGTTTTTATAAAGAAACGAATTTTTTTGAAAATTGACCAGCAGTAGTTTTACACGATATTTGGCGGAAAAGCCTGAAAATTGAATTGAAATTATGAATTTAAAGCTATATTTGGCATTAAATTATGGAATGCCGGTGATGTTTACAGTAAATATATATTAAATTATTGTTATCTGGGTTTACTGAAATTTTTAGCCTCAGAAATATAATCATCCCCTGAAAAGTTCTAAGTCTTTAACACGTTTTTGGCATTTTAATACTTTAATTATAATAATGTCTAGCTTTATTTACCTTAATATAGAGCAAAGAAGTAAATTAAAGTAATTTAACTCAAATAATATGATATATTCCATTAAAAGCTCAGTTTTTTAAGCCGGGGTCAATTTGACCCAGACCCGCGGTTTTAGTTATACCGAAAATGCCGCGGTTCTAGTGTTAATGAAAGATGCTATCATCATCATCATCATCGTCGAAAACTTCTTTAAAAGAGGAAACGTTGCCAAGGATACTAAATTACTTTCGGCTGCAATATATTGAGGGTGTTTTTAAGGAGAGATCCTTTTTAATGAGTTTATTTTTATTTTGATGCTCTTATTTATTCTGGATATTGAAAAAGTCCCCTTAAATTTGTTTGTGAGATGAAGTTTAATTACCTGCGACGTTGTTCATGTTAATTACAATGCTTTAATTATGTTTTGAGGATGTACTTTTTTAGTTTTATGTGTTGTGTGAATGACGCTGTTTAACACTCATTTGATATTTGGGCTTATCTGTTTCAATTGAATTAATGGAGAGGTTGACTTTTTTCTTTGAGATTACATTTTGTCTTTAGATAGTATATTATTGTTTTCTTTCGAAAAATACTTCAAGTTAGTGATAGCATTTTTAAACGTAATTTAGGTGGAATTAAACACATCTTAATATAGGTTTTCATAAACTCAAAAACGTTTTTCAATTTAAAGTACATAAGTGGCAAATTTGTTTTTAAACTTATACTTTTAAAAATATTATCAAGTAATTCATTCCGTCTTATGAGGTGTTTTTACTTTTTATCCTATCGAGTGATTTTATTTAAAGTGAAGTTTTCTTTCATTGAGAAAAAGAAATGCATACATAATTTTATCAATTCGTATAAACTAGTTATTCACTACCACAAATAAAAGATTTTTTGTTAAGTTTTAAAAAATCAAACCATGCAATAATTTGTCTGACTCGTATATTTTTCCTTACATTATTTTTTTTCTCAAAAAAGTTGAGTAAATATAAAAATACTCACTAAAAATAAAAAACTTCTTAGACAAAATCATAATTTCATTCATCATTTTTTATACGCATCTTCAAGACTTAATACTTTCCTTATCAAATTACATCATCCATCCCCTTTGACTTCCAGAAATTCAAAACTTTTCTCCAAAACCAACAGCACAGATTTTTTTAGAGAACTGTCACTAACAGATTACTTTATTACTCTCTGAAGAAAACAGCCTTTCTTCCTCTACTATTTCTTACTTTTCTCTGCCCATCACATCACTGTAAGCCGAACCTCCGAAAGTCATTAAAAATAAAATATGTGCATAAATATCGCTGATATGAAACAAAATCCTCAGCGATCACCTTCCTGATGGGATTTGCAATCCTATTCCAGCACTCTGATATGACTGTTATTTCTGCTCTTGGTTAGCGTTTTTGTGTTTGCCCATTTGATTAGACGTTGGACGAGAAACGACGTTGAGTACACAATACATGTACTCTCTCTCTCATATAAGAGATATTTGAAGATGGATGGATTTAATATGTGTTTAATATTGCTTTAATGAAAGAATTTCTCATTGTGTTTGGTTATTGTAAGATAATATATAATACTTATATAGTGAAATATATTTATACAACTACACGTACGAAGTACGAAGGTGGGCAAATAAATCACAGACTTTATGTAAGAAAAGTAATATACCGTCAAATATCCTATTATGGAATGATTATGTAATTCAATAAATAGTTCATGATGTGGAAAAACAAGGGTTGTACTCAATAATATCAATTATAATTTTTTTTACACATATTAATATCGCAATGCTCTTTTTACTACACCCAACTATTAACACGATAAATATTATTGTTATAACTAAATAATCTAGTTATATTGGTAAGTAGGTGCATACATATATTTTGTATTCTTTCAAAAAATTTATATTTGTTATGCTTAAAAATGTTTTAAATAATAAAAGATATTCACTATATTCTTACGCTATATCACACGCTTATGAATACTAATACTTAACAGCTTGAATATCTCTAATATCTTTAATTAGAAGCAGTGGATGATTGGAAGTTTTTCTTTGTCTTTTTAATTTACTATCAAATGAATTCTGTGAATTTTTAGTCTTTGGGTGTGATAAATAATTAATGTTAAAATTTAAAAGAAGTAAGAAATTGTAAGGGTGATAAGAACAAACTTTTGAATTATTTGAAACCTATTAATAGACACAATGCTCTACACAAAATAAAATCTTATTAAAAAACTAGTTTTGATAAAGTTTTGTTTAATAACTGAATATTTACTTGATTAAGTAAATGAGAAAATAATATTTTAAGGTTTTATACTAATTATGTAAGGTGCAATAGATGGAATGTATTTAATTAATTTGTAAAATTACCGTTTTAAAAACTTTGATGCTGAATTACAAAAATTGTATTTCTAACAGTAGGATACATCAAAATAATTCATGTGATACAAATATAGTATTTATACTTGACAGCAACGTTTCCTGACTCCAAGACGTTACCAACAAACAAAGTAGTTCCCAGCGCGGTGTTTGAATTTTTAGTGAAATTAAAGAACTTCAATTTAAAAATATGATTATTTTGTTAAACCCATGTAAATATAGCGTCTTTTTATCACGATTTGCGTACCGAAACCTAGCAACCCATCAACAGGCTTTCTGTTTACGCAGTTTCTGCTTCCGCATAGCGACTTCATAGGGTCAGGAAACGTTACTGTCGTGTATAGTAATCAAACAAAAGTAAGTAAAACAAATTGTACTTCACGTCTGAGAAATTTACTTTTTTCAATGAATGCTTTCATATTAATCCAATATTAAAAATGCAAAAACCTTTCACTTCGTGGTAATGATTTTTTATAAATCTTACGCAGAATGACTAATTTTGCATGTTATACTATAGAAAAAATAAACCAGTATTATGTTGTGTGGAACAGTCAAAATACATTTACTCCCAAGTGAGAAGAAACGATATGAAAATCCAAACTTAATTAACAAACATTCTTTTTGATCATTTTTATACCCTCTCGTTTTCCCTCAATATAAGATCAATTTTCCCTTGATGAATCAGTTCTTTTAAATGCTTTACCTCCATAACAAACTTTTATTAAAAATGTTTCTCATTCCAACAAATACGAAAATAGAAACCTTCTTTTCACACGCAAGAATGCAACATTAGATTTTAATTAAGTAAACCCAAAATGTACCCGAGACCCAAATTCTCTCTCAACCCTCACTGGGGTAGAGGGCACGCTTTTTTGATGAAATAAAACCCTGCTATGCATTAATTTTACCCGGAAAACTGACAAGGGTTTCTGTTTACCCGATCCTTCTCAACAGCATTGTGCAAACAACCAGTTTCCCCAAAGGGATATTCAGACTGTCTTAGTTGAAAGGGGCTAAAAGCATAAATGTTCGTCAGTGGGGGAGGGTAAAAAATGGGATGGAGCTTGTGGCGATCAATTTACTCTGATGCGAAGAATTTTTTTTCTTTCGTCTTCTTTTCAGAAAATCAATCCCCTTGTCGTGTTCTATTCCGGCATCAGGAAATTAGATTGCTTTCAAAAGCCTGAGCTCACTTTTCATCAAGCTGTGAGGATGAATAATCCACAAGTTTGTATCAACTCGGTGGGTGTATTTGCGTAATGGTAGAGTAAATATTTGGTGTGTTCAAAGAAAAAAAATTAACTATCATTTTCTTTCACCAAGAGGTTTGAATTTGTTGATGATATGATTCATAATTTAACACTAGAACGACGGGATGGGCTTTTTTGGCCCATCGCGCTGTTTGCGGCTCAATCATTTCAACACTAATCAACCAAATGGCTTGAAATTTTCTGACTTTTCCTTATTTGACTCTATTAAAGAGCATACCAAACGGTTTTCATTTTAGTCTCATAGGAGCAAAGATAGCGAACCGTATACCTAGAAAGACGGAGTGGGCTTTTTTGGACCGTACCGCCACTGCTGTGTTTTAATAGTTTCGTTCCGCTCGTATTTCCATGAAACTTTTCTATAGAAAGGGGGGATCTTCTTTGTTTGTTATCTCCTACAATTCGATTCGGTTTAGAACTTCCCCTTCACAGTGGGGGTGTGGTCGAGGGGAGGACGTTTCAAAGGTTGATGAATTTATGGTACCCAACCCACCATAAAGATAAAGGTTCTCACCATTGAATTTTGGCCTACAAGGTGACCAATAGGGTTTGTTTCTCATAAAAGAAATACATTTTACAACTTGAACTGTAACCCATGTTTTCTTTGTATGGGGAAACTGCTACCCTTCACACGATGTTGAGGCATTGAAAAGGATGCGTCCTGAAGTGCACCCACAGCCATACTTGGGAAAAGGAAGGAAGATAACAACTGACAGCTATTTTACAACAGTAAAACTGTGTGAAAAAACTAAAATACCAAGCAACTAGCCAGGTTGGAAACAATTAGAAGAGACCGTAGAAAGGTTCAGCCAACTGCAAAATTAGGAAAACAAAATTTTCATTCAACAATTGTACTTAAAAATGATAAAGATATAACCTTAACTGCATATCAAGGAAATAAACATAAAAATGTATTGATGCTTAGTTCTCTTCATATCACCGTAGTTATCGACAACGATAGTGAAAAGAAAAAGCCGTATACTATAGCTTACTACAACGAAACTAAGTATGGAGTTGACATTGTGGATAAAATGATACTGCTGTAAAGCACCAAATCAGGCTCTCGCTGTTGGCCTATGCACGTTTTCTATAACATATTGGATATCTCTGCTCTAAATGCATGGACCTTATACAAGGAAGAAATTAAGTCATAGAAATTTCATCTTGAGATTGTGTGAAGAGCTCCGTGCCCCTTACGTGTCTGCCAAAAGAAACAACCATTTTTATCAACAAAAAATGGAAAAAAGCAGAATTAGTGAAGACAATAGTGACAAAAAGAGGGATATGTGTAAGAATTAAAGTATCCTGTAAAGAAAACCATACAGTAAAGGCATGTTTTGACTGTAAGAAATCGGTTTGTGGAAAATGCGCATTTAGAGAAGTGCTTTGTGTTCATTGCTCCAAATATACAAAACGCGAATAAACAGGTCAGTTTAAAAACTTTGCTTTATTTATTGAATAGGTTTTATTAATTATTCCTATGAGTTTTATTTTTCTAGAGTAGAAACTCATTTATCAGATCTAAGGATAAAAATATAGTCACAATACTTCAATAGTTTCAATATATATTTTAATAATTAAAAATTCTAAAATCCTATAGAATTATGAAAATTGAGTCTCTATATTATTCTCTTAGAGTTATTTATATAATATTATTATATTTTAGATGTATAATTAGCTCCGTTTGCAAAAAATGAAGGCCGGGCCAAAAAGGCCCACTCAGTCTTTCTAGGTATACGGCATAGTGCCGTCTTTCTAGTGTTAAGGCAAAAAGTGATAGTTTAGATCAGTGATTCTTAAAATATGCTTTACGTAATGTAATGTGTCATGTCTTCAAGAGTATCACAAATATAAAGAGTGTTTGAAAGTCTGATTCACGGACATAATTTTCCGAGTTTTCTAGTGTTATCATGAAATTTTCGGTCTTTTTTGTAATATGAAAGCAAATGTAAATTAAAAAATCAAGGAAACTTGTATTTTTTTGGTCAAAGAAAGGTGATTTTTTATTCCAGATATCGATTCAAATGCTAAAGATATTTTTGTAAAAAAATTATGTGGTTTTGTTACTAAAGTGTTTATTCCTTGTTCCGAAGTCATTTAATTTTTATTATTTTATTCTCCCTTAATTAATTAATTTTAAGTAATTAATTTTTAACTTCCGTATTTCGTCGCTAGGATCGCTGTAAAATCGCCCTCTATGGATTTAGCATGGCCACTTTACTGTAGGTATACTTTTTTAACTTTACAATACGTTTTTTCACATCTAAAGTTGTGAAAAATATTTTTGAAGCACTCTGTAATACTTCGCTGAAATTCCTCGCTTTAAAATATCTAAAACCCAACGTTTTATTTCTTTAAAATAGGATTATTTCATGACGAAGTAGTCATGGCAGATATTCCATGCTGCAAATGTTTGCTAAAACTATTACCATTCAGTGATGTAGTTATAAATATTTACTAAAAATTTCTAATACGGAAAAAAATCAATTCGCCCCGTTAATCAATTCGCCCCCTGCGATCCACCCCCACCTTCCCCTATTTGAAAGTAATATTGATTTGATTGAGTGATTAATTTGAATGTAAATTAAGCTTCAATAATATTTTTGAATATTAAATTGATATGAAAAAATTCTAAATTTATAGTTTTCCTTTAGACACTTTTTTTCATAAACATAGTTGACACAGAAGAATGGAAATGTTTTTGAAACATAAAAATAGTTTTTGAGTGAAATTGATGACACATTTAGTAGCAAATAAAGAATGAAAATACATTTTGTTCTTGTTAAAGATTTATGTAAAAACATTTTTAATCAGATATATTTCTCTCTATCAAAAAAAGTAATTAAATAAAGTGATGTTGCTTTTTAGAGTTTTAGATTGTTTTCAACGAAGAAACGTTATTAAAGACATGATAAAAGCATTATTTTTACTCATTTAGATCTAAAATTACTTTTAAACAAATTTATACTTTTTCCTACGTCTGCAAAAACGTTAGTAGTTTAATTGGAATTATTTTTAAACTATCTTTCTACATTTTGATAATAGGTGTTTCTTCTATTATCTATTAGTTTCTTTAATTTTTAAAATAAGTATAATGAACTCAGTCCCTGCTCGCTATCACTCACCAAAAGAAAATATATAGTTAATATTATTAATATATAAAAGGGGGGAATGTATAGTTATCATTAATATGGATTAATAGGAATGACACACACATAATCACAAATAAACACGTCTGTATAGTGATAAGAAAAAATTACATGAACACCCATAATAAATAAGGAAAAATCCTTATCCCCTTACGGCATGTATTATATGCTACGTGATAGACTCATAATCCATTTCATGGTCACTAACTCCAGAATTTATGGGTCAGATAGAGAAGCCGTGTAAATCACCACGTGTTGAAAATTAACAATTATTATAAAGGTTTTTGAATTATTTTGTGCTTTTATCCGCACATAACCGTTCTCGAAGAGTCAAATAGGAGGCAAGTCTGACTTTAAGGGCTGTAGAACATGATATCTTTATCAGAAACCATCAGGCTTGACTACTAGATTTTGGTAGACATTGATAACTGTCCACTTCTCATAAGAAAAATCGGGGAAATATTAAAACTGCTTCTAAATAAAAGTCTATTATTTTCCATTGAAATACTTTATGTATATGTTACGGGCAAAGTGATTAATCGGGCATTATTAATAATGTCTGAAGTGGAGGCGGGCAAAGTGATAAATTTCATTCATAAATTCCACCGAATTTATCACATTGCCGGGGTATTATTAATTATGCCCGGATTTATCACATTGCCCGTAACATATATACCATATGAATAGTATTTTAAGTACTACAACGTATCTGCTTAAGTCTTAGACTCTTGACTTTTTAACACATACATCTGTCTGCAATCATACTAGTAGTGTCAAACTACGTAGCTCCCACGTGCCGATATTTTTTGTTCGTAAGAAGACTCAAAGACTCCATCGTGTTATTGAATTATTCAAAAGAATTTTTCTTGCCTCTACTTTAAAATTTCATTTTGAGCATTTTCTCACTTTCTTATCTTATCGCCTAAAACAACTTCGAATAAACATTTGTTTTTTAAACCTTGGTATATTTTATGCCTTCTATTGAAATATATAATGTTCTTAAGAGTTATGACACATATTTTAAATATCTAAATCACAAAAAATACAACAAGATTATTCTTAAGGGTATACATTCAACAACTAAAATTTCAAGTGTAAATAAAATCCCTCTTGCTACTACAGTATTTATATAAGAACTTCTATAAGTACAGACTCCAGACATAAAAAAACTTGGTTTTCCAACAAAGATGGAGCTACTTAGCATGCAGAGATACCCTTCAACTGAAGCAATTGAATTGGACAGCTCATTAGGGAATAGCTGGAAACGCTTTTCAAAGAGTCAGTTCTTTCATCTCCATATTCTCCCAGTCCAATTCAATTTCCCCCAAGAATACCTCCTTCAACATTCAATTCACGAAGGCTGGGGACGTTTGCTGTATTTGCATGATATCAATTCGATCCGAGTTTCCAATTATTACTGCTGGTGAATATGGAACAATAAAAACTCTGGATGGAAAACTATTTTTATGTACTCAATCCAAAATTATTTATAATATTTCGTAAATTTACATTTATTAAGGAAACAGCTGGTGTTGAAATTACTTTATTTTTCGAGTTATCATAGAAAACACTATTTGCAACTTCTTTGATATTCATATCCAGTGGCGGCTCGTAGCTAAAATTATTGGGGGTGCTGCTACGGCGCTGATCCACCAAGCTACACCGTATTTCAGACCAGATTTTAAACTATAAAATTACAAATAAAACTCTGGAAAACATGGATAGAAGTAACAGAAATCATACGAAAAGACGCTTACAGATGTAATCACCAAGCATCATCGTTTCTTTTTGACTTCTTCTTTCACAAGATCGAAGATCAAAATCACACTTCCTTTTAATTACTCTATTTTCTATATTTTGAAATTAAAATTCACAACAGATACGCTAAAAGAACAGAACACGCCTTTTACTTAATAAAACTTTTAAAATTAAAATCTTACACATTATACCATCCATGCATATACAATGAGTTCCTCTCTTGCATGCTACTACAATGACTGAAAAATTATTTTTTTCCAAAATCAAATTTGAAGTAAAAAATAATAACATTCGTGAATAATAAAGTAGGAAAACTTAGAGAGACATATTATTTATGTGTCAAATTAGCTGAATAGAATTATTTATTACTGTTTGAAAAGAAAAAAAAAGCTATAAATAAAAAATGGCAAATAGTGTTAAGTTTAAGGTTTAAGTAAGAAAAGCTAAAAAAAGCCAATATGATTTATTATTAGTAACAATCGAATATTTTTCTCTTTACATCCGTTTTCACTACCCTCGCAAAGAAGAAACTATATCATTATTTTGCTCAGCGCCAGGGTCAGGGCTGTTGACACAACAGCCCCTCTCCTCCTTAACAGATTCGCGTGCTAAATTCTTGATATTTTGATTTGATATGATAGAGCAAAGTTTTGATACCTCGTTCGGTATATTTCCGGGTGCTGATAGTCCCAGAAAGAAATTGATGGCGAGACGGCGGAGTGTTTTGACTGCTGTGAAATTATAAATTGAAAAGGGATAATAAGGAAGAATAAAGGGAAAAAATATATCCTTTTTGAAATATAATAAAAATTGGAATTTGGGGAAATTTGGGTTGGGGGTGCTGCTGTCCCCTATGGACGAGCCGCCACTGTTCATATCTTATTGGTTCTTTGACACATAGAACTCCGTGTCTGTATTTGTGGAAGTTTTATGTGGTTCTTGTTATTATCAATTTTTGTAGAAGTATTCACTTTTTAATACCTTGTTACGATAATTTTATTCTTAACTATTTATGTAGGTGTAGACATGGGGGAGTAAAGTTAAGTAATTATAATAATAATGAAGATAACATAACTTTACTAACATCATTAAAATATTACAATTGGGATATTTTAATATAACTCCCCTTTAAACAGATCTTTCTTATCAACCAAATCAAACCCAAAGAAAATAAAAATAAGACTCAAACATCGTTAAGTCGGAACCACAGAGTACTAGAACAGAGAGTCCACGGCCATAGGCCATAATGGAAATCGAAAATCTTGACATCTTGTTACAGGTTGGGAGAATTGTGGCGCTGGGATCGCACTAAACTCACTAGCGTCTGGATCCAGTCTGAATCGTTCGCCGGCTGCCTATGGGAGATTGAAAACACCTTTTTGCGCAGGCGCTAAGTTTTAATTTGGCGAGAGATTTAAGCGGCCGGCATATGTTCCAGACTCTAGTGTGGCGCCCTCACATCAGTAACGCATTTGAAAATAGCCTCGTGGACCCTCTGTTAGGATATTTCTCTGTGGTCGGAACATCGCTAAGATTTCGGAATTAAAGAAATTTTATTTTCTTTACATATTATGAAAGTATACCTCAAATAATTAATACTTTGATGGTATCAAGAGTTTACTGTATATTAACTATTGGTTGGCCAAAACAGAGTTCGACTGTACAACATTTGCAATCTCATCTCAAAGACGTCTGAAGATTCTGAAAAAAAAAAATTATTAGTTGTAATATTAAAGAGGATCATCGATTTATTACTAAAAAATTATCCATGACCAAGATAATCTTCAAAGAAGTTTACAAGTAAAAGACAACATTATTTTTTAACAATTTACTTACGCTAATTATTTCAAAAGAAAACACCAACCCCAAACAGTATTTTCAAATTTCCAATATGGAACCTAATTAGAAAACCGACTAAAATCCTAAAGAAACATTTGTATCAAAATATAATATATTAAATTTAGAAATACAAATACAAAGATATCACGATTTGTTATAGAAAAATATTAAAATCGATTATTTACTGTACATAAATTGTTTTTCAATCCAATGTCTAAGCAAGCTGAGTATCCTAAATAAAAACGAATTCGACGATGAACAACAAAAACCACCTCAACTGATGTGAAAAGATTGGGAACCAACAGTTGCTTCTTCTCATTACACCAATTCATTCGACTAGCAATCAATACAACGGCGGTCTCCTCCCTTGGAATGACAAGGGAGCCTTGGGGGTGGAATGAAAATGATCGATCTTTTGAACGATTGTACATTCTAAAGGGTCACCGAAGAGAAAAGAACGACGTCCCTTCTACCCGGAAGTGACAGAGTGCGCATGCGCTGGAGGAGCGATAAGACTTTTGATGGTCTTAAGGTCTCCTCCTGCTCCTAAAGGGCGACCCTTCTCTTTCCCTCAAATATTTATTTATGCTAATCGAGTTATTTCTTGGTGCGGAGTTTAGAGGAGAGAATTTTCTTTTTTTCTGTTAATTTGGAGGGTCTTTGTGCTCCGTAGAGAAAAAGCATATTGTGTGCTTTGAATAATATCCCGATCTGGTTGAGATTGGGCAGAACTTGCAGTCGAGATATTCAGTATGGAGAAGCTTTGTTGGGGAGATGCATTTGTCGTTGTTTGTATAAGGTTCAGCTGCTTTCATGAGGTCAAAGAGAAGAACGTCTCGGGATAAGAATTCAAAAGTTCTTTCATTGCATAAAATGTTTAATTTAAAAAAGCACTTTACTGTATTCAATATCATAAATGATTTATTCTGATACTAGTATACTACAATGTAAAGTTTTAAAAAGCTATGTTATGATTAGTAGTACTTTAAGAAAATGTCTTCTTTGTAACACAATTGAAGGGTTTTGTAGAAGGAGGTATATGTGACATTTTCAAGAAAATGAGTTATTGTAGTGGTTGAATAGATCATTTAGACCTAAATGTTAGTACCGACACCATCTCTCTAGGTACATCGTTAACAGAGATATCAATGTAATGTATATGACCATAAAAGATACAAACAAAAAAAAACTTCAAGGCCAAATATCTTGAAGCAAGCTTTTTGTTTCATACCGCCTTCTTTCACTCAAACAACTTTATTTATTTTAATGATTATGTTTTTTTATCAGAAAAAGTACTTTTTATACTAAAATCGTGTTAAAGGATATATAGAGGTAAATTAACATGAAGCAGCTACAAGCTTGTCATTTTTTATTAATAGTTTTTATAGAACAATAAATGTTAATAAACTATAGTTATTTTATCAATTTGTAGGTAAACTAGAATTTTAACTAGAAAAATATATACATTATAATTATTAATAGTACAATATAAGCATTTTATTTCATAACATATTTAAAACGAATAAATAAGGATATTTTACCGAAAGGTTATCAAATAGGTGCAACGAGAGATAAGATTTAATAATTTCAGATCCGTTATACAGTACCTTCTATTAAAGTTTTTGTTTTCTTAGAATTCTATGAAAAACAAGAATCAATAACTTGAGTGTGAGACAGAATATTCTTTGTTTCACAGTTCATCAGAAGTTTCCGAATACACATGCCTTTACTCCTTGAACTTCTCGATTCGAGCCTCTTGCGATTTTCAAACATTCCAAAAAACTTTCGCATGGAATGTTCTTTGTTTGTTTTCTGACGTCTATACGTTACACCATATTGAAAACAATCAATACTTCCTCCTCTCTCTGAATTGTGAGAGAGAAAACTCTTTATTTTTTTTTTGAAAGAGCATTCGTGCTCGTGACGTAAAAAGAGGGCGATTCTGTGAGGAATCAATACATTTTTGTGAAAGAAAATTTTCTACTTCAAAGCATCTTTATCGTTTATAGTGGATGAGACAGGCGCAAGCTTATTTTAAAGTTTTATTTAGATGTTAGACCTTTTCATTCCATACTAGTTCTCTAGAGAATAAAATAGTTTTTTTTATCTGCAACACTGAACAAAAGTCAAATACGTTTATGCATCATCATTTACCTTTTCTCACTTTTCCCTTCACCCTTTAATCTGTCTTATTCTCTGTCTTAACATCTTCCTCTTTCTCGCTCTCCTTCAAACTCGTTTATCCCTATTTTCCAGTTTCTGTATTCTTTACTCTTTTAATCTATTCTCTATTCTCCCTTTTTCCTACCGCTCCTCTTTTTTCGCTTTTATCTTTTGTTCTATTTCCTTCTTTTAATCTCTCTACTTTCTCTTCCCATATCTTTCTCTCTACTAATAACGCATTTAATTTTATTTCTTACTTTCTCTTTACTTTCTTATCCTGATCTATTTTCTCTCCCTCATTTTCTTCCTTTATCTTATTCTCTCTTTACATCCGCTCTCTTTCTTTCTTTCGCACTAGCATGCATTGATTTTTAAAGTTAGGTGTCACATATTAAGGAAAGAAAAAATAAGTATTTACACAAAAAAATAATATGCAAATTCGTAAACTTCAGAATAAGTGCTTTCTAGAAAATATTTCGAACTAGCTCGCTCTTAGAACCCCATGATCGCTGGCAAAAAGAATCCGAGCAATCCAATCCTTATGAATGATCATCTGATTATCGATATCATCCATTCTAGGGTGGATTAATGCATCTTTGAGACACCCCGCAAAAAGCAGTTCCCAAAATAATCTGAAAGGATTGGTTGGCATGACCATCTATCTGCAGGCACGTGATTGGCCAGATTTGTGTACGGTGGGTCGCCAACTTTATGGGAAAGTTCGGTTTTCTTTTTTATTTGTTGAAATGACAAATGCGATTGTGTGTTGACAGGATGATGGTGATGATGTCATGAGAATGCTTTTAGAAATGATGGTCGTGGTATATTTTGTGTGCAGACGTCGCCTAAGCTGTGGATGGTTTAGTTCAGTTGTTTGCTTTGGTGGTTTCTACTTTACAAAATAGAAGACAGATTCAACCACAAATACAAACCAGTTTACAAATTTAGAAGTAAACCAAAAGGTTAGGTTTTTCCCCTATTCTATACTTTCTAAACAGTACTTGATTACAAAAAATAACTAAATTAATAAACTCACTTGGAAAAAGTTAATTTAAATCACATTATGGTAAAATCATTAGTTTATCTACTTATTTACTCATTTTCTTACACTAAAACCATGCAGTATTCAGGCACATAACTAAATTATTCCTCGTGAAAGTTTTTTGTTACCATTATTTAATGGTGAACGTAAGTTGTTAGGTTCATTAATTGAATAAAGACAAATTATGATTCCTATTGTTAAAGTAGACAAATCTACAATGTTGACAGTATTTTAGTAAGCTTAAGGGGACTCAGTACCCTCAAATCGGTCAAAGTATCGATTTATAGATTTTGCTCTCAAAGTGATGTTTTTCTCTTAAATTGATTCTGTAAAGTTTCAGAGTGATGCGTGAATTCTAATTATAATAATTCTTCAATTTTCCTTGAGCTTAGTTACCCAATAATTTTTTAAATAATTTTTTTTCAAAACATCTTTTTTGGCATTTAAAACCCTAAGGCTTTTTTCTACTGGACTATTTCACTTGAAACTTTGCATATATGTTAGATACAGTGCTTTCAATAAAAGTATGCATTCAAATTAGGGATTTAAAGTACAGAAAAAAATATAAGTGAAAAAAAGTGTTTTTTTGTTTGTATTTTTGTGATATTTTAGAGTTGCTTGAGAAATTTTTTTTATTGAAAAGTTTTTATAAGTATCAAAAATCGAAATGCATAGTTCCATAGACAATAACTTAATATACATTGGGTAAAAATTTCATACCAAAATTATCAAAATTGAATAAGAAGTAGGGTTTTAAAAATTGGTTTAAATTTTTGATAATTTTAAAATTTTTTAAAAACTGCATTTTTAAAAGTAAATTTTTTGCTTGGGTTATGTTTAAATGATCATTACAAGTGTTTTGACACTGATGAACTTCAAAAAAATTTGTAAATTAAAGAAAATATAAATTTTGGTACTGAGTCCCCTTAAAACAGTGTTCTTTTTGAAGTTTTTTTGTCTTAAAATTCAAAATAGACAATAAAATAGCATCAGTATAAGGTCCAAAATTCAGTTTTTCACGCTGGGGCAATAGTTTATTCATTTTAAATTATACCGCCACCTAGGGCTTTATCTTTTATGTAACTTAGGAGAGTTCTTTTTTACATCAAAAAGAAAAGAACTATCAAATCAATAGATATTAATTATAGTATTTATTGTAATTAACATTTCATCTAAAAGTGTAATTTTCGAAATGCTCACTACAGTTTCTAAAGTTATCTATATATTTAGAACTCAATTTGGGAAACTAAAATTTCCTAACCTTTTGAGGAAAGAGTCTCAAACCTCTTCTTTGAACATGAATTAATTTAGAAACAACCCTTTAATAACTGTGAAATCACTGAAACCTGAAGAACGTCCTGCTGTTTTATTTTCAAAACGCTGTGAACTGCAAAATTTCTGAGAAAGGTTTTCTCTTTACTTTGGACTAATTTCCCTTTTAATAACAAATTTTCATTTTGGTAGAACAGAAAATATTTTGTTTTTAATTTCATTTTAATAAATATGAACATTATGTAAAGCAATCTTTAAATTTTGGTACAAAATAGTGCGTCAACTTATATAAAGATATAGGTTTTAGGTAACCCAAGCAATATTTTTGTCATTTTACTTCAATGTATTCATATTCTTAAGTGAAATGCGTCATCATCGTTGAAATAAGTGTTCCACTGTTTAAAAAGGGTGACTTATTGCATGTATTAAAACGGTAAAATGTAATTTTATGTTTGTTTTTTTTCTTTTGTCTCTGGCCCTCACCTCCCTATAATAAAATTTGCTTGTGCCTCGGATAACTAAAGGTTTTACCACACTGGCTTTAAAGATTCAGCATATTATTCAATTTTTATATTGTACCTATTTGAAACCCTTAAAAATAATTTTTTCATCACACTTATAACTATATATCAGAAGTTTTCTTTTATTTTTATTGTTTGCCGCGTATTGATTTTTAGACTGATTGCTGCTTATTAAACTTTAAATGTCACTTACATAATCTTATATATGAATATGAAATTATAGCGACCGTAGTCTTTGAGATAGGCAGATCTGAAAGTCTTACAATTCAAAAGTGTACTACGGAATTATAATCGTTTCAGTTGGCCTTTATACTGCTACTTGACCTTTATAGTGGTAGGTGTAGTCGCCACAAAATGATTAATTCAATTTGGTTTTTATTTCTGTTAATAATAATTACTATGATCGCTCTGCACAACTGAGAAAAGCTTTTAACGAACTCCATCCAAGATATTTTCTGTCCCACCACTTGACAAAATATATCCATAATTTACTTGACAGTCTAAATATTAAAGTACACGTCCTCGGAATATATTAAGAAGGAAAAAAAAAGAAATTCAGAGAGAGAAAGTAATGCCTTTCACCTGAATGGCTTTCGAACACTAAAGAAAATTTGAATTTCATACATAAGGTTCTCTACGTCAAATAGAATCATACATTGAAAGCTGTAAGCTTGAAATATTTGCTGCCACTTTCTAGTAGACAGCATTACGAAACGTCATCTTAGAGCTTATACGAAATGTTTGATGGTTGAATTCCGTGAAAGTTATTAAACCTTACACGTTCTTACACATGCTAGTAAAACATGTTCTTTAATATTTCATGAATGAATGTTTTCTTCAGAGAATAAGCTGTTTTCAACGGAGTAAAAAACCTTTTGTAGAAGTTACAGAAATAAAATGCAGTCGGGTTTAAATTAAACTTTGTACTTTTAGTTATAAAATAAGATAAAAGACCAAGCAAAGATAGAATAATTAAAGAAATTTTATGCTCAAAATATCTTATACATCATCAAAATTAACTTAAAATATATTTAAGCAACAAAATTTATACTGAACATTCAAATTTTATACACAGACACACTTGCACTAATTATATCTTAAATATAAACATAAGTTAACGCATCCTACTTTAATCACAGCAATAACAAAACGACTAGGAGTGAAATGAAATTTGAGTGTCAATTTTTATGAGTTAGTTGCATCATTAAAACTATGTATGACTATTGCCATTAATTTTAAGTCTTCTCCTTGTCTTAGTTTTATATTCAGAGCGATGTTTTTCCTTTAGGATGACAAACTGCATCGATTATGAAGACGGCATAGAAAAGGCAAAGACATTACATAGATTAAAGAATGCATTAATGAATGGAATTTTACGCCGTATTTTTTCACCCAAATTTCAAAAGTCTCCCACATGTCTCTTTTAATTATCACAACTGCCATTTTATGCTGACTGTTCCAAGAAGACCGAAGGGAGATCTAAAACGCTTTTAGACTTGAGATCTTCTTTGTAGTATTCAAGAGATTCTGAAAAGAGACAGAAATAACCATAAAGGTCATTATCAAAAATGAAGAGATGCTAAAGAAAGAATTTTAATAAAATTGAAAATGAGAATAAAGTTCAAAGTTGAAGTGACCGGGGACTATGAATTAAATTTTATTTTCATCCTAGCAGAGAAAGTGCTCTATGAAAATATTATTTAAATTCGTAAAACATATAGCAAAGGTACATATGGACCTGCATATGAACTAATGCCAGATGGGGACAAGTTTTTCTGACTAGTATATTTAACTATTAATGATTTTGCTTTCTTTGTTATTTTACCCACTCTATCTCCCACCAGAGTTTTATCGTGGTTTCCCATCTGCCCCTATATTTTCCCAAACTAAAAAAAGGAAGTCTACTCCTAATTCGAAACAGCAGACCCAGTGTACCTGAATTAAATTATACAACCCTCTCTTTCCTTCTCTCCACTAGAAGAAGAAAAAATCCTCTAAAATGTCTTGGAGGCATCGTGCAGCAGATAGTAACCGTAAATTCAATTACGGTCGTAAAGCCTGAGCCCAGAACGATGTCACTCTTTTATTATCCTTCTAATTGAGAATGTCACATGCGGACATAAAATTTGTATTTCGGTTATAATTGCGACTTTCGTGATCGTAAAAACGCATCTCGGAATTTTTAATAAACCAAAATGGCTTCTCAGCGCCCCGTTTTTACGATTCGTTTAACGTTGTTGCATTGTAGTTTCGTTTTCGGAGGCAAAACCCATAATTTTCACTCAGAGTGGAAGAAAGTTTGTGGCCGTAAATTTTTTTGAGTCATTTAGCTGGATTCACGCATAGATCACCTGATAAATGGTTTTTTCTTGTTTTTCGGTAATTTTGTTGCACGTCTATCTTAATATTTAGTTTAATTATCATACTCTTGATATTGAAAAAAAAACGACTTTAAAAAGAAAACCCAGTGTAAAAAATCGAGATTAAATGCAGAAATATATGGAAAATTTTAAATTTAAGTGCGTTTTATATTAGGATACAAAATATATTTTTCCATAAACACCATTTAACTCACAATTCAAATTTCACTGGTATAGAAGGGTAAATGCAGTAAGTACTAAGTGAATATATAGTTAATCTTGTTAGCTGTTTTATAAAGGTTTTTAAATTAATTAAACAATATTACTACATACTTATCAGCTATTTTCTTAGAACTTTTGGGTTCTTTTAAGAATAGAAGAAAAAAAAAGTACAATACACTCATGTGAGGGGAGGCAAGGCACAGGAGGAGGAAAATTAAACTTAAAACATTTTAATGACAATTATTTACATAAAAGTTTAGGTTAAGATAAAATTAAGAAATTAGCTAGTCAACATTGCTGTTTCAGCTCAGGCGTCCTCTAGGAGTTGATAGGCCCTCCTTCTCCCGGAGGTTCACGCTTACGGCGCGAGCGTGGACAAAATTTCAGTCACTCCACATAATACTCTGATTCTGCAATTCACATACATATGATGTAATTAAGAAAAGACAAATATTAATAAATTACAATGAATAAACAAATAAGGACATTAGTTTTGTTTTATTGTCATTTCTAATAGACAATACAATGTCGCATATAAAACTCTTTCTTCTGATTCAATAAGAATCATTTGAAAACTCTTTTTTTTTTCTCTAGATAATGAAGGAGAAGAAAATATTCATTAGTAAAACACCTCGAAAATGGTCGAGATGTTTTACTAATGATCTCTGACAACAGAAATTAATTGGTATGCAATAGTAATTTATAATTACTTCAAGTAAGATTTTATTTAAATGGTAGAATTATTTTTTATCGATCTCAGTATTTTTATCATAATTTTACACATATATGAAACAACAGCCGAGAGAAATTCTTCGCATTCCTAAAGTTTTATTTAATAAAACATGAAAATCTATATTTAAACTTATTTATAAGATATTTCGGTAAAATACACGGTGAGTAAAATCACTTTTTACGTTTGATACGTTTACATTATACAAGGTGTTAAACTAAATCCAAGCAACGAAACTTGAACATATTGTGTAATAAATTAATTAATACATTACATTACATAAAATTATTAATTACAGACATTAAATATAATCACACTGCATTTCAATTTCAATAAAAATAAAATACCCTTCATTAACTAAATATAACAATTAATGTTTCATCGGCAGTTTGATAAAGGGGAAAAGACCAATACTTCTAGAAAGGGATCAATCTTTTAAACCCTTTAGTAAAATGGTGGACAATGCTAATAATCTCATTAAATTAAGCCCCGTATACTGCACGTACAAATGAAGTACCATTTACTTTAGGGGTCGGGTCACCCACCTCCCTTAAGTTTTACGTATGCTTGATGTATTCGGCATAATGTCAAAACTCACACAATTGGACAATATTTTAACGCAAATAGAACTTTAAAAGAATGTTTCCTCCAGACGAACAAAAAAAAATAACGAATTCCAAGTTTACCCTCATATTTCCTTCACTCTGGGCAAATCGCAACATCTCAAAACTGAATATTCGCGAGTTTCGGAGAGAAAAGTAATAAAACAAACTGAAGATGGGCCCATTTCTCCTTCCGTTTGGCCCGCATCTGAAGCAATTTTCGTCTTGAGCGGAGACAGAGAGGGGATGGAATTCGAGCCTCCCCTCCTTTTGTCATGACGTCAAACTAAGACCGCCCACTTCCCATTGACGTCATATTTGGGACGACGGTTACAGTTTCGATTGTCCTGAATTTCCTCTTTTCTCGCAGTTGGTCGAATATTTTTCTTTAAAAATGGCAGCGAGGTAAATTTTACGGAAAGCCATAAGATTTATCGGTAGTAGAAAAGATTGGAGCGAATTTCGAATTTTTGAAACATACTTGTATCGGACGGGTGTGATTTAGAGTTGCTTTGAAGTGGCTGGTATAATATTTTGAGGGAAATATTTTTCTTACAAAGTTTGTAAAGGATTTTTACTTGGTATGAAAACATATTCAGATTTTGCGAATAAAATCATGAATTTTCCATTTCAGTCTATTCAGAATAATAATATTCCAGTATCTCTTTCAAAAACTTTGAAATTGGTGGCTGATTATATTGAAAAAATGCAAATCGAAAGTTAAGACTCATATAGTTATGTAGTTTTGTTCAAATAAAGTTGGTCTTCGCTTCATAGATTCGCGTCGTAATTAAAGTGTACGAAATTTGCTTGAATTTGCTAAAAGATCAAATATTATGAAATGATTACTCAGAAATGAATAATTTTATGGCCAATAGGGAAAATTATTATTTTTCCTTCCTAAACTTAAAGGTTTTAAAAAATGTTATTAAGTTACATATTTTGATTCCTTTTTCCATTCTCTCTGGGTTTCCTTTCTCTTAAATAAAAGTTGCAGAATTGGAGAGCGATGACCACCCAAACCATCCCCAATAACCCCCTACAAATTTTGGTCGTTTTTTTATATTTTATTTATTTTTTTATATTTAGAGTGTTCAAATGCTAATTTACTGAATTAAGCTCAGTCCTATTTTTTAATATTGGAGTGCACAAAACTTATTACACAATGAAAAAATTTTAATTCGAAAATAATGTTACAATGAGTAAGGTAAAAAAAGTGAACTACATTTTCATTCAATTTTTTTAAAAATCAAGATATGTTTTTTTTAAATATGTTTTCAAAAGTAGTAGTAAAGTTGTTTGTATGTAAAAAACATTTTTACTTTTAAATGTATTTTAAAATTGTTAAAGTTTTTTTTATGGGGGGGGGTAAAAATTTATTTTCTAGTATGTTTTGAATAACTAATAAAAATTTTAATGTTGGGTTAAAGTTAGGAATATGTACACTTGTACAGATACATCTTATCTACTTATAATTAAAATAAACATTTATATTAAAAGGAATTCACCATAAAAAGTAAGAAAATAAATTAATTCGTATGAATTATGTTTCCCTCAGTTGTTCAAAATTTTAAAAAAAGTTAAACAATTGTTCACTTTTCATGGGAAATTTTAAAATTTCTATGGTTTTAATTTGTTTGGATAATGTTGTCCAAGTTAAATGAAACTTTGTTTCTAGTAGGGTTTTTGAGGTCTTTCAGATTATTAACAAAATCGAAAATCGTGCCACATAAAAGAACATAACATATTGTCGGCCTACAGGAGAAAGATACTAAGTCACTTTTTGAAAATATTTTGAAAGCGGTAGAACAGCGTCAAAGAACGAGCAGAGCCTTATGGGACACTTTAAAATCTCGCCAAGCTGAAAAGCGATCGATTGGTTTTGTAAATAATTACTTGGCTCAAAAAGAAAACAGTCGGATATTGTCAAATTTGGCGTAACCTCGAAAAGAGTATTTGAGGCAGAAGTGACTTAGTGCTTTTCCTCTGTCAGCCGACGATATAAAAAAGGTGTAGGATATGTTGTCTATGAAGATGGCCCGGCCCCATAAATAAATATATTCATGTTCATTGTTCATGTCTTGTGTTTCTTCTTCATAATAATTTATGTTCCGCATCTTTTTCAAGACTATAAATCCTAGGGGAAACGAGGGTAAGAGAACGCACAAAAATTATTTGGGATAATTCGATTAAGATTTAAAAAAAAGAGCTTCAAAATAAATTGTTCTACTGCCTTCGTAATCCCCCCCCCTTGCAACCACCCCTTAATAACAGTATTGCGGCGAGCTTTGCTTACATTATCAATTTCAAGATTTAACATAATACTTAAGCTAATTTTTGTGTTTAAAAATAGTTAAAAAGATGGCCAGAAGGTAAAGATAATCAAAAATGTAAACTAGCTTTGTTCAGAAAAGCTTACTGTGTTTATTTAAAGCACTACCAACAAATTTAGATTTATTAAAAATCATCGCTCGAAGCGTTCGATAAAATCTTAGAAACAAAGGAATATGAAAGTAATCTGCCCTTATCTTAAAATAGTATGTTCTGTGTAGAACTTTTAGTTTTATATTTGTGTCGCATTCATTTTATCTATAGATGAAAGTAAATAGACCTCAGGGTAACATAGGGAGCATTTTTAACTCAACCAAGTAGCTATTATAACTTTATTAAATGAAATCGTTTTCGATAAAGGTAATAAGAAAAATTCACGTAAAAAGTCTTAATTTTAGCGTTTTTGCCGTAAACATCTGGATTGTATCAGTGAAATAATATAGCTTTCAGGGAATTGCTCTGTTACATTGTGGAAAAAATGTTTAAACCAAGCTTATTCCCTCATTTTTCAGTTCTATAAAAAAGTTAAATTATGCATTATTTGTGGCTTCATATTAAAGGGATCATAGATTTAGTTCTATTACATTAAGTAGTTAAGGAGTTTTAAAAAACAAGTATACTAAGAAACTGTAGACATTCCCAAGGTTCCTTTTAATGGAATATGGTTTTTTAAGTAGGTAAATTTTTATAGTATTTTAATCTGTTTTAATATTTTTTTTAAATAACTGACTATAAAAAAGTTATAAGTACTAATTAACGATCGAGGAGGCGCGTCGAGGCTGCGATACCCAGACACCATGTATAGAAACATTCACTTTTGTCAACTTAAAGAGATGAAACTAAGTACTAAAATTTCAATAGCATGGTCAAAATATTTTTTTCGAGGTAAGGAATTTCGTTTCTCTAACCCGGAAAAGATTTTTTAATAATTTGAGTTTGGTTTTACTGTATAAATATTAATATCATTAACAGAAACTGCATAATAAAATTGCCTTATAAATCTTCAATTTTATGTTTCTGATGAATTTTAGTTATTCTTAAAAATTGAAGTTTAATATCTATACTATGCATTACTTTCTTCTATGTCTAATATTTATTCCTTTTAAAAATTATTTCTCTTTATATTGCTTCTAAAATATCTTTAAATGATCAATTTTTAAATCACTTACTTGATTTCATAATTGTTTTTCTGTGAGGGTTAAGAATTTGTGCAACATTGGTTCTTTTGATTTAATTTTTCGAAAAATATCATCTTTAACACTCCATTTGTTCTTCAATGTTTATTCCCATCGCTAATAAAATCTTGTACCTCGGACCTACACTGTTTTAAAAGAAACTAAATTATAATTTTTTTTTCACTGCATTACTTCTTAAGAGTCATATGACCCCTTAAGCTACAATGTTGTAGTATGATAACACTACACATGTAGCTAGTATCCTTACAACTCGAGCTCTCCGTCTAGCTAAATTTTTTAAAAAATCGACAATTTTATATGAGAAAGGTTAAAAACTGATTTCTCCCATCAAAGTAAATTTTCCAAGCTTGGTTTCTAAGTTAATAGTTAAAAAATACAGATTCTGTTTTGCAGTAAATTTTGTATCTTAAGTGTATTGCTTCGGCACTAACAGTAATGTAAGGTAAAACGGGGCGATTTGAAACAAGGGACACTGATCCAATTTCAATATCTCAAAAACTCTTACGGTCATTTAGTTCAAACTTTTTCTAAAAGTTGTCTTTACATGCATAAACATTACATCTGAAACCGTTAAACTCTGCAGTAAGTCAATAAACTTTAATAAAAGAAACAAAAAATGTTTCATAAATGATTTCCAAAAGTAAATTTCTAAGTAAAATGTAAAATCTTTCTGACGCTATTCAATTTTGAGTACAGAGATCTGTAAATTCCAAAAAAAATATATTCATTCTTGTTACCAATAGGGGATATATTTAAATTTTAAATAACTTTTTCCTATTTTTTGTAAAGATTTGAAAGATCAAAAGAAAGCAAGTAACCAAATGTGATGAGGCTGAATTAGTTCGGAGAGCATTCCAATCAGCCTTCACACAATTAAATCTCATCAGGGAATTCTAAGTTTCCTAAAAGAAGGTTTATATCCATTAAATAAGAAATGGAGCAAGATTTTTGAGGTAGGTCCAATAAACCTTGAAACCAATGTATGTACAATACCATTGTTTTGTACCGAACTGTCTATTTGCACGGTATAACCGGCAGTTGGCACTAGTTTGCGCATGCGTCGCAGGTCTGGCGGTCCCGGCGCTCCAATCAGAGCTGTTGTCGGGCAAGTGCTGGGTAAACAGGACTAGAGTTAGAGAGTATATCTGCCGGGCAAATAGACAGTGCCTTGTTGTACCTTGGGCTTATATTACACATTGATATTTAAACTTTCGCTAATTATGTACTGAAATACTTCTCAATGAAAATTCCGAAATAAATATAAGCTGTAAGTATGAAGGGCTAAAGTATCGAGGAAAAGTTGTTTCATCGGTTTATTTTAAATGAAATAAAAAATTGCAAGGTGAAAAATAAATAAAAATCCGAGGTACAAGAACTTCCCCTATAAAACCCGAACAAAAGAGCGCAATTTTACTAATATATTCAAGACATATTCATAATGAGTTACATTCCACATTTATTCACATCATCAACGAATTCTAAGCTGTGTATCTTTTTCTCTTGAGGTCTAGCTTTTACATTTTTCGTTCAAATATTTTTACGTAACTAGCTCAAATAAACGTGAGCGATAAAATTCTGTAGCTCGTTTTATACATTCCAAATTAATCTAGAGAAAAGAAACTTTCCACTTAAAAGGTTTCCATGACAACGGGCTATGGCTTTTGGAAATTAGACGAGGCTTTGCTTTTAAAATAGAAACTTCTATTAACGTTTTATAAATATTTAAAAGTGCTTGGTTTCAAAAGGAATAGTTCAACAAGGATAAAAATATAAAGATACCGCATCTCTTGTGGATGAAATAAAATGATATTTACACATCACAGAACTCGTAAACAATTAAAAATATGTTTTGTGTACATGTGTATTTTGCTTCTCCGTATAAGGTAAAAAAGTTTTTGAATGGGTAATATGCCAGTTCCTTTTAGCACTTACTAGGGAGAAATCCTTTCTTTTTTTCCAGTATGCGTTAGAAACAGTAGGTACTACATTTCATTAAATGGTTCTTTTTTCCGACTGCGCACTCTTACCCTCCTTTCCCCTAATGCTTTAAATGGTCTAATTTTAAATTAATCATAATAATATATGAGATATATATTTTTATACATTCTAGTTTGCATGGTACCCAGACGCTTTGTAATAATTAATAGCGTGTAATATGAAACTAATTCCAATAAGTTCAGAAGAAGTTATGGGATGGACAATTATATTTTTTTAAACTGCATCTCCTTGATAGAACAGGCATTGAGGACATTTTTATGACCTAAACTATTTGCACTGATTTTATATAAATTGGCAGAAATTGTTTACTATACTTTATCACATCTGAATTGTTTGTAAATTTTAGAACTTATTTTTCTGCGATTTCTCTTCAATTATATCTTTATTCTTACTACCGAATTAAAAATCCTTCAAATTTTCAATACATTGCATAGAAACATTTCAAACTAAACTACTTAACATAAAATCGGATTTTAACTTGCCTGCAAATTTAGATTTTAATGATAATCAGCGCTATTCAGTTGATTCAATTGAAGTTCAAAGAGCCCTTCCCAGACATATTAAGATAATTCAACTCAAACTGTAATCAGTGTTGCATCGAAATGCGAAGCAAAGAGTTCTCCAATATTCAGGCAGATTAAGTTTGGGGACGACGGGAACAATACTTACAACAATCTCTCGAAATTTGCCGACGCTCGTATCCACCAATTAAGTTCAAATACCAGACTCAGAGAAACTCCTGGGAATCTCGAATGAAATATGAAACAGATTATCAGGGGTCATTCCCAAAGTTAAGATAATTTTTAACCTCTCCAAACCACGTCTCGAGTTATCACATTTCATAATCACACATTGTAATCTCACTTATGGTTTTGTTTACATTATAAAGATTTTAACATCGCTACTTCTCTATTTAAATATTTTTACAGTAAACCCTTCATGACTGCCAAACCTACTGAGCTATATAAATACCTGGAGTGCAAATTCAGCATGTAAAAATTAACCCTGTGTCATTACGCGAAAGGGGCAAAGGTCAAGTTCCCTTAGTGCTTGCATGTTAACAAAATCTAACTAAACGCATTTATTTATTCGATGAAATGAAGCGCAAAAACTATAGAATGATATATTATTTACACAATTTCTATAGAAAAGCGATGAAAAAACAACAGAGTTAAATAAATATTTTTTAGGGAACTTTTTCAATAAGCGCTTACCTTGTTATAGTATTAAAAAGTATAGGAAGTTTGAACTCTAGGTTTTTATTTATAGATCAGTGGCTAAATCCAAAGGAGCAGTTGGAGAAGTCCTTCTTTTATTTTTTTAAATTGAAGTGAAAAAATGTTTTTTAAGTGATGTCTCAAAAATTTAGTTTCCCTTCTCCCTTTTTACATCGTGTCTATATTATAGTATTATGCTGATGATAAGATATATAATGATAAGGTGATAAGATGATGAGATATATTATGCTGATAGGGTATCCAAGAGAGGGCTGTACGGTTCACTGCCCATCAGAATTTTTTACGACTACTATTTATAATATACTGGAGGTATTTCCATGAAACTTCTGCAGCTGATAAGGATAGCTAATCTGCAGTTGTCACTCGTAGCATCCCAAATATCCAAAAATGAAGCATTTTATAGATCAACACTTTAATACCCCCTTCTGTAGCATACAGGGAGAATTCCTCTCGGGGCATTGGATGTCACCCAAAATGTTCCTAATGCCCGAAATAAAAACGACCATTTAAATCCTTTTACTATCAAAGTATTAAAAGTCAAAATATTTTATAGGGGATAACCCTTTATTTGCTTCTAAACCAGTATTATCCACATAAATGTATTATTAAGTACACCGAAATTCACATCCTGCATCTAAATGCTCTAACATCCTCAATTAAGCTATACGTATCAAACGGACCTTAGAAATATTTTTGAACCAACCCCCAAACAAAAGTCTAGTTAGGGGCTCGTGTCATGTAATCTGTGGATAGCCCCTTAGCACAGCAATTATCGGTAGAACAAAACTCGTTGGGCATTATTCTGCTGCGTCTCCAGACAATGCCCAGTCGCTCGGTCTCATTGTGCTGCCAATCCGCGTTGTCGGAAATAAAGCTCGCGGGCCTGAATAAATGATGCGGGGAGGGCGATAAGGGACGGGCTGTGCTATCGCATCGGTTGATGCTGTGACATCGGATGGAAAGAGGAGGGGGTAACAACTTGAGCGCACATTGCCTGCGGACCTGCGTGCCTGGAGAAAGGGCAAAATAAATCGGCAGTATATGAGAAGTTCCGTAGACGGCAAGAAGAAGAATTGCTCTGCCTCCCCAGAAAAGTGGTGGGATTAGAGGAAGGTTGAAAAGAAATTTATGAAGGAGATGGTGATGATAATCAAACACAGTGAAATAATTTTTTCCTTATTGTAGTTGAGCGATGCAATATTTGTTTTTGATGATTTTAGAACAGGGCACGTTTTGAAAAGAAAAAGTTAAGCCACAATGTTTCAACTTACGTAACTAATGTAATTATGGCAACTCATTTTTTGTTGACACTTTGTTGAGTTGGAATAAAATACTACTAACGACGATAATAGTAATAATTGTAATGGTAATTATAAATCAATCGGTTCCTTCCAAATTTATTGCTCTTAAAATTATCAAAAACAAATATTGTATAAGGACTGAATTTCCATCGAGAATTTTTTTACACAATGATTCGATTCATCATCATTTCTCGCATGAAAAGAAAAATCATTTTATAAATGCATGTGCTTTCACATAATATAGATTATAGATTCCTATATTTGAGACAATAGGCATAAAATGCCCAATGGATGGTGATTTGCTTGTTCTTAGAACATTTTATTTTTTATTCAAAAGACTTCATAATAGTGAAAACTGTAGATCTCTCTAGTAGTAACAGTAGATATTATATCTCAACTATATTTTGCAACTCTTATCTCAACTGTTCCTCAGAAAGTAAAGCACTTTTGTTGAGCAAAGAAATTGGTATAATTTCTTTTTTCTTTAGTTCCTGAATTGATAGTTTTAATAAACATTTACCTGATAGACTTCTGATATCGATCCGAAATAAATGCAGAAATTTAAGTTAATTAATTAACTTACTAATTTTTTGTTTAAAAAATTCCCTTCCCTTCAAAATGCACTCTTTAAACTTTCTGATTTTTTTACCAATAGTTTCTTCGGTAGAGAATTTTAAAGTAGGGTCTTTATTATATGACCACACTGTCATGCCTACTATTTTGCCGATTTTGAGCTTTCTGGTCTTGGTGGTCATGGTTACATGCACCATCTAACATTTCCTAACTCTAAGGGGGAGCTCTAAACAATGGATATGTCATCGCACGCTGCTTTGGCTGTTATTATCGGATATGAAAGTTTAGCAAGTCTGCTTTGTGTTGCTCTCCAAGCCAAATAAAATAAGAATAATGTTTCTATGTTTAGGCCTATCGGGTTTGTATTTATAGAGATTAATACATAACCCAATTAGATGTATTTCATGTTCATTGTAGTAATGACAACAGTGTAACAAGTTTCTAGGGAGATGGGGAAATATTACTTGGATTGACGTCAGTTATTCTAATCTAAAACAGCAAAAAGTAACGTAAAAAATGTAACCTGGCTAATATTTTTTTACCTTCATATGTTTTCCGTACTAGTAGAACAAAAATGGGCAAAAACCAATTAATATTTTTAAAATTACAACTACCATTTCGTTCCAACCTCTTTTTATTCATCACGAGATAAACATCTCCATATAATCTTCAGTATTTGTTCAGTATCTTTCTTCAGTATGTCTGATATAAATGATACCTACTAATTCTTAAAAATAAATGTAAAAATACGTTTTAAGCCCAGTGCCTTAGATTAAAGGGATAAAGGACACTTAAGAGGATTTCTTTGCTAAGCCCTTTTATTGATTCACTTGAAGACGTTAAAGCTAATAGGGACGTTTATTGCCCACATATTTGAGACACAAATAATACGACCTTGTTATGGATACATGCTTGAGATAGTTCAACTGCCACCACCAAACAGAGATGAAAAATTTGCTTTTAGGTGGGCTTGTAACAATGATTAGCATATGTTCATACCAGTAACCTTGTTCTACTGATTAATATGTATTAGGACGTTCAAAGAACGTGTTTTCGATTAGCTTGTTTAGCTAAAATTCATTTGAACGAAAAAAAAACTCCAAGTTGTAGGAAATATGTTTAAAAAAGTCATACCTATACACATGATTTTAATTTTTTTTTAGAATTTGTGCTAAAAATCAGGTGCTAAAAGCTAAAAAGCAAAAGAATTTGTGCAACCACTAAAATGAATACCATTTTATTGAACCTTCTAAAGGTACTAAAGGGTGTCCCAAAATAAACGCAAGACTTGTATTAAAAAAATAGAAAACACAGTTTTTAGTATTTTAACTTAATAATAATAATTAGATTTATATATTTTATTATTATACTAGGGGGCTATCGCCCCCTGCTCGCTATCGCTCACCAACCCCCGGGAACTGCTGACGCAGTTCCTCTAGGATTGCTTCGCAATCCTGTGCTCGCTACGCTCGCTCGCCATACGCTTGTACAGCCTTACTTAGATTGTGTACTACCTGGATTTGAACCCAGGTTATTGAGCGTTTCGTGATTACGAACATTGTACATACACTCGCCAAAACATAAACAAAACACAAAACCACAACAAACCAACCGTTGCCAATGGGAGAAAACAAATACCGCCAAATTCGTAAGCCACGTAAGAGAATTATATATATAGATTATATTTTATTATTTTATATGTTGTATGGTGTAAAGCTCCAATTTTACTAACTCTAAACTCTCAGAGCTGTCAAATTGTTTTTTTTTCAGGGTTGCCAACAATTTACTGCACTTCAAAATTCAAGCTGCAAATTCAAATCTTCCGAAAACAATCAATAAGAAAACTCAAAGGAAGGAACACATACATATGAAAATTAATTATAAATAATTACAATTCAGTGAATGCCCCGCATCTTCTTTGCATCGAAATACGCAAAAGAATTAACGTTTCAAAATACATTTGAAGCAAACTGAAACTGATATTCTAAAATGTCTTTTATTTTACTTGTATCAAAGAACATAAAATATTCCTACCGAATAAGCATTGTTATTTTCATTCTAGGGTATTATTTCCCCAGACAGAACTTAATTAAAGTTTTATCTTTGCAACGAAGCGAAAATAGAAAGCATGAAAAACATCTTTAAAAAGCATTTTATTTGCAGCTTAGTGCTTCTTAGAAAACAATTTAGAAGTAATTTGTGATCCTTTCTTTAAATAGAAAAACTTTAAAAGCTTTATTAACGGTTTATCGAAATAAGAATCAACAGGATATAATAACATTAAAGCAGTCGTTAAAAACCTATAAAAGTTGATAAGGAAAGAAAAAATACTATATAATTAATTGTATGCAAATATAAAAACATTTTTATCTATATTTTAACTTAAATATTTTTGTTTAATTTATTTGGATGTAATACGATTGGAGTTGGATAAAACTTGTAAGGAAGAAAATAAATTTAAATATGTTTGTGAATATAAATACGTTATTGCTTTTTATTATATACTTGATGTTTAAAAAAATGGTTCAATTTGTAATTTTTTTAATGTAATTACAATTGATTTGCTTATGTACAGTTAAAATTGTGAATTAGAAATTTAATTTATTTTTGTTGGTTTTGTTAAAAATATATAAAAGTTTTGGACTCTCTGGACAACTATTTACTAAGTTTAAAAAATACTAACAGAAATTCATCTGTTTCATTTTAAGAATAATCTTTTTTTTTAAATTAACTTATTTTACTTTTTTATAAAATGTAAATAGTATATTCAAATTTTTTAAAAATTTCATGATTTTCCATCCAATGATTTTAACGCAATAAACGTTTGAAGCACACTAGCACCCTACGTTAATATTTTTGAAACAGCGGAGAGTGTAACTTTTTGATGTCAAGAGAAACAAATATTTGCAAACTTTAATAATCACTTGAGATTTTCTATAGAAAATTAACATGCGTACGTTTTTTTTTTCCAGAAGAAAGCAGAAAGTGGTGTGACCAAATGAAATGTTATAATCCTTTTTTATTCATTAAACAAACGAAATATACATTAAATTAAGAAACGAATAGGTACACAATATTTGAGGAAATTACTAAACGAATATCACCAGGCAATAAATAATATACTACTGGAAAGATGTAAACCAAGTGCAAAATGAATTTTCAATATTTTCCCTATGAAATATTAAATCTTTATTATGTATCAAAATAGAAAATTTTAGCAAAATGCTTTTAAAAGATACATAACTTAATATTTTGAACAATTAACTACATTACGCTTTCGTGGATTTATTTTTTATACGCTTCTTAATTTACTTCGGTTTTAAATTTAAAGACTTACTGAATAGAAAATGATGGTGAACAGATATACTGTTTAGTAATTAAAATTGAAAACAAATAGTTTATATAAATAGTTAATATTAATAACTTAAATATATCCCAAAGCCTTACAAACAGATTTTGCGTAAGTTTTCTTTATCAGGGTCCATTCTTTTACAATAAACTGCCAATATATTTAACTACCAATTCAAATAATTTTTTTAAAAAAGAGTCTTTACACATATTTATTACATTTGAAAGACTCTGATTTATAGTATTTAGTAAGCCGGGGGTTTAAGGTAAATAAAATTGATTGAGAGCCACTGATATTGACTGTTTTTTTTTTTTTTGTGCTCTGTGTTTTGCCAAATGTTTTTGTTTCTTATTTGTATTTTTTGTGAATGTATGTTTCCTTGGGTTTTTTTTTTTTTCATATGACTGTTTTGGTCTCTAACGTTTTCAAAATTTTGTACTTTCTTTCCTTGTTTCATTCATAAATATTAATTATAATAGTTAATATTAGGTTTCACTTGGAAGGTCTAGGGTTCACTAAGGAGGATTCCTTAGTGAACAATATTTGTATTTGTATGGTTTTTGTATTTCTTTCTTTGTTTTATTAATGAATTATTGTTATTATATTTTTTGCACTTAAGTAATGTTTTAATTTAATTTTTTTTTCACCAATGAAAATAGTTTTGAATACATTCGTTTAAATTATAAGTAAGTTTAAAAGAAAAGTTTGTAACACCGTAAGTTTTAGTCTGTTGTTGTTTTTTAATGCTACTTGTGGAATATCCAATCTTATTCTTATTCAGTTTATCTTATTGGGTTAAAACGTCAAATGCTTCAATGCGTCAAACGTCAATGCTGAAGATTTAAGATTAGCACATTTAAGTCAGTTGAACTTGTTTTATTATTATTTTTTTATAGTAAGTACTAAGAATGTAGGTATCAATAAAACATTTGTTAATTAGAATTAAAGATTAATTTAAATAAAAACATACAAATGTTTCTGGGATACTTGGATCCTATGAGATCAATGATGAATACCGAAAAATGTCGATTTTCATTTTTTGTATTCATCATTTTAGAAACTGACGAAGGGTATCCAAGTATACCAGAAACGATTGTATGTTTTTTTTAATTTTAAATTTTCATTGCAAATATCAGAAATATTTCTAAGATTCAAAAGTTTTGTATTAAAAACATTACTCCATAATTTTTGCTAACATGAAGTACCTACTATAAAACAAAGCAAAAAAAGTCTTACCAACTCCCCAAACATCTAATTTTTCCATTAAAACTTTTTTTTTTATTCTTTAAAGAAGTCTTCTTATGTGTTGTTGTCGTTCTTATGCATCTAACTTTCCTTTCTTAAGCCTAAGAGAAGCCATGCATATTTCCCCAATGTTGGAATGACCAGTGGCATTTCTTATGTAGTGTTCATAAACGCTGATTCCAAGCCATAGCATTTGAAAGACTTCAGTTGTTCATCTAAACGCGTCTTAGGATCTTTATCTCGGTTAGTGTTCTTTAAAAGATTTATTTTGATCTTTGATAAATATTTTTAAAGCGTTTTTAAACCTAAATTTACTTTAATAGTTTAAATAGATACTACATCATTTTAAGGTTCAGATTTCTTTGTTTCGCCTTTTACACTCGTGTCATTGATGTCCATTTTTATAATCTAAATTTATTTATCATATTCAAAACCCCATATTTTACTAGGGAAGCAAATCGAATTCATTATTAAAATTGTAATTACATATAGAGCATTTTCAATCACATGACTCGGCCTAACAACGGCCTTAGCAACGTTGTTTTTGCCCGCCAGTGACATCATGTGCGAATGCTTCTATTGGACGCTTCTAGTTCCCGCCCCTAACAACAGCCTTAGCAACGTCGTTTTTGTCCTCCAAGTGACGTCATGTGCAAATGCTCTATTGCATTATAAAAACATATCATTATAACGTATCTTGACACAACTAATTTTTTTACTATTGAGTATTGTACCATTCTAAAGGTTCGTGTAAGATTTTTTGGGATAAAGGTTCTGCGAAAATATTTAGTGGAGCACTGGAATTTTATTACTTCTCTTATCAGCTGCTTAACTGAAGTGAAATGAATTATGCAAAGTTAATTACGTCATGATGCGCTAAAAGCGACTACGTAATTTTAGCTAATAGTCTTATACTGTCATCTGTATCTGCTTAGTCAAAAAATATTTTTAGCAAATGAAAGTGATGTAATGAATACTCATTTTGGGATTCTTTTGGGGAGGTGTCTATCCTACATGGACAGTGAACACGCATTAAAATACTAAAATAATACTTTCGTCTTATTAAGTTAGTAAAATATTTTATATAGGTAACAAAATTCTATTTCTTATCTGTCGGCAAGGGGTAACATAACAGTAGCTTATTACCAAAATTTCAACTTAAAACCATAAAACTACGAGCTTTGCTAGCCTGAGTATGTCAAAGTTTTCAAATGTCATTCTGCCTTCTCCTAAGCAATTAAAACACAGTTAAAAAACAATCAAAATCAAAAGTTATTTATTTTCTTTAATTATTGTTTTATAGTTATTCTTCCCTAACTACATTCAATAAATCCAAATGGAAATAGTCTCTCTCTATTCATGCATTTTTAATTTGAATCATTTTTAGCCAAAAAAAAATTCCTTTATATGATTTGAATGAAAAGGTAATTCAAGCACCAACTTTTCTAGTAAGCAAGAGTTTCAAAAAGTAATGTCACGTATCAAATTAATTTCATTTCCTCCCCACCCCCACACGCGAACTATATCGCTGATCGATTGGCCTTGACATTCTGCAACGATGGTTACAGCGCCATCTAACGAGCAGAGATTGCGATACGATGCGAGTTCTATAAATATCCCGTTGCTATGACAACCAATCGGTCTCTCGCTATCCTTACAATAATTTTGCTTTTGGAGGAGAAGTAAATATATAAGCAAATTGCTCCGACGAAAAATTTGCAAAAATGTAGAGCATTGACTTGTATTTAATCATGGAGAGATTTTCTGATATTTCTTTTCGACAATTACGTGGAAAAATATTTTGGAGAAAGAACTTTACCATAATGGGCGATGTTGTATATAACATAACCGAAGATGTTGTAATTTTCCAGGAAAGGGGTTTAGTTTTATTCAAGTGGCTGAATATAAATTTTTAACTAGCACGACTCTCTAGTTTGTAACTAGCATTTCGCTTTCAATAATTTTAAAGGAATTATAAACTCGTTTCCTTGAGAGATGTGTTGCGTTTTTGACAAAAATATCCTTTTTATATTTATATTTTTTTCCGTTTTGTGTAAACCCTGAGTCCCCACAAAAATATCTGAACATAACTTTCAGTAGCATAATTTATACTATCACTTAGTGTTTTATAATTTTATAGCAATCAGAAACATTTTGTTCTGAGAACTTTTCTGTCTTTTTTATGGGAGTAAAAGAATAAAAATATTTGCTTTTTTGTCAACTCCTAGTCACCCATAGGAATCACCCATTTGCACTTCTAGAGCAGTTTTTCCGGAATCTTTAAGCATTTTAAAGGTTTTCGAATTACTTAAAAGTATCTCTGATAATCTTTTCAAGAACTAAAAACACTTTTTCCGACAGTTTTTGAAATACATGGTCATACAAATTAACCATTAAAACTGCCTACATTAGAACTGTAGAGAAGTTTTTTTTACAGAAAAAAAACATCCCTAAATACTTTCGAGTCGAATACCTTAGATGCAAAATCTACAGCTACACATTTTACAAACTAGGATTCATTTATTTTAAGACAAATATCATATTTTCTCCAGAGTTAGAGCAAAGAGAAGTGGTGGTCTTTGTCCCAATTGCTTTTGAAATGGAAAGCATAAACCAGGTTGTTTGGTGTTGATTTATTTACAAAAAGAGACGAATTGAGATTATCATAACATTTCCTTCGATATTTAGGTTTTATATTCAAAGATTTAGCTATCAAAAGACGATGATGTTTAATCTAATAAGTGACTAACCTACTTTCAAGACTTTGTTACACACACACCCACACCCAAATCTGACCGGTTTTTATACTGTAAACAAAGCGAAATCTTAGAAATTATCTTTTCATTCTTAAATCTTAGAGTTTTCAAATATTTTTCTCACTCTCTTAGTTTAAATATATTAACTTCCATGAACTTAAGAAAGAGAGACTGTGGTGACAATTAGTTAATGAATGAAAGAAGGATTCGAAAGTGGAGTACGAAAAGAAACACCCAGGTTCACCCTCGGCCAAGAACACACACGCTACACTTAATACAAACTGGCATGTATACATCAAGGAACTAATTTCAAATGGAAAACTCTCACCCACTGCTATACCAGTAACCTGTCCTACTCGGACTTCCTCGCACGTCGTGGACTGACCCTGTCTTGGGCACCCATGGGAAGCCGCCCAGAGGGACCGGCGGGTGTACTTGGAGATCAGGTTTCGGAAGCCGCCCGGGAATGCCCTGGGATCCGGCTTGACATCAAAGTTGACCAACGATGCTGGACACACGGGGGACACTCTAGAGAAGCCGCCCGGATTGGGCCCGGCATGTAGCTACGGTTGACACCACAGGAAGAAAGATCATCTCAGGTTGTCTCGGAACTTGAAGAACACAACACGACGCACTACCATTCTAAGAAGCTGGTGTAGATGGGATTCACGGAATTCACGAACACATCATTTCAAAATTTAGGTTTATTTTTATAATTTACTGGCACGATATTTTACATGAAGCGATCCTGCCTACTGCTAAGATTTTTAAAGTCCTGGACTGACATAATGGATACTAATAAAGGCGCAAAAGCGCATCAGCAGTAATTTAACGTCTTAAAGGCATGTTGACGGTGAGAGAAGTGAGTGAGCTGTGGGGTCCCTCAAACAGAACTGAAAATTAAAACACGCTGATTGGTCCACGTAGGCAGCGTCAGTGCTTCTGCACGCCAGACGAAAAGAGCAAAGCCAAAAAGGCGGGAGAAAAAAGAAGTGCACGTGTCCTTCAACAGTATTCGTTTTCACGAAGAGGTCACGAAAAAGAAACGGGGTGATGCTAAAAATAGACCGAGATAACCGAACAGATTAAGAAAAATATATGGGGGAAAACGAAAGACTTTTACCACATATTCTCCCACGAGACAGGGAAAAAAAAATTTTGAGAAACAAAAAAACAGCCAAAATGAACAGACTGGGGTAGCGCTCACTTCACTCTTACAAAATATCTATATAGAAGGTAAGCTACCAATAACAATATCACATAAATACTATTATGCAGATATCACTACTATTACTACAAATTAGGCAGGACGCGTTGGCTTACAAAAATTTTCGTACAAACTACGATGAGAGTTCATCGGACAAAAAAATTTCAAGTTAACATTCTTGGCTTTTGACAAACATCAGATTACAAATGAAATGTAATGGATTACAAAATCGAATACAAAAAACTTATATCACTACATACACTTTTTAAAAAATACAAAAAAGGTGTATCAAAGAAATCTGGTAAATTGTGTGAACGGAGAAAAAAACAGATCGCAATAATGTACCCTGAGTGATCAGTGGATATCAAAATAGTATGACAACAAAACATGGGAAAGTCGTGGAAAACACACCCTGTCGGTGTTAAAACAAAAAAATTTTGAAGAGGGGAAAATGACTAAAGTCAACCAGGAACATTAACATGTTTGGTCACCTGACATAAGACCAGCTCATGATACAGGCAAAAGCGCTCATCCAAACAAAAAAAAGGGAACATACAACTTAACAAAAGTGGTTGTTAGTTTTTACACAAAAAAACGTTGGTAGCTACCCAACACAGACAAGATGAGGATTCCACGATACAGGTTGATTCTATTATATTCTATATTAACAATAACGACTTGCAGGTCTAGTTACGTGTATTTGGCAAATAAATTTTCCAGTATAGCGACCATAACTGAATAAAAATCATGAAGAAAAAAATATAAGATATATATTGTTAGACCTCAAGTGCCGAGAGAAAAAAAATTAAATTGATGGGTATCACTAAAGGTATTATTCACACTACTTATATTAATTACCAGATAGATATGAGATACAAAGCAGCCTCTGGACAGAGCACATATCTTCCAGAAACATCGAACACAATTATAAGAAAGAAAAAAACTGGACATGTCCAAACAAAGAAAATAATAACCATGTAGACATGTACAGTAAAATATCTCAATAACCAAAAACTGTTGTATCCATATAAAAGTTTAAAAAAATGTGGTTCCAAGAAAAAGTGAAATGTATTCACAAAAAATAATTCACATAGGTGAAAAAGGAAAAGGTGGTGTTTCAAAAAAAAAAAGTTAGTGAGTGACCGAAAAACATTAAAATTAGTGATCTATCAAAAACATTCGACATAAGTGACCAAAAACAAAAACATTTAGTGACAAAAACCAAAAGTGGGAATTCTCCTTCCACATAACTAAACTTGAGCGGGCATGACTCCTCCGCATCAAAATATGAGTGCACTCTCAAACAAAAAAGGTGGGCAATTCGATCATCCACGAGTGGGCAATTCAATCCTCCACATAAAAGATTAAATTAGCTGAATGCTTTTCTTAATAATTTTTTTTTTTTGGGTCTCCTTGGGAGAAAAGTCTACCAGGACTAGGATTACGTATTAGGATACCTAGACCTCCCATAATTTTAAGGGCGTGTTAATTGCACCATCCTGGCGTATCGACTAAACTGATCCAAAAAGGTTTTTGTGTGGTGCAAACAGCCAAGAAAATCAAAAAATTACGTCACTAAAAATCACTTCTACACAAAGTCACTTAACTCAAAAATCACCAATTAAAATTCACTTCAAAAACTAGGTCACTCAAAACAAAAAAAATTCAAAATCTATCATTGAGATTCATTAATTCTGGTAAGTTTGCTTACTAAATAAAGTTTAATAAGTATCAAAAGTATACTTGGTTTAAAAAAATGAAACACCGTTGGAACCAAAAAAATCATGTACCAAAAACTAATTAGTTAACCTTATAGAAGGTTTGAAATTAAATGCATGTAAATAAAAGTCAACCAAAAAAATTTCAACCAAGAGGGTAGTAAACAAAAGAAGGTATGTGCTCAAAATATGTGTGTGTGCCACCAGAACCATAAATTGAAAAAGGCCACCAGAAAAAAATTTAAGAATTAACTGAACAAGAAATCTAGGAAAATATGACCATGCTTAAAAGTTAGTTTGTTTTTGAAAGTTAAATCTGTGTGTGGCAAGAATTAATAACTCCACAAAAATATTACTCGATGTATATGAGTTTGTCCCATCATGGTTTTAGAATCTGCCTTGTCACTAATAAAAAACACTGAGATCAACCAAGTGAGATGAATTTAATTTGACCTGACCCAAGGTCTCTAAGGAGGTTGATTGACTCAAAAAACTTTAAGCCTATTCCCTTTTTATCAGAAATTATGTCTTATGTACTTTGTCAAGAACTGTCGATGAAAAAAATTTGCCATTTACATCTTAAAACTCCCTCGTGTTGACCTTCAAACAAAATGTTTGCAGCAGTACAAAATCTCCAAAAAAACTACTATAAACAAAAGTAGAGGTCAGGTAAGCGTGAGTATTTTTTTTTTTACCGGGAATGCAGAACCCGTCATCACAGCTTGTGTAGAGTGAGGAAAAGAGTGTGTATGCCATGAACCAACCATTGTAAATATATTATGCTGGACTCACAGCTGTTAATGGGGTTTACAGGAACAGGACTTACTGACACACGTGAATGGCAAGGGGGTCCTTATTAGGGGATGGTATAACCCAAAAAACATAATTCAGAAAAAAAATGGAACAGGAAATCCTTTCAATGGAAGGTGTAACCATTGGCATGCCCATTAAAAATTAGACGAGTGACAAAAATAAAAAATAATGCAGAGAAAAAAAATGGCGCAACCACACAGACCAAATTGTGTGCAAAAAAGAATTACATTTTCAATGGGAAAAAAATTTAAAGTTTCCTCAAAAAGAAAAAGGTACATAATAACAACATTTAGGTATGTGGCACTTAAAAATATAGGTGATTCCGGTTCAAGGAAAACACAAAATTGGTGGAAAGCACATTACACAATAAAATGGCAAAAAAAGGCACCCTTCGAGAAATTAAAAAAACAAAATTAAACATGTATGTGTCTGTCAAAATTCAAAAACATGCATAAGTGTGAGTACAGGAATCTAACTAAGGGACTTCACTCGAAAACCAACCGTCAAGGTAAAAAGTTAAAATTTTGAATACATACAAAACAGAAAAAATTTAAATTGGGGGTTACAATAGAAATATCCTGCACTCCTACACTTAGACATCACAAATCAAACATAGTACAAAAATGTGAAATACCATGAAAAACCAAAAAATATTTAATGAAGGGTGAGGGTACGTGTGTGCTCATAGAGAGGATGGTCACGATGCACCAAATGTGGTGATAATTATTAATCAAAGAAAGAAGGATTCGAAAGTGGAGTACGAAAAGAAACACCCAGGTTCACCCTCGGCCAAGAACACACACGCTACACTTAATACAAACTGGCATGTATACATCAAGGAACTAATTTCAAATGGAAAACTCTCACCCACTGCTATACCAGTAACCTGTCCTACTCGGACTTCCTCGCACGTCGTGGACTGACCCTGTCTTGGGCACCCATGGGAAGCCGCCCAGAGGGACCGGCGGGTGTACTTGGAGATCAGGTTTCGGAAGCCGCCCGGGAATGCCCTGGGATCCGGCTTGACATCAAAGTTGACCAACGATGCTGGACACACGGGGGACACTCTAGAGAAGCCGCCCGGATTGGGCCCGGCATGTAGCTACGGTTGACACCACAGGAAGAAAGATCATCTCAGGTTGTCTCGGAACTTGAAGAACACAACACGACGCACTACCATTCTAAGAAGCTGGTGTAGATGGGATTCACGGAATTCACGAACACATCATTTCAAAATTTAGGTTTATTTTTATAATTTACTGGCACGATATTTTACATGAAGCGATCCTGCCTACTGCTAAGATTTTTAAAGTCCTGGACTGACATAATGGATACTAATAAAGGCGCAAAAGCGCATCAGCAGTAATTTAACGTCTTAAAGGCATGTTGACGGTGAGAGAAGTGAGTGAGCTGTGGGGTCCCTCAAACAGAACTGAAAATTAAAACACGCTGATTGGTCCACGTAGGCAGCGTCAGTGCTTCTGCACGCCAGACGAAAAGAGCAAAGCCAAAAAGGCGGGAGAAAAAAGAAGTGCACGTGTCCTTCAACAGTATTCGTTTTCACGAAGAGGTCACGAAAAAGAAACGGGGTGATGCTAAAAATAGACCGAGATAACCGAACAGATTAAGAAAAATATATGGGGGAAAACGAAAGACTTTTACCACAGAGACATTGGGTAAGATGATCAAAAACAAATTAAAATTACTGAGACGTAACTCTATCGTTAAATCTTTGCCATCTGTTTCTCTTTAAGAGAAAGTAGCCAATCATTATTCTTTTGGATAAAGCTTAAGAAACATCTTAAAGTTTCAAAATTGACAATGTAATGATTAACTAAAGCCTGTGTTGCTAAAAGAAACTACTACTAACAGCTTTACTTTCAAGCTTATCGTCAATTCTTTGAGTAGTTTACAGTCTTTAGTCATTAACAATTTTCCGTCTAAAAGATTATGTTTCAGAAGGCTTAGAACACTAGAATTTTCTATGAAAATCATTCATTTGATCGCTGCTAGTATCACTACATTTTGTATTTTACTTTAGAACACTGGTCGGTAGTATTTATTATTAGTAATAAAAGGTTTATTTTTAAGCTTGATCTAATTGATCAGCATTTGATACACTTTAAGTTTAAAAAAAAAAAACACAGCACATCATCAAAATCTGGATAAAATTATTGAGTTATATTTCATCCAATTTCTATTCGAGTTTTCTGTGTCAAATTAAACTATTTATTTATTGGGGGTTCAAAATTATTTGTTACTGCTCCCTGATATAAACAATTTAAAAGCTATGCATAAAATATCCCCGACTGTGTATCACACTAGTTTTATATGTAAACTTACTATGGAAGACTTATGTTTACGAATTGTATCTTATTTTTAATATTGGAGCTGCTCAGGATAAAAGTGGTATAAGTCCAAAAATACAAAATTTGAAGAAAACATGGATTTGGATTTCTTTTAAGATTCTTTACCTTGTATGGTAGTCATTTAATCAAAAGCTCAATGATTGGCCCATAAGAGATCCGTAAAAATGTCTTCTTCTCCATAGGAACAACACAGGCGCCACGCCGTAGAGAAAACCTTCAATTACTCAAAACTACGTTCAGTAGATTTATACCACTTTCATTCTTACCAGCTCATTTTAATATAGGTACAGAAGTTTTAGTTTATTTTCCTACCTATTTTCCTCTCTTTATAAAAATTTGAAACCTTCTCTTTAAAGCCTTGAACTGTTATATTCTCGGAGAAGGGGCCATTCAAATATTAATTATTCTCTCTCTCTCAAAAAACTCATCGGCGCAACAGCCCTATAGTGGGCCAAGTCCTACGATGCCCATCTTCGTTTTCTTGACCGTGGGGCCCTGGGGTGCAAGGCATATGTCCCGGTTAGGTGGTCAGTCTAACGCAAGACCCCCAGTGTTTAGTTCCCAAGCACGCTTGGTCCTCAATTTATCGACCCACTCAAGGGATGAAAGGTTGAATTAATTATTCTAATGTTTGTAAATATTAAACTGTAAGAAAGTATTTGAAATTCAACTTATCTGCTTTCTGGAAATGACCTTTACTTTTAGAAATACTATTTAAACATGAATTTCAAACTTACATCAAAAAATTATATTGCTCCTAACATTTCAATTAGATCATATAAAGTTAACCCCTTCGGCCCTGGATTTTTAATTTTGTTGTTAAAAAATCAATAAGTGTTTAGATATCCTTAAATGTGCTTAAATACCTTAAATATAAAATTTTATGTCATTCTATCAATTAGTTAATTAATTACAAAATGTTCTAATAATAGGACACCAGGCTTGAGTTGAAGAAAATTCTGAAATTTATTTACACATCAGTTTACATTTATTTGGTGTGAAAATTTTTAAAACAATTTCTTTGAGCATGAAAACATAGATAAACATTGCATTTTTCGCAAAAAGATGTAGTTTTATATGTGCAGTTTTCCATTTTGCATCTTTGCTGCTTGTTGCTCCTTTCAATCGTACTGAATTCCATCATATCGCACGTCCTGAGTTGGATAGGGTTTTGGCAATTTCAAAAGTAAAATCTAGCAGATCCTTCTGAATTTTCAACGGAACTTGAAACGCATTTGCGTCCTTCTTGTACTCTAGCCATGAATTAATTACTGCTGCGTTGAAGTAGTGTGAGATGACAAGCAGAGTCTGGTAAAATTTTTGCTGTAGTTGATTCATCTTCATCATCTGAATTTTCTTCCATTTCATCATCTGAAACCAACTCAGATGTATCTGGCAGTTGATTTGCATTTGAATTTGGTGGCTGCCATTCATCATCAGAATCTTCCAAATTAACATCCTCTAAATCTGAATCCTCTAGATTGTTTAAGCATTGAAGATCCTCTTTTATGGACAAGGATGGTTTTTTATTCTCATATTTGCCTGCAAAGAAGTAAAATTAAATTTAGAATTATAGTTAAAAATTAACAGACTCAAATATTCAGTTATTTTTTCCCAAAAAATCTCATTAAATATCAAAAATAAATTCACAAAACATTATTCTAAGACATAATTGCACAATACTCAGCAAAGAATTAGGTTTTACGACTATATAGAGACCTGATGTACTTTTAATAGAACATGGATTTAACATGCTCGGTTCACTTTTAGACCTGATGTCCTATTAGTAGAACATGTGTTATATACCCAGTTAGAGTACAATTTCTAAATATTTTGCTCCCAAAAGTTAATATTTAAGAAAATATACACTAATTAATGACATGGAATTTTTTGGGACTAAAAAAATTAAATTAAACACCATATATTAGATAAAGAAATAGACATACCTGTGTTTTGACACAAAATAGCAAATGTTGAACTTCTTGTCTCTGCTGAGCAAGTGCTGTCACCTATTGAGTGAAGCTAAAAGTATTTATTGATTGTTTAATGTATAATTAGTAGGACACCAGGTTTTTAAGGATAAATTGTCATAAAATAATTATTTAAGCATTTTTAAAGATTTGTTCTACTACTAGGACGCCAGGGCCGAAGGGGTTAAGCTTTAAAATGCATGGAACAATCACTAAGGAAAATTCGTTACAAAAGAGGCTTTCTTAAGGAATTGCTTAAATTTTAAGAGCACTTAAGGTTTAAATTGTTATCTTTTAAAGTATTCATCCCATTAAAGTGACCTCTTTACGATGTGTTTGAACTTAACATCTAACACAACATTTATATTACGGTTGACTGAGAACACGGCATTAGACTCAAGCTCTAAAGCGATATTCATTAAACATGTAGCAATGTAAGAGAAGATTCAGCATCTATAAAGGAGGATGGAGCTAAAAATGTATTGGTTGGTTTAAGCTTCTGAAAGTGTTATTTCATGGCTACACAAATGTTATGCAAGTAATTTGTAGACTGTCTAATATATTCTTTAAAAGTGTACACGCGAATATTATATATGTGATGGGCATTGTGATAAATTCGGGCATTATTAATAATGCCCGAGAAATACTAGTTGGGCATTATTAGTAAAACACAATGCATCTCTTTGTCCATCATATATACTACCTAGCTGAAATTATATCATAGCTTTCTTTGTATGGTTACACGAATTAGGCGATGTCTTCTGCTCACCTAGTCTTAATTGTTTTTTAATGTACAAAGAACAGTTATATTATATAATATATACTCTTGGTGATTTTAATAATATATCACATTCCTCGTTTATTGGAGGTTAAATTTGTTGATTTTTCCTACAAAATAGGGATACCTAATTATTATTCGCCTTGCAAGTGTGAGACAAATCATATTCCGCCGTTTTCTTCATAAAAGTATAAGAAAATTTAAAACGTTAGAGCTATTCCAGAAAGCTTGTACTTAATATGTACAACTTCCTGACATTTTTAAGAAGTAAAAGCAACAAAACAGTGTATAAAGTTCATCCGCCATTAAAATCATCTAAAAAAAAACTTTTTCTCACATAATAGATGGGCCCTCAGCCCTGCTTTGTCACTGTGAGGAAGATTCTCCATTAAAAGCATGCTCGACTAACTAATCCAAACTACCAATTCAGTTCAATTTTACAGCATTCCACTCTGACAGTAAACCCTTCATCAAATCTCCTTTACAACCACTAAAAAGACTTACATGGCCTCATTCAAGTATGTAGAATCCCGAATTACAGCTCAGGAGAAAGCTCCTCAAATCGAAACGGTCACGCCAGCAATTCCGAAGTAAAAGAAAAAAAAAAGACACAAAAATAGAGCGAAAGCAGCGTCAATTATGAAAGATAGTTTTGGCAACATCTCTCGCATGATTTCAAGATCAAGGTCAATGTGAAAATGGCCGACTTGGCCAGTAAGCCAGGGCTATAGATTTGTAAGCTGACCTAGAACAGGAGATATTCCTCCACTACTAGGACGTGACCCTGACTGCTAAAGGACGAGTTTTTATTCTGTTTCCTTTTTAACTAATGAAACCAGTTCCCTTTTCGATAGCTAGCACAAAAATTATTTCAGAATGCTTTTATTAGTTCTAGCTCAACTATTTTATTGTTTTGATCAGTGTGAATATATCATTGTAAAGTCCATTTCTTCATACAGAAGATAAAATGTCACATATTTAAATTTTTAAAAAATATTATTTTAGAAAGAAACAATACATTTCAAATATCTTAACAAATAAATAAGGGTGTTTCAGAATTAAAAAACACGTGATACAGTATACGCAACAGGGCTAAAAAATAAATTGAAATTAAATTGAAAACTTTTTTAAAATCTAAAAAAGAATACAATTTTTACTTCAAATTTATTCTAAACTAAGTAACTTTAAACTTATGTTATAAGGTTTTACTAGTCGTTAATTACTGTAAAAACGTTCTTCAAGCTTAAGAAACTGTAACATTATTAGCAGAAAAACAGAAACAGTGAATCACTAATATGTCTCTTTGATAAGGAACTATATTATGAATATTCACTATAACTTTACTTGTTTTTTAGGAAAAACTACGATATTAACTTCCTCCTATAAATGAATTAATATACCCCATCTGATTATTAAAACTATCACTTAAAATAGTCTGAAATTATCCAAAACTATTCAACTTAATACAACTCTGACTCCCAAAAGCTTTATGAAACTAAACATATCAGTGAATGGAAACGAACTACACTTAACGCTAAAAGTATTCGTAACGAGCAAAATGTGATGGTCTCATCATTCTCAATCTACAATTTAGATAGGAAGTTATATTTTATAGATAAAAAGCAAGATTTTCTTTAGGATTAGCCAGGGTCAGGAGACAAGAGATCTGATTAATCTCCAAAAATAAGAAAATATCAAAATAAAAAATAATTTAAAATATATCAACTATACAGTGATGCTTTCTACTATATTTATTATCTTTTACATGTTATTTATAAGACATCTCTATGAAAGCCTGTTTGGCAATATTTGAGCCCGGCTCAACCTAAAATACCATACTTTTAATTATTTAAAACTATGTTCGAATGATTTACTAATCTGAAACCAGCTGAAATGATAATTATTGTATGATTGTGAAACGCCAAGTCTAGACACTCTCTTATATCAAATTCAAAATTTTAGACGTGATTTTGAAAGATTTAGCCTATTAATCCATTAATATTTTAGAAAAGAAAAAGAATTTTTTTTTTCTAAACCTAAAAGAGTAATTAAGTTATATTCAAATTAAGTTATATTATTGTTAAATTAAGTTATATTATATAAATTAAGTTATATTCAATTTATATTCAAAGAGTCAAGTGGGGCAAATTTTTGATATAAAATTATATGGCTCTATATAGTGATGCAAAACAAGTTCAATTAATTATGAAATAATTTGTAACGTGTGAGGAAATAACTGAGTATAAAAGTTCGTTAAAAACTGCTGATTTATTTTTGGATTTTTGAGTATTCCAACAGTTTAAACGCGTAAAGAGGCTGTCCATAAAGAATGTCACACTTTTATTCAAATTTTTTACCCCAATCCCTCCTTTTGTCCCCTGTCACACTCTCCTAGTTGCAATATGTCTAACACTGAAGTTAGAAAATCTTCGGAATCCACTTTTTAATAGTTGAAGTGAAGTGCACACCACTTTGTAATTTCAGTGTGAACTTTCATTTGATTAGCGATAATTTTATAAAAACTTTATTCATTTTTGTGAAGTACTATTTCCTCTCCAAAAATGTTTTTTTTTTATTATTTTTAGTGTGTATGTACCCTCATTTGCCCTCTATGACATTACAATTTTTCTTTTTTGTGATCAAAAATCTAATTAACCCTATAGACAAGAATGTTAGGCTAGAGATACCTATAATGTACATTATTAAATGAACTAAAGCCAATTACCTATATAAAATGTAGAATGCCTAAAAGAAATTAACTTAAGGATTGAATCAAGCAATAATGACTACTCTTGAGATCTTATAATGATAGACAACAAAATAATAAACAAAAATTAAAATATCTAAATTTTTATTAAGCAATTTTTACTACTTCTGGAACAAAATGTTTTTTTCCTCTTCGAAAACAGACGGTCTGTACAACTTTGACAATGAAAGGGTCCAGATCTTGCCAAATTTTCTATCTTGACAGATCTTACAGGGAAAAAAGTTTCATTGAAAACTACCACATGCTTTTTCATGATGTATGAGAAATTATAGCTATTGGATAATAGAGAAAAAATATATCATAATAATGAGTGTGTTCACACATCACTGAAGTTTTTAAGCAAAATTTAAGTTGATCCCTTAATACCCCCTAAAATATACTAAAAAAGCTATTGGCTCATGGGAAATTCATAAAATCCCTTGAAGATATTTAGGTGATTCATAACAAATAAAAACATTCATATAGTATATGCAAGAAAATACACCTTAATAAGTTTCACTACAAAATCTTGTAGAGCTCACCTCTTCCATATTAGAACATAATACAGAATAATTGCCTATTTCTCCCTAATTTGTCTAAGAATATATAATTTTTCATTCTTTTACATTCTAACACCTCTCACCAAATCAGATTATTGTTTTAGAAGGTAAAATAATGAAGCATAAGACAAAACTGTAAGAAATATGGAGATTGAAAAAATAATTCAATATGGACTATTCTTGAAATGGGACAACTATTAGATTTTGAACTAAAACTTTTAAGCAGGGATCTGTCCAGACTTTTTTTGAAATGCCCTATTTTTGTGAAATTGTGAAAACCCATGCATTATTTTGTATATCAAAATCATCGTTAAATTGGGTTCTTTCTGCCTGAGTACCGCTTTGGGGATATCGTGATAATAACATGGTAAAATTACCATATAGAAGGATAAAAAGAATCTGTTTTAGAGTGAAAATACATTTTTAAGCTAAAATATTTTGTAAAAGACCCTTTTAAAATGAAATATTTTATGAAGGGTCCTTTTTCCTGATAAAATATTTTATAAAGGGTGTATTTTCAGATAAAATATTTTGTAAATAATTTTTAAACGGACCCAAATTTCTTCTAAACAGAGCCCTGTTGAGAGTTTTATTTTCTTGAATGCATATGAATGTTTTTATTGGTTATGAATCACATAAATATCCTCAGTGGGTTCTTTGAACTTTTCATGGGTTGATTGTTCTTTTAGTATATTTTAGGGGGTATTAAGGGATCAACTTAAATTTTACTTAGTTTCAATTTTTTTCTCTATGATTGAAATTGATTTTAAACTTTTAATTTGGTAGATATGTTTGTTTTAGATGTTAAAAAGCATCCAAATTTTAAATTTCAAAAAATTAAAAAGAAAAGAAAGGTAGCATACTTCATTACTTCATATAGGGTCGTATGCTACCCGAAAAAACTTGAATAACAGCTTAAATATCTATATTACGTTTTTTGTGTGCTCAAATTTCGTTCAAAATCGCGTATTTTCAAGAGCCCACAATAAACGAAATATAGATATTTAGGCTATTATTCAAGTTTTGTCGGATAGCCTAGATCATATAGAGTCCATAACTCGAGTGAAGACATTCGTCGTGTGATTAGGGTAGAAATGAGGAGCGAAAAACCAATTTTCGGCCTTTTTGGCTTGCGCACTCCATAGGATTAACATGGGAACCTTCGGAGGCTTTGCGGCACCCCTAGATATTATCCGAAAGTTCTGAAAAAATTCACAGGTACTCTCTGCCACCTTAGACAACTCTTTTTTTTTTTGCTAAGACTTTATCAAAGTAAAAAAAAAGGTTTTTTTCGATACACCCTATACTAGCTAAGGTAGGCTCAGTATTGAGTCAATGGGGACGGGTCTAAAAATGGCAAAAATACTTACTTACTTAAATACTTTTAGGGCAGTTTTCTTGGTTTATAGTTCAGATATAATCGTTAGAGTAACATGACTGTATTTCTATAGTATATAGGGTGGGTTGCCCAGTGAATGAACACTCCCAGTGAATGAACACCTGGTCGTATAATCTCAATTACTAAGCTATTTGAACTCTGTAAAGACTGTTACTAAAATTCAGTAGTTGCAATGAGACCTCCTAGAGGCCAGGCAATCGTTGATTTAACCGTATATTCCGATTTCAGTCTGTGTAAATTTTTTTACTGATACTCGAGCTTCAGACCCATGAAAAAGTCTCCGGTAAGTTAAGATTTGACTTGATTCATTCATATTTTTCTGACTTATAATTGCGCTTATTATGATTTTTGTTGTTTTTTATCAAATGTTAAAGACTTAATCTTTGATATGGCATAATTCAGAAAGCTGTACTTTTGAAATTGCGATAGATAAGGGGGTGTTCACTTACTGGAAGTGCAAACTGAGATTTCCCAGTGAATGAACAGGTGTTCATTTACTGGGGAAAATGCATATTTCGTAAAACCTCATGATTATAGTTTTATTTGATTCATAATGATGTAAGCTAAACTATGTAAAAATGCGCGATGATCAAAATTGTGTCCTTCCAGTAAATGAACGGGGTATGTTGATTAGAAAGTACAAGTGTTCACATACTGGAAAGAGTAATTAAACTAAGATTTACCAGTAAATGAACAACCTTCATACTATGGGAAACTGCTTATCTCGTGAACCAAAAGACCTATAGGCTTATTTGACGGCTTAAACTAGGAATAGGTTATGATAAAGATCAGTATTGTCTTTCCATAGAATAAGTTTTTGATTTAAAAGTCTAGGTTTATACAGAGTGTATCATTATGAATGGGAAAACTTCTAGGGGAGGTAGACATTATAAGGGTTCAGAATTGCATAGGAACCCATGGTCCCAAACGACAGGCATGGACGTATATAAGGGGGGTTAGAGGGTCCAGACCCCCCACCCAATAGCCTAAACCTTATGTCAGCCAAACAAAAAGGTTCCTGTCCCAAATATTCAAAAAATGAGTGAAAATACAACTTTTTGGATCACATTTTCTGGGAGAAGACCCAGACACCCTACTTTTGCTTGAGGGCATGTATTAACCACACAAATTTGTGATTAAGTTCACAAAATTTCACATTTGCCCTACATTTTACTCGGAAAGGGAAAACTATTAGAAACATTTTGGGTTACAGAATCCCTTCAAAACAGTTTAGTAACGGCTCCTTTGGTCCTGAGGTCTTATAGGTTTTGCCCCCCCCCCCAATCAAAAAGTTGAACTTACGCCTATGGTACTCCATTTTGTCCCCCCTCGTGATAAAGGTTAACCTAAGCTTTTATAACCCCTTGCTACGCTCAGAGGGAATTTCAAGGTATACAACCCCTCTTTCGAAACCTCAAACTTTAAAATTTTTCCCCATAGAAAACGACCAACCAAAAGTTACTACTTAATGAAAAAGTGGGTAAATAGGGTTCAGGGGTCCTCCTCCAAAAATGTTTAAATTTTAGTATACTAAATAGTCTTCTATATAGCTACTTTTTATGGGTTTTCAGGGAGCTTCGCGGACCGCATGTGGCCCGCCAGTTGGAAAACCCTGTTTTAGATACACTTTCATTGCCCATTGCGACCCCTGAAAGAAGTTTCTTGAACCCCCCCTTGTAAAAGCTATAGCTACGTCCGTGCTAGGAGGTATTGGTTATTAATTGTGTTAAGATGGAATTTTCAATTAGTATAACGTCGCAATCGATGTTTGGCAAGATTTGCACCCACCTCCTAAGTAACTTTTTTGTGTGTGTGCGTGTGTGTATTGAAGAAATTTTAGAGTTTTTAGTAAAATATTTTCTATTTTATGTAACGCAGGCTGATCAGTTGAAAAAAATCATGGTATTTTTCAGTGTTCATTTACTGGAAGACACTGTTCATACTTAGGGCAAACTTTGTTCATTCACTGGGTCTATCGCACTTTTTTCACTCAAATCAGCATTCCTTCAAAACTATTGATTTCTAAGATCTGAAAATACTTCGATCATATTGCTAAGAAAAAGCCAGTATGGAAACATACCTTATTTTTAGAAATTGACCGAGAAAAAGCCCTGAAAAAAATTTTTGAAGTGGGAAAATCGCAAACCCAAATGCTAAGTGTTCATTCACTGGGCGGTTCACCCTACTCGACAGCAACATTTCCTGACCCTATGACGATGACGTCACTATCACTGTTGGGTTACTAGGAAGGGATTCAGTACGCAAATTGTGATAAAATGACGGGTTTAACAAAATAATCATATTTTTAAATTGACGTTCTTCATTTCACTCAAAACTCAGACACCACGCAGGGAACTACTTTGTTTGGTCGTGACGTCATAGGGTCAGGAAACGTTGCTGTACAAATCGTACTTTTTATTCCAGAATTCCTTTGTTTCTAGAGAGCGTTTCATCACTTCTCTTTTGCAAGCACCGTGTTTATTATTTAAAGCCTGTGGCAATACCTGCAAGGCGTTTGTCTCGAATAGATAGAATTGTTTATGGAAGAGCTGTTAATGAAACCGAGGGCCTTGACTCCGCTAAAGGCGCAATGAACTTGACTCTATTTGGTTGAAATTGCAGGAGTTCGGGCTTAGTTCGGAACGGATAATATTTATGTGCCCCGAAGTTATACATCAAACTTACGTTTAACTAAATGCAGATGATTCAAAATGATTGACACCAAGAGAATTCGTTAAAGCACAATACAGTTAGACTATGGAAGGAATTTTTATAACTACTTCATTGTGTGAAAAATTGGTATTACAAAATAAAACTAGATGTAGGGCTAATAAATTGTATTCCAGGATTTCCTGTTTGAATAAAGTTTGTACTGTCTTGAACTGAAATCATGACAGTTCCTTTCTCTCTCCCCGCCAAAAACAAGTGTGGTTTATTAGGCTTTTTTTATTGATGAACCACCAAAATAAATATTTTTATGTTAAAAATTTACTATCTTTTAATGTCATTTTAAGTGTATAAGATGAGCCATAATGCTTTACATCCAATTTCCATCACATGAATTAATCAAATTGAATACTTAAAGTGACATTGTGTTGAATATTTTGTGAAATATTTTAAAACCTAACTATAAAATTGCATATTTAGGCTTTCATTCATTCTCTACGTTTAAAATATCCTATATTTAATTTGACAGGGGTTTAATTCAATTTAGTTAATAGTGTAGCTAGAAATAAACGTACAGGTACAGAAATTTTAAATTTGTGTGTATTTTTCTCACATAATGTAAATATTTTCCTTTATCCTCTCAAACTTTCATTTTTACTTTTAAGCTGAGAATTTTAAAACTATTAACAACCTCGAAGCTTAGCATTCTTCCTTATTTACCACTTCAACCTATCAATCATTAATATTAAATTAAAGAGTTATAATTTTACTTTGAAGTAAACAAACAGTTTTATTTCCAAATTAAACAAGAATGGTTCACTTTATTCTACTCAATACAAAAACCCTTTTCTTCGCAGACATTCTCAACAGCATAAATCGACTCAAAATGGCTTTTCTCTCAGTCTCTAACAGAACCACTTTAATCTTTTTATCGCTCAGTATTCATTCAGTCGATACTTTCTCCATCGGATTTCTCTTGCTGAAATAAATTATTCAATCTTCCATCAGGAGAAAATATTTCTTGGACCGAAAGAGGATTAATCGGGTGCCCAGAAGAAGACAAACAACTAATCTTCATGATTTTAAGGTGCATCTTTGTTTTTTCCAATAGTTTTCAAGATGCGTCAGACGCTGCAAATCGCTATTTTGTTTCTGTTTTTTACCAAAAGTGTAGCTGTGTAAGCAAGTCTGTAAGGAAAACTGTTAAAACCGTTTGAAAGGCTTTTGCTGGGAGCAGAAGATGCCAATAAAGGGAGTATATTGATTTTCTTATGATTACTTTCCTAAACCGTGTTGATCGAAAGATAAAAATGTTATAGAAATATTTTCTTTTAATTTTAAAACTATTCTCACCCATTGATGTTTATATTTTTCATCCCTTCATGTATTTTGATATCATGAAAAGCAGCTAAATTGTGTAGACAACCAAACATCTTTCTAGCAAATTTCTTTGGAAAAGCTTATTTTCTGTAACATTCAGACAAATCGTGGTTGAAACCAAAACGTTGTTGCTTTAGAGATCTTTTGCTTAAAAATAATGTGGTAAAATAATATATTTAAGGAATAAATATTTCTCCAAAAATTCTCTACAGCAGACTCTAAAGCCCCTGTCATTGTTTTGCTTAGTTTCTAAAAAAGGGAAGAAAAACAAACATTTTATATTTTAATACGAATTTTTGTAGGAATAGTTTACTTAACTAATTAATTTAATTTAAGTAATTTAAGGGGGTCCGGCACACAAAAATCGTCAGATTTTCAAAAATATTTTTTTTGCTCGTAAAAGTTAACCCATTTTCTTCTGCTTAAAATGATGTTTGAATTATGTTTCTATCCTAAATAGAACCTGAGATACAATCCTTTATTGCCGGCTGCTTTGGTTAATCTAGCATTCTAGCTTCTGCATTCAAATGCGTTTTTCTCAATGATGCATTTTTACACTGTTTCTCAACTTCAAATCGATATAAGTCAAGAACCGTTCAAGATAAAGACTTGAAATTTGAAACACATATATTTTGAACACTTTACTTTAATCGTGATTCAGCAAATTTGAAAATATTGTTTACTTTTTAAAATATGAATTTTTAAAAATAATTAACATGAAAATTTTAAGAATTTTTTACTTAATTGCTCATATTTTTTCAGAATATTAATATTTCTTAAAATGCTGAATCATAATTAAAGACAATATGTTTCTGTTAGATTTGGTGAAAAAATTTTGAAAATTGTTTATTAATATTTTGAGTTATATCAATTTTAAACGACCCCTCTTTTTTCAACAAAAATTGAATTTAAAAATTTTCAAAACATTTGAGAAAAGTTTTGAGTAGTAATTTTTTCAAAGAATTTTATGCTTAATCTTCAAAAAAATTTCTGAAATTTTAAACTTAAAAATAAAAATTTTTTTTCTGAAGTGTCCCGGACCCCCTTAAAACCTTTATAATTTGAAAACATCAAATCGGCATTTGACATTGAGTTAAAATTTAACTGATCGTGATGGGTACGATAAGTTGACAAATCACGAAAGTTGGCAGTTTTCAGGCAATACGTTGCCATCTTTTTACATGTCTCCGTAATTCATTTCGGTGAAATCGTTTTAATCACGTTTTTAAAATATGCCTTGTTTATTAATTAGCTGGGGATAACTGAATTAACGCAGGGAATTCAAAATAATATGAGAACTATAAAGAATCCAACAACTTCTGATTCCGAGTTCAACGTCGTAACTGATTTGAGGAGGAGTAATCACAGTTTTTGGATCATGCCGCAGCCCAACGCCATATGTAGCTGGTTTGAGATTTTTTTTTTTGTAATTCTTTTTCACCCGGTTCTAATTTGCCTCAATCTTGTCTTCAAATGCTTGGATTACAATATAATATTTTTTTTTTAAATTTTAAAAGGCTATGAGTTAACTGAAATGAGGCTGGCATCTGGATCACCAGGTGTGATTACTCTGTGAGTATTTTTTTTTCATTTGTATTTTCGTCTAATATCCAATTATGCAGCTGCTTTTTTAATTATGCGAATTATCGTTTGCCACCACGCACGCATCTGGCATCTGATCAAAACTTCTAAAACTCGCGAGTTCGGACCGTTGCGTTTGCTGTCGCTTCTTTTCCATTTTTCGTTCGATATTTTATGTTTGAACTTAAAAAAGTGATTTAAATAGGACTCGTGGTGTTAAATTATCTTACAATTAGTGGACTTTTGCAAGCACAGGATTTGACTGCACAATTACGTTGGATTTAGAAAGTTGGACGTATCAAAACTGTTCTCCTGTGTGATAGTGGGATTCTGGACTGTCGAACCTCTTGCTGATTTTCCCTCTCCTCTCTCCTTTGTTCGACCCCAGATGATTCTAAAATTATGTGAGTACCTTTTTCTGCTACAAATACTGCACAATAGTTTCTTTTAATGTGTACATCACAATGGTATCCGCTTAATGGATACCGTTTACCCGTCGCGCCATTTTCTTCACCATTTGAGTTTGGAATACCATTGTTTTATTTCTCCTTAACCCTATAAAGGAGTAATCCTTCCATCCAAATTACTAGTTATTCGTGCTGAATGATATATATATATATATATATAACTTTTTTGTAATCATTCCTTTGAAATTCGAGGGAAATTTTGTCAAACTTTTCTGGTGAATGGAATGTGCTACGCGGATGATGAAATTTGTACTTGTATATTTTGTGTTTTAGAATGTTTTAAGTAGTTGATAACCAATTTTAAGTGCTATTTCACTCATAGTAACCAATGTTTTGCATTTTTTAACTTAAAAATAATATTGTTTTAACATTTTCATCTATAAGTGTAGTTAAACAGAATTTACCAAGCGACTATTTGCGAGTTAAAGTACTTTTGGTATCTTATAATTTCTATAGTATACACAGGGGTGAAAGTTTTCAATTTTTGATGGATTTTTTTAAGGACTAAAAAACTGAATGACATGAAGACATTTTTTTAAACTCCAGCGTCTTGATTGTGAATCTTGTGTACTAATATTTATTGACGTGTCTCTTTAAAATCTGAGAGACGATATTATATTTTTTTTAAAAATTTAAGTGTAGCATTAATCTGTTTAACTATCCAATTATTGAAAGAAAATGTTATTCTTTCTGTAATAATGAGATTATTTTAAAATTTCATCATTTAATGGTTTTCAGTCATCGGTATATTAAAGTATGTTTTCCATTTTTAAAAATCTTGGACAATTAAGTTAATGTTTTATTGAAAACTTTTGATACTACGAGTATAATTTGTAGTTGTGTATCAGTAAAACATTAATGATAATCGAATAATTTTATACTTTGTTTCTTAGTTTAGAACAAATTTTATACAGAACTTGGTATTTATTTTTAAATTATATCTTTAATTTATTTAAAAACTCGAGGTATCTCCTTCTTCATATAAAATTTTCCATCTTGATAATTTTTAAATTTTCACCCTTGTCTGGAAGAAACTATTGTGCTTGAAAATTATTATTGTTGTTGTTTGCTTTAAAATTAAAATTTGATTTATTTTGTTTTGAGGTTTTAAAAATGCATGTTAACTAGTTGAAAATTGAATAGTAGTATATTAAGATATAAAGAGAGAGGGATGACTTGTCATTTGGTCTATATTTTTGTCCTTAACTAAGGGGGGACTTGAAATACTAGACTGCAAGATTTTCATGATTAATTAAATTATCGTAATTTCGGGTAGATAAGCCGTGTGCTTTATACGTGTTAAAAAGTTAGAATTTAGTGTCTTCAGATTATTTTCTTAGGGCAACCTACCTGTTTAATTTTACTATCATACCTTATGCCTTATGAACTGTAAAATTTGTAAGTTAACTAAGCCACATGGCTAATAAACACATGTCTGCAATGAAAAGCTGTTTAAAAGTTTTTATCAAATTCCCATGTATTTTGGGGTACTTATCACAAAAAAAATTATTGAAAAAATTTAGAAAAAGTTAAATATTTCTACAGCTTTCATTTCCTTAAAAATTGCCTTATATCTTAAATGGTCAGGAAAGGTGATGTCCTATGATAAAAAGAGGCCAGTTTAAGGTTCAGCACACTGAGAAACATTAAAAATGGTTTTTTAAAAATCATTTTTGTATAAATAATTTGAGGTATATCCCAATGAAACATAAAGACTGACTAAAATTGTCAGAAAATGTGACGTCCCAGGAAAAACGGAGGTCATTTTCGGATTCAGCACACCAAAAAACATAAAGATGAAGTGGAACAACACAAACAGTTTTCAGATAGTTTTTTTGCAGACCTGTGTAATCGGTTCTTTCATAAAAAAAAACATTTTTAAACATTGAAGAAAAACTTAAGTTAGCTTACAAAACGAGTTGACAGTTAAAATAAGCAAGTTTCAATTAAAAACAATAACGAAAGAACCAGTAGCAATAAGAAATAACCAAGTAACCAGTTCACCCAACATAAGGCAGTTGTGGGGCAATTTCTCCTAGTTTTATATTAAGTATACTTTTGATATGACAAACTTCGATAAGCCGAAAACCTCTACTTATCAAACAATACTCTTCCCTTGACATTAGGTATTCCTATAATGTTAAATTCCATTCTTATAGTGAAGACTTTTTCCAAAAGAACTAAAAACGAATTATTCTTCTTAGTAATTACAATAGGGCCAGGTGATAATTTTTTTGGTTAGAAGAATGGGTCCACGACTTTCATGAAGGTCAAGGGTTCATAATTGTGTAGTGTGCTATCAAAAATTTGCTCGACATCTGTCCTATTAGCAGATGTTTTCTTCTCCACTTAAGGTCGTTGTTCAGTAACATTCTAAACTGAGCTGCAGATCTGAAAATGTTGAGAAAATTGTAACTTTTCTGCTATTTTTCGAATAAGAATAGTCATAAAACAATCTGTAAGAGTACTTCTGATTTGTGAGAAAAATAAAAACGAGTATTTTAAATTTAAGCTTTAAATTTTGAAAATTTAATTTCTAAAAAAAAATTATTTCAATTAAATATTTTCTGTTATTTTCCTAAAAATAAGTTACCGTAGTAAAAATAATATTCAAAGGGAATACATTAGTATGTCTTATTTGACACATCCATATGCGATGTTTGGTCATTTAAAACTTACGAAGAATCTCTTTGTTAACATGATAACTGTCACAAAATTTGTTAACCTCCCGTTCACTTTCGTTTATCGAGAGTGTACTGTATTTTCTAACTTGATATTTAAAAATATATAATCATTTAATAGCAATCAATGTCTGAGGATCAATATTTATAATTGAAAAACACGGGGGGTTTATTGTACAATTTTAGATATTTAAATGTGATGCTGAGGGTTATATAATATTGAGGAGTGCTTTTTTTTTTGGAGGGTGGCTTATCCGATAAAATTTCATTTTTTAAAATTAAAATTTAGAAAGTAATACGACAGTGCGGCTTATCTACCAGAAATTACAACTAAGAAATTCGGATATATCAGTGCATTCTTAGTTTCGATTATGATAAGTATCAAAAAGTACTAGATCGATTCTTTGTAAAATTATTCTTTCCTAGAATACGAGATTTTCACGCATTCCTGCATTAATATCAAAGGAACTGGAAATTTTCAATGTTCAGTTTTAATCGTGATACGTGTAAAAAATATTACCTTTCCCTATTCAAGAATTAGAGTTGCATGGCATAGTCACACCTCCCTCTCTTTTCACTGATGAGAAATGAACAGGCTTCTCTCTCATGACACACCACTAGATTAACTCTCACAAATGCGTTGTTCTGCCTATTTTGGGCTTGTACCTTTGGAACCAAACATCGATGAACCCATCTTTGGGAAGTGTAATGCTCGGAGGATGGGTTGGCACTAGTGCTTCAGGTGTCCATGGAGACAGATCTGGAGAGTTTTGAGCGATCCAAAGGGAATCAGGAGAGCTTCTGGTATGAAATTCCCCAAAATCTCCTTTTCCCGAAATCGGGAGATCGAGACAGGTTTGCTGACTGGAAGGTGGTTCCAGTGTACTGATTGAGAGCTATACCTTCCCAGCATTGGTGTTCCGATGCATAAAACAAGTTGCGGATTTACTATTGACACTAATTTCAATGCTTAATTACTTTATGTTTTTGAAAGATCAGTCAACACTTAGCACTAGTAATTTTCTAAAGATTTAGAGCACTATTGTGTATTCCAGGCCTGCACAACTTTGACTGAAATGCGGGGCAAATTTTATTTTCCCCGGCAATCTGTTTAGCAATAGTAGTATATCTGGGCCGATGAGAGGTTAACTGAATGATAGTGAAAAATGTATCACTTTATGTATGCCCGGTAGCAGAAACAGTCTAGCACTGTAGAGAGTCCTCAGATTTATCTTAAAGCTTGCAGATTAATTTTACCAACTTATAAAAACAAAACAAAAAAAATCATCCTCAAATGGATGATTACGGATAACTGTGCAATAATTAATGCTAACAATGTCTTTATTAATTGATATAATAACTTGGAATGACTTAATTGTTTTTAAGTTACACTTTTTCTTTATTCAAGGTATTATTTTCTTCTTTAACTACAATTTCAATTTTGAACAACAAAATTATTTATTTATGTAAAATGCAAATTTGGCTCTTAAAATAACAATTATTATGATAGTAAGCTTGATAAAATTAGACAAAATTTGCAGATAAAATTTGACTTCTTCTGCCTATTGATACAAAAAATTCTGCTACCGGAGCAATATGTATATTTAAATCATTCTGAAGTGCTTAGCATTAATATTTCAATATAATTTTTACATTAGTGTGTGTCCGATGTTAAATGCGTCTGATTTTCACTAAACTTTAGGGAAGACCCATGTAGACTATTCACTTTCGTTGTTAATCTTGGAGATTTCATCCAAAGAGAAAAGTGTAAATCATCTTTTTACTCATCACTCCTATTTCCTACACGAATAAGTGATTCCTAGGTGGGGATCACTTTTGACGAACATCGGAAGGGAAACTGATTTAATAGAATAGACTAGAATAGACCCTTTCTATTTGTATATATTATCGACGAAATCAATCAGTTCAACTTTTCCCCATTAGCGAGTACTTCTAGAAATTCTTAAAGATCAAACAAATGCATCTTTTAAATTAAGTTTCTTAAATGCCTTAAACTTATAGATAGATTTATGGGTCATTAAAAGGCGCCTAAAGCTTCGTATGTTGTGCAGGCCTGGTGTATAGAAATGAATGTTGGTCCACAAGTTCGGTTGATTTTAGAGACATAATATGGTCAATTAGAAAACGGGCGAATCCAGGTTTGAGTACTTGCTATAATTTAAAAAAAACTTTCATGATAAAATCTGATAATTTTTGAAGGGTACCTAACATTTTTAGCCTTAACTGCACACAGCATCATATATTTTTTTTCAATTCTTCTTAAAGTCATTTCGTGAAACGTGCCTCAAGGATTCGCCCTTGATGAAAAAACCATGAGTAAATCCACTGAATCATTAAGTTATTTTATTAAAAAAAAGTTTCTGAAATTATCTTTACATATCTTGGATATGTAATTTTTTATTATAAATTTCCCCCTAAAACACTTTAAAATATTTAAGGAATTTTGAAAGTATCGATATTGTGTAAATTAAGAAAAAAGGTTTATGTGGTTATGGAGAAAGTATAGAACATTACATCCATATTTCAAAAACCTATTTGAAACTTAATTCATAATTGTATAGCTATGGAAATTTGGTATTTTTTAAAAATGAGCAGCACCTAATTTATTTTAACTAATAAATTGGTTAAGAATAGCAATGCTTTTGAATTTTCGATGCTAGTATGGTGGCAAAAGTATAACAACACGACGTGTTTGTAAGGTTAGAATTTAAACTTAAAACTATTTTTAAATGGAATTTGTTTGACTAATTTAAAAATTTTAAATGTGTTTATCGATATAAAAACTTAACTATCTATTGCTGGTTCCATGTTCCAGAGCAAGAAATATTTGTTTCGGTCGGAGGGTGTTTTTACTCTATTTCTAGCACATAGTTTAAACATAAAAAATATTCCTTTATTTTTTTCCACAGTGTCATATTATAAACTGTAAAAGTTCAGAAATCTAAATTAAGCACGTGTTTGTGGTTTTTTTTTCTTACTTGCAAAACTACTAATTTGAAATAGTCGTTAAATTTAAATAAATGTAATAGAAAAATTGGATGGCTATTTGATTCTTTGTTCTGCAGCATAAAATATGTTTAGGGCGGATGCTGTTTTTTTATTCCCTTTCATAGCACCTATTAAAAATACCCTTTCAACTGATGAAATCATTAATCACAAATTCCAAAGATTTCATTCCATATTAGATTAAATTTATTATTTACCAATTGAGTTATGACCTAGTTTAAAAATAAAAAAAGATGTAATGCTAATCCTGATAACTTCCCCTCGATTACATCATGTTTTATTATTTTTTATTTATTAGGGTTACTTTTATATTAATATGTGCAGTATGTTTAAATTTCTGTTACTTTAAAAGTTTTGAAAATAAGTCTTAAACTAATAGAACTAATAGGGGTAGATGTAAAAAGATTGATTTCATAGTTTAAAAAAAAAGGTACTGCGAAAAACTAGTTTTCATTTTTGAAAATTAGAAATTAAATTATGGTTACAAGCAATGGGTACAAAATGTAAAATTATCTTTAATTCTTTTCTGATCTTTGTTGGTATGGTTGTTGTCCAAACCTAATAGTCAAAATTTAGTAGTATTTGAGAAACCCTGACAACTCATTCTTTTCAGTAATAAGATGGGAAATTTTAGAGCAATCTAAATTAATTTTACCTGAAATACATCGCAAATATGAATCTGATGGATAATCGAAGCTCATTACTTGGCTCACTAACTAAATATATAAAGTCTGACTCGAGTTTTTACGAGAAACACTGTGTGAAAAATACTAAATGTTTGTACTTAGTATAATGTATTCAAATTATTGAAACTACGCTATTAACTTATTTAGTTTATATAAATTTTATTAGGTATAGTTTTCTCTGTAAAACTAAATTGCATAAAATGCTTTGATTTAAGATTTTAAAAAATCGATTTTAAGAAAGTCGGTATTTTTATTCTTGGATGTTTTGCAAGCTTTCTTAAATTTCCTGTGCTTAAGCTTTTATTTCTTATACGAATTGTCCACAAATCAAACTGGCTTTGAAGGAATTAAAAACAACAGTAAAAAAAGAACTTTTTCTTTTAAATTTAAACATTTATTAGCTTGCTTTAGTTCAAGTTAAATAAATATCAATCTCCTAGATTATATTCTAAATTAAGTTTTTAAAAAAAATTGAAAAAAAAAATCTTAATTTGGCGATGTCTTGTAAACTTTTTCATGTTCCATGTTCTTAAGTCATTCCCAAAATGGATTGTCTTTATTCAACAAACTGACCTTGAAAATATTAAGTAATGAAACAATCTTAAAAAAAAAATACTGTATTATAGTGAAGCATTTATAGTCCGCTTTATTTAAATTAAACAATCGTAAATAACTGAATTTCGAATAGAATTTTTACAAATATTTGTTTCATGATATTTAATTTACTTATATTTAGATGTTTTGAAAATTTTCTTTTTAAAATTTTGTGCCTATAGTATTATTTTTGATATATATGATTTTTGTCCACATTGCATTCTCTATGATAAATTCGTAGAACCCAAAAGTCACTTCTTTTTATTAAAGGTTTTGCTAAATTTATAAGGGCACATGGGTATTTTTATTCCATCTGACCAAATCAATTTTTTATCTTTTTTTTAAAAGTTGTTTAAAATTTTTTAAAGTTGGAATTTTTTTCTCTAGTGTTTGGTATTCCATGATTTTGGATTTTAGCAAAATAATATAGTTTACCCTCTCTTCTCATATATAAAAAAAAAAACTTGGAACAATTTTTGAAATGGAAAAAAGTATTGATATTGGCTTAGAATTTTTATAAGAACCAATTTAAAAATTGTATAAAACAATACCTAAATGCTTCATATTTACAGTTTTCTTTTAGTAAAAATTGTGACAAAAAGTAAAAAACAACTGTTTAAATCAATAAAAAAAATCAATATTTTAACATAGTAGTCCTTGTAATTTTTGTGAAAACTAAGACGATTTATATAAGTAATTTTAATCACTTTATATTAACTGATTAATTAAATTGTTATGGCATACATTTGCGTAAGGTGAAAAAGTAATATGGGTAATTGTAAAAAAGGAAATATGCATCAATATTTTTTTTCTCCAAGGTGCTCTACATGGGCTTAGGTATTCGATTAACTTTTAAGCTGTGCACCACTCAAAAGTTTAAATTGAAGAAAATATGATCACACGAAATTCTTAATTAACTTAATAAATTATGCATAATTTATATTTATATCGTTTATTATTATCATGCATATATTAATAGAAAGTGTAGGCGATGCGTTGGTCACTGTTCCCCAGGGCCTTTGTCCAAACCACTACACCCTGGGACGCCTCCGGGTTAACGACAGGTCTCATTGCCTCGAAATGCCGGATGGTTAGTGTCCGGCTCCTACTTCCAGGGGAGTTGGCACGTAGTACCCGGGGTACGATTCTCTTGATTGAAAATCTACAGATTTTCAATCTGTAGATTCAAAATCTGTAAAGGAGGATGGGTGAGGTGAGGTGTGGCTAAATCTTCAGCAACATCTTCGTAGAAATCTGGAAGCCCTCACTGACTCGATTTCGGGGCCCCATCCTCAATTCTCGTTGCCATGGTAACTAGAGTTAATCAGGAAATTTTTGGTTCCGGAAACTTTATTTTAAAAATATGTTAAGGATTTAAAAAAGTTTCTAAGTTATTGTATAAAATATTCAGTAAAAGAATTTGACACCAATAGTAGATTTTTAATAGTAAATTATGTAATAGAGAAAAGACCACTACACCCTGGGACGCCTCCGGGTTAACGACAGGTCTCATTGCCTCGAAATGCCGGATGGTTAGTGTCCGGCTCCTTCTTCCAGGGGAGTTGGCACGTAGTACCCGGGGTACGATTCTCTTGATGGAAAATCTACAGATTGAAAATCTGTAAAGGAGGATGGGTGAGGTGAGGTGTGGCTAAATCTTCAGCAACATCTTCGTAGAAATCTGGAAGCCCTCACTGACTCGATTTCGGGGCCCCATCCTCAATTCTCGTTGCCATGGTAACTAGAGTTAATCAGGAAATTTTTGGTTCCGGAATCTTTATTTTAAAATATGTTAAGGATTTGAAAAAGTTTCTAAGTTATTGTATAAAATATTCAGTAAAAGAATTTGACACCAATAGTAGATTTTTAATAGTAAATTATGTAATAGAGAAAAGACCACTACACCCTGGGACGCCTCCGGGTTAACGACAGGTCTCATTGCCTCGAAATGCCGGATGGTTAGTGTCCGGCTCCTTCTTCCAGGGGAGTTGGCACGTAGTACCCGGGGTACGATTCTCTTGATGGAAAATCTACAGATTGAAAATCTGTAAAGGAGGATGGGTGAGGTGAGGTGTGGCTAAATCTTCAGCAACATCTTCGTAGAAATCTGGAAGCCCTCACTGACTCGATTTCGGGGCCCCATCCTCAATTCTCGTTGCCATGGTAACTAGAGTTAATCAGGAAATTTTTGGTTCCGGAATCTTTATTTTAAAATATGTTAAGGATTTGAAAAAGTTTCTAAGTTATTGTATAAAGTATTCAGTAAAAGAATTTGACACCAATAGTAGATTTTTAATAGTTAATTACATAATAGAGAATAGACCACTACACCCTGGGACGCCTCCGGGTTAACGACAGGTCTCATTGCCTCGAAATGCCGGATGGTTAGTGTCCGGCTCCTACTTCCAGGGGAGTTGGCACGTAGGACCCGGGGTACGATTCTCTTGATTGAAAATCTACAGATTTTCAATCTGTAGATTGAAAATCTGTAAAGGAGGATGGGTGAGGTGAGGTGTGGCTAAATCTTCAGCAACATTTTCGTAGAAATCTGGAAGCCCTCACTGACTCGATTTCGGGGCCCCATCCTCAATTAAAGTTGACATGGTAACTATAGAGTTAATCAGGAAAGTTTGCATCACGGGGGATAGTAAGGACAGAGAGGGAATGACTTTAATTTAAAAATATGTTAAGTATATGAAAACGTTACTAAGTTAGTCTGCTTGATAACCTAAGGTTGTTCTACAACTTTCTTGTCATGATCATAATAAAAGGAAATACAAAAATAAAAGTTATGTTTAAAAAAAAATTATGAATTGAAATGGATATTTATTTGACGGTTTCAAACTCTCTTAGAACTTCAAATGTTGTTCCATATTTTCAAAGTTTATGTTAAGAGCCGATATTCTATAGTATTTTCTATTACGAAATGTATCCAAGTTTTATAGTCTTTCATTCAGGACAAGTTTGTTAACAACATATTGCCTTTAATGTAGGCTTGGGTTACACTATAAAAATACGCATGTGCCATTTATTTCTTAGTTTCAATGATTATACTTTCAAACAATCAAAGTTTACAATTTTTATTCAAGATAATAATTGTAATAAAATATATTCTATCTTAACTTCTAAACTTTGAGAAAAATTTTGTTTAAATTTCTGTACTGAATATTATTTACTGTGATTTTGCTATTTGAAAATAAATTGTCAGAAAATTTTATTTGGGCTTAAAAATACAATGAACGAATATGTTTGACAAATATAAAATTTATATTAATTTTAAGAATTTCTTACGTACGCCGTACCAGATCTCTGACTTCTAAAAGTAAAAGAAAAAGTCAGTAAAGGAAATATAACTTTTATTATTTTAAGATTTAGTAGTATACAAAAGCCATAGTTGAGTGATTTTGATTTGTGGACATTCTTAAAGATAATTTAGTTATAAAAATGTTCTTGCCGAAAAAAAAACACCATTTACTGCATATTTTTGATATATTTGTTTAAAATGTTTTAATGATTTGATTTACGATTATTTTCTTAAAGCTTGATTGTGGATAGAGAGAGTTTAAAGGATGATTTACTTATAAAACGGTGCTCACTAAAATATTATTATTTTTAAATTAAGAATTTACTTTTGGATATTGTTTTGCTGGAATCGAATTTAGCAATATTTACGATTAATGTAGACACAGTAATGAACTTTTTGATTCCATCTGAAGGGATTCTTAAAACAGAATAAAGGAAAATATTCAAAACTTTTCCTTAGTTAAGATATTTTAACTTGAGTTCCCAAAATTGATTTTACCCAAGATGAGAAACAAAAATAACGTTGATTATTACAGAAAATGCGTTCATCGTTTTAATATTATGAGTTGGTTTGAGCTAGAATGGGAGCAAAAAAAAACCCCATAAAATTTATATTTAACATGAAACACACCTTAATTTTTTATACTTTAGTTCTAAGTCTACAATTGGTATAAAGACCTCTAGCTGAAGAGAGATTTGTTATGTTGTGCAAATAGAAAATATGTATTACATTTTCATAATAGGTGCTATAAAAAGAGCAAAACAACTCTATCTTAGTTATGCTAATTAACAGTCATAGCTGGCGATATAACAAGATTAGACGAGTTTATTCTTTTTCAGCAATGAAATTTTACAAGTTTTAAAAATGTATATGAAAATTTTCTAAAATTAAAAATATCAGCCTTTTTTAATATCCTATTAATTTTACTTAATTTCTAAACTTCTTAACAAATAAAAATATATAAATTGTAATATCTTTAATTCTAGAAATGTACCTTCATTTCAAAGAAGCTTTAAAGTAAAAAACTAGTTGAAATGGTCGGAATTAAAAATTTTTACTTCATATACCATATAAGTCCACTGATATTCTGGAATACTTGGGATAATTTCATTTAGTACTTTTTTTATTACATATTTTGTACTGCATAAAAGGATTAGACATTTTCTTATAGAAACAATACTAATGAATGAAGATTTAGATGGTAAAAGCCATGTTATTAAAGCTTCAGATTCTATCCATTTAAGTTTCTTAAACTGATTAAAAAAATTATTAAAAATGTTTTAGATGTAAAATCGATTTATAACCATTTTCCATTTGCCATCTATTTTTGTAAAAGTCTTAAGAAATATGTTACAGTTGTGGCATGTGCTAGAAAAGGAATAAAAACACCTAATACTTAATGATTAATAAGAAAACAACACAACTACGAGAATATAAAATGATAGAGAGTGCCTTTTTGAGGATCCAAAGAATACAAAAAATATTGCACATTTTAATGTAATTTTTGTGGTTGAAATACAATTTATCTTCTATGGACTATTTGCCATATTTAAAGAAATAGTTCTCAGCATCATTACAAATTGCAGTTTAGTGCTAAGTAGTATTATTTGATTAGTAGTTAAGTGCTAAGGTTCACTAATCTTTCATAACAACAGTGTAATTAAGCATTGAAATTAGTGTCAATAGTAAATCCGCAACTTGTTTCATGCATTTGAACACCAATGCTGGGAAGTTAGATCTCATTCAGTACACTGGAACCACCTTCCAGTCCGAAACCTGTCCCGATCTCCCGATTTCGGGAAAAGGTGATTTTGGGGAATTTCATCTCGGAGGCCCTCCTAATTCCCTCTGGTTCTCTCGGAACTCTGTATCTGTCTCCATGGAAACGTGGAGCACTGGTGGCCAATTCTACCTTCTAGCATTATATTTCCCAAAGATGGGTCCACCGATGTGTCCAAAGGGTACAAGCGCAAAATAGGCAGAACAACGTATTTGTGAGAGTTAATCTAGGGTTGTGTCATGGGGGAGAAACCTGTTCATTTTTCATCATTGAAAAGAGAGGGGAGGTGTGACAATGCTTGTAGCTATTATTCTCGTATACGGGAGGTGGAATATTGCAGACTTATAATGATTAAAACTTAATGTTGGTCATTTCAAGTTTCTATATTATTAATGTGAGAAAACGTGAAAATCTTCTATTCTATGAAGGAATTCTAAAAATAATTAATTTAGTAATTTTTTTTATTACATATTTTGTACTGAATAAAAAGATTAGACAGTTTCTTATAGAAACAATGCTAATGGGTGAAGATTTTTTAAGTCAAACATTTTATCATTTTCTTGGGATACACATAAAAAGAATAAATCCTAACTTAAAAAAGTTTATTATTCTCTTAAACTATAGGGCTTATTTGTTTGGAACTAAAATAATCATTATTTTGTATTGAATATAGATTTTCTTTAACTTTTATAATAGTGATAAATACAATACTTTTAAAGGTACTTTATTTCATGTTAGTAATACAATACTTAGTCAAATTTTGATGCTTAGACATTTTAAAGTAAATTTAAAAAGGAAGTTTTAAAGCTATTGCTGAATTTTTATTGTTTCAAATGTACGAGGACTGTTTTTAAAAGTTGTTCCTCATATATTTGCAGTTTAATGAGACTTTATGGTGGATCATAAAAAATGATAAAATGTTTTCTCCTAAAACTAAGAATGTAGTCAAGAACTAAGAATCTAAGTACATTCTCTCTTTAAGAAATAATGGTAACAAGTATTACGATAAAGTTCTTAAACAATTCCTTGAAAAAGTTGCTGATAATAGGATCTAAATACAGTAGATTCTCGATTATCCGTCACCTTCGGGATTATCCCCAGTAGCACAGCTCATACAAAACATGTCAAGTTAACGTAACTGCAACTGGAAGTAAACGAAATTTGGCCCTTTTGGATGCTTTGGGATGTAACTGTCAGTGATAGCTGTTTTCTTCAAAAAAGTGATTCAATATTAGAGAATAATAATGCTAGAGGAGGTAGAGTTCACCTAGGACCTAGGGGACTCAGAATCACTAAGGGAAGCGGGGTAGGAAATGCTCCCTAATGACTTAGAGGTTTTATAAGCGGGCATGGGAGGTTTATAATATTATAAACCACAGTGGAAATTGACTCTCAACCTTTTAAGATTGGATTAAAACAATCAAAATCGTTCGTTCACACCAGTAGCTATAACAGTGTTTTCGAATTGTTGAAATATTTTATGTTTAGTGTAAGAATTAATGATTACCATGTTTGAGTGACATTAAATGAGTGATATAAAAAGGGGTGATTAATGATTGATATAAAAATATCACGTGTAAATCTTTATTCATCATACTGCTTTTTACTTCGTGAAGATAGCAAATTATTTAAAGTCTTAAGTTTAAGTGTTCATGTTTCAATACAAAACTGATTACAATAAAATATTCAAAGCGGAACATTAAAAAGCCAAAAAAAGTACATTTTCATATTATAATTTAACTATAAATGCACCGTTAAAATTTTTAAGTCAATTTATTGTTATCTTGTTTGTATTTGATATAAATTAAATCCGGAGTTTTAACTAATCCGCTTTGAACGTTTTACTTTGTAGTTCGCTGTGTATGGCCTGATTTTACCTTAACTTTTGGTGTACCAGTGGATGTTACAATGCCTTCTGGTTATTAAATATGTTTGTATGCGTATTAGAGATCTATGGAATAGCTTTAGAAAGAGTCCTCCAGCCTCTCCATGTTTACCCACAGCTCAAATGTAGCAGGTTCTGTGAGAGCTGTGGTTACACATGGCGACTGGAGGACTCTTTCTAAAGCTGTTCCGAGATATATATCTGTGTGTACTACCTCTCTCTTGTTCCACTATGAATTCCCGAATTTTATTCTATTTATGTTCAGTTTGGAATCATTCACAAATTACGCTTCCCATTTTAGGGGGGAGGATCTTGCATGTGTTTGTTTCAAAAATTCGTAATAATTCAAAAATGTTTTTTCACTGCTGCTTACAATATTAAGAGGTATTTTTTGTGGTATTTTTAATTTAGTGGTATTTTGAATTACTTAGTCAAATAACTATTTAAAGTTAGAAAAGGGCTTGACTTTATATCGAAACCATGACATCAGAGTAATTGCGGGGGGTCACTGAAGTATTAAAATTAAAAACCTGTGAGATGGGGGAGATAAGGGGTAATACAATCCCTGGCAAGTTTGGTGACGAAATTTGTGAACGAATCCTTCCCAACTACAACCACTAGTTCACCAACTGGTAAGATGTGATATACCAAGGGTTCTCGACTGGTGCGTCGCGACCCTCTTGAGAGTCGCCAGACGTCTAGAGGGGGTCGCGAAATGCAGGAAAATAAAAATAGAAATACATAAATTGGAATAATTTAAAACTATATTGTGACTGTTTAAAATCACCTGTTTTTTTACTCGTCTTATACTCAAAGTGATATGTAATTATGTTTCTCAATGGGTTACGTGGATTTTTTTAGTTTGAAGCATTATACAAGAATTTACTTTCAAAAACAACAAACAAGTAATTTAGGGGGTCTGCAAAATATTTTACCTAAAAAGGGAGTCACAATAACTAAAAAGTTGAGAACCCCTGTGATAGAGCATTTTTGCCATCCCAGGGGCAGGGGCATTAGGGTGGTCCTAATTTTTCAAACTCGGAATTTCTTTGGTCGCACCCCCCAACTTTTTTCCTTCAGGTATGAAATGAAAGTATACCAAATATTTTCCCGATATTTTAATATTAACACGTGCCGCATCGCGATTGAAGTTAGACTACGATAAAGGCATAGAAGTACGTAACACTCTTGGAGGAAAGCCGGCTCCCCTCGCTTTTTCTCCCGCATGACAGTAGACCTTACGGACAGTGCTCGGGCGTTTTAAAAAAGAGACTTTTAAAGGCGGAATCTTCATGGGTTTTATAATAAACTTGAATGCATCCTACACTATGGTTATTTAGGGTAAGAAAAGGTAAACATAAAGTGCAAATCATTATTATAAGTGAACTCCAATGGAGGATTTAAGGTAAAGTGGAGGATCTTCCAATGAGGGTTGTGAGAACACATTGCAGCAGCTATTTATGGTTTACTCGTTGATTATGACATATTGGACACATTCAAAGCCTTGTGCTGTGACACCAGTGCATCCAGTACAGGAATTAAGAACGGTGCAAAAATCTTGGGATGTTATCGATAAACCAAAGTACTCATCTAAGTCCAAAACACCAACCGAGAGATAACTACCGAGAGCTCCGACAGTTGACAATAGCATTTTTAGATTATCAAGAAGTAAAAATGATTAAATTTAGACAACCTAATGCTTTCCATCATGCGAGATGGACATCTACAGCAATTTATTGCTTGAAGATGTTTATTTTTAGAAATTAGTTTAAATTGATTTGGATAATCAAAAACTACAAGGATTAAAAGATATGAGTATATTTATTGTTAAGTTATACATTTATTGGGCTTGGTTTGTTGCGCAAATTGGCTCACAATACCCCTTTTCAAGATTTGAAATTCTTGAAGGACCTGTTTTTCTACAGAGAAATATAAAAAAATATCTAGCAATAACAAAGAAAATTATTAGTCATGGATAGTATCTTACCGAGGAGACATTTGTCTTAGCCTTTTTTGATGAGACTGTCCCCACACTGCAAAGAGCTTTGATGGCCAAAGAGTTTAAAGAGAAAAAATCCACCAATGTATCAAAGCGGTTGCAAATTAGTTTTGAAGAACTGGGTATAAGAACTCTTAAAGAAAAATCTAGCCGATTTTTTATCAAAACTAGCCTCAAACTCATCTCAAACTTTTCAAAGGTTTAAGTTATTTTCAAAGTTTATTTTTAGGGATCCTTTAACGTAGAGTTCGTGTGAAGATTCAGGAAGGGTTTATATAGTCGTCAGTAATGATGCTTGCTGCAGAGAGGGGAATCAAGCTCATTGAAGAATATAACAACATTTTAACGCATTATGAGGAGCAAAAACAATACCTTTTAAAAATTTTCAAAGACTAAAGAGGTCATTATTTTTCATGTTCGAAGTATTCTCTGTCAAAAAAATAATTGAAATATATTTTTTAAATAAATTTTGTGATTTTTTAAAGTTTTGAGAATTTTGCTGTTTTTTCAGATTTTTACCCCTTTTGCGGCACGTGTTAATATTTATCGATTCGGATAAAATTTTTACCAGTTATTTACTACCCCATAAGGAAAAAAGTTAGGGGGTGCGACTTAAGAAATTCCGAAAAAAATTTTTTACCATTATGCTTAGGACCACCCTACAGGGGCATACTTACAAATCTTACTTGGTAAGATTTGGAAGATTTTTAAGGACCAAGTCAAAATGTTTGCTGAGCGACTAACAATCCCATATCAGTAATGACTTCTTTCCGATGTATCAGTTGGATCTCTCGTGGACATCTTACCAAGTGGGATTTGTAAATACCCTTGTAGCGTAAGAACCTGTTTCATTACTACTTTTTTTATTAGTGTCCTACTAATAAGAGGTTGAAATTTCGTTATGTGTATAAAGTATGTTTTTCCTAACGAAAGTCCATGGGTATAAATCTCAGTACATTGATTAATAATCTCATTCCTATCAGAGGGACTACGGGAATTTCGGTTTTCTTTAGACTCTCATCAGTTCTTGCCTTTGACAATGAGTATAAGAGATTGTCGGATTGGTGCGCAACGATTTGATTTCGACATCGAGGGGTTCGGTCTTTCGAGGGCCGCGTGCGAAATGTTGAGCGAGGATCGTCAGTTTCCTCCCGTCGTCTGCGGGAACAGTTGCTAGGGCTGCAAGGATTTATTGGGAGGGAACGGCGAGGGCAGCTGAGATGGAACGTTTGCATCTCGGGTTCTCGAAACCGCGAAGTTGGGGAAACAATGTTGAAAAAAAAATGATACTTTTATATGCTCAGTTGTTTGAGGGGAAGGTTTTATGCATTGTTGACCTATCGGTATGCTTAAATATGTCACAGGGTGGCCCTGAAGTCACTAGACCATGTTCAAATGTAACAACTTTGTTTTGTATAATAACGGAAGGTTATGAAATAAGACTAAAATGAACTTTCACTTTTTTAAATTCTTTTTACTTTACAGGAGTTAAATAAAATATTGTTGTCGAAACTTAATTTGTGAATTCTACAAAAAAAAAATGATCTGTTGAAATATTGTCACTGGAGTAGGTAGTATAGAACGGATCGTGTATTTAATAAAAAAGTGCTACTCAATTAGAGGAAAAAGTCATTTTAAACTCTTAATTCCATACATCTAGTATTGAATTGCATATTCCTTTCTATATGAACATAATCACACCACACAACTTCATATTCACTTTTTCAGGAATGGCATACATATTTAATTCTATTACTTTAACTCATAGCTCAGTTTTAAATTTCGTAATGTTTTATTTCATAGATATTTCTTTAGAATTATGAGCTAAAAAGTTAAAATATGACATGATTTAAAAGTTAATAAAAATTTTAATGGTCTAGTGTCTTTTGGCGGCCACCAATATTTGTAATTTCCATCACTTGTACGCTAGGTACGCACGTCTTTAAATTTTGTCACCATATCAATATGTTAATTATTTTGGTGTCAAGTAGCATAATAAAAAACTTAAAAGTTAGGAAGTTAGTAAAAATTTTAAAGTTACTACTGAATATAAAAGTGATATTCATCAGGGTATTGAGTAAATCAAAATTCAGCAACTTGATTAAAAATTAAAGGTATTCAATCTATGCGTTTTGAGGATGTGATAAAAGAATGATATCCTTAAATTAAGTGAAGTTATGTTCTTAAATTTTTACAAATCTTTTATTGGTGACTACTTTTGTCACTTTCTGAAAGAAACTAAATTTTTCAATGGTTTTATTCTGTTTCCAAACAAGTGTCAGGATTTAAGTGGTCAACGTAAGAGTTAAAAGCATGAAACTTAAATATGCATATTTTTCATTGAAATGTTTTTCACGTTATTTAATTTGAGTGTTTTAAAAACATAAGGAGTTATTTCCATAGAGGTTAGTTCAGCTATTACCATCATGTTACGATGAGGATGAGTAAGGATGAGCTGTAAGATACTTTTTTCCCGGGAACAATGTCCAGGTGCAAATCAAATCAGTTTAATTTTATTTTGGTTAGATGGTTTTTTTTGAGCATACGTGATAGCTTTTCACCTGCTCTAAAACAACGATTGTGTAAATTAATACGATAGTGCGCTTTCATCACCTATTTTTAGTCTATACTGCACGGAACTTTTGCATGACGATTTCTAGAATCCCAATATTTTGATTAAATAGATTAAATTAAGGATTTTTCTTAAAAATTTCATCTATAATTCCCTATAGCCAAGTTGTTGATAAAAACAATGACTAAAACATGGGGGTTGGCAAATATTATTAAAGCGCTGTAATTGTGTCTAATTTGGTTAAATTTGCACTACCCACTGCCCAGGATTTGTTTCACAACTTCAAATATATTTATATTGCCTATCCTTAATTTATTTATTCAGGAAGCTGATAGGTAAATTTTTCCCAATTATCTTTAGTTTTCTTAAATGTTCCATGTTGAACCATTACATTCAAATCAACAAACCATTTACCAAATCCTTTAACGAAATTTCTCTGGTGAATTGAATTTAAACTGATTGAAGTTAGTTAAACATCCTATTTCATTAACAGTCCCTACCCCTTGCTTGTAATAAAATAATCGTTAAATGGTACAAAAAAAAATATGCATCAATCTTTCAAAAAGTGATCATAATGAAATATAATCGTGTTTTAATTTAAAGAATGTTATTAAAATATTTGGAAGAAAAACGTGATGAATCAAAACAATAATCTGCCAGATGATAAATTGCAAACTAATGCGAATAAATTTCAATCCACAATAGGAAATTTAAATTTCAGAATATGATTGTCAAGCTATAAATAATGCGCATAGAAATTACATTCATACAATCAACTGAAGCAAAAAAAAAACTTTGAATAAGAAACGTTTGAGAGTCATTCATTTAAAGATAATGCAAGTAATAGTAAGGTGATTGCATAATATAATTTATATGATGTAGGACTAACTTTTATAATTAGTAAAAAGTTTAAAAATAACTATTTTTTTTATTTAATTTAATTCATAAAATTTACATCACAAAATAACCATAAATAAACTGAAATTTGCACCATAAATTTTATGTCACCATCTGATATTGAAAGTAAATTGAGTACCGCACGATTTATTTATATAACCTTATGAGTACAGATCTGAAATGAAACTAAGAGTTCAGTCAAATTTGAATAATGTTTAGATGCAAAATTTTTGAACATTAATTTTGCTTCGGCTGAAATATTTCACATGTTTTACGTCCGAGTTCAAATATAAGAAATCAATTGGATATCATAATATTGAGATGTAAAAAATTCTTCCATCCTACTGTTTATTTCATCATATTCTTAGGAATTCTTAACATTATAAATGTTACAAAATTGTGCACTAACTATATCAATATATTAAAATTTAAAAACTTCACTTTTTTCGTTAAACATGTTGGGAGTGAACTAACCTTAAAAATTCCATTTAAATATGAAAAGTGCAGCTAAATTTGAATTTTTAGTCTCAAATCTTCAAAATTATCTCATTGCATTTAATTTTCAATTAGATTTTTCGTGCCGTTATGCAACAAATATCTCCTAAAACTAAGCATATTGGATTTTTTTTAAGAATAATTTTAATTTGTGTGGGAGAATATTTCTAAAATCGAGACCTTTTAATTATTGACAGTTGATTTTTGTAAATTACGTAAGATAATTATGCTATGTTTCTTTTGTGAGTAGAAAGTACTTTATTTATTACTAATTTTGTGTACATTATCAAGGTCAGAAAAAAATAGAACAATGTGTTAATGTAATTTTATTATGATCAAAAAGAAAGTTCTCTCATACTCTAGCCTTAATCAAGTTTTCCCGTCCCCATAATATTAATTTTTAATTTAGGTTCATCGAGATTTTGAAACACTCGTTAAAAATGTTCTAATTTCCTTCTTTAGAGTGCAATACTTGTTATTTAATTAAATTGTGTTCTGTATAGTTTTATTTTATTCTCTAAAGAAAGCATCAATAGTAATTGTAACAATTTCAAACAAACTATATATAAATTCATTTCAGATATTAAAATTAAACCATATTAATTTTTAGCACTTTATCTAGTTTACGGATTGAAAGTAAAAGGGACATCACGCTGCACCTTAATTTTATTTATGTTCTTTTCATGACAAATTTTGGAACAATGTTACTTATAAAATTAATCATTTAGAGTTATCTAAACTAATTGGCCATGTAATAGTTCTTTATTAAGTCTGCATGTTTATCTCCTGAAAATTCTCTATCAAGTTGGGTTAAAAATAAGAAAAATATTACACAAACAGTAAAATGTATTCCAAAACTTAAAATTAAATATCATTAACCAGTGGTATCCAATACCACTAGTATCTCCTGGTGTAGTGGGTGTATGCACGAATATTAGCGACTGTAAAGAAGAGGAGACTAGAAGAAGCCTGTGTCCTGTCACTCCTTACACCACTCAACTATCCCCCCTCTCACACTCCCTATGTGTAGTGGGGGCATCTCGCGAAAACGATGCTTTGGAGACTGCGAAAGGGTGGAGACTCTTTTTCAGGATCCTTCAAGCACGAAGATTAGGGAGATTGGCGACTGCGAAGGGGTGGAGACTCCTTAACAGAAGCCTGTGTCCAGTACCACTACACTACCCAATACCCCCCTTCTCATCCTCCCTATGTGTAGTGGGGGCATCTCGCGAAAACGATGCTTTGGAGACTGCGAAAGGGTGGAGACTCTTTTTCAGAATCCTTCAAGCACGAAGATTAGGGAGATTGGCGACTGCGAAGGGGTGGAGACTCCTTAACAGAAGCCTGTGTCCAGTACCACTACACAACCCAATACCCTCCTTCTCACCCTCCCTATGTGTAGTGGGGGCATCTCGCGAAAACGATGCTTTGGAGACTGCGAAAGGGTGGAGACTCTTTTTCAGAATCCTTCAAGCACGAAGATTAGGGAGATTGGCGACTGCGAAGGGGTGGAGACTCCTTAACAGAAGCCTGTGTCCAGTACCACTACACAACCCAATACCCCCCTTCTCACCCTCCCTATGTGTAGTGGGGGCATCTCGCGAAAACGATGCTTTGGAGACTGCGAAAGGGTGGAGACTCTTTTTCAGAATCCTTCAAGCACGAAGATTAGGGAGATTGGCGACTGCGAAGGGGTGGAGACTCCTTAACAGAAGCCTGTGTCCAGTACCACTACACAACCCAATACCCCCCTTCTCACCCTCCCTATGTGTAGTGGGGGCATCTCGCGAAAACGATGCTTTGGAGACTGCGAAAGGGTGGAGACTCTTTTTCAGGATCCTTCAAGCACGAAGATTAGGGAGATTGGCGACTGCGAAGGGGTGGAGACTCCTTAACAGAAGCCTGTGTCCAGTACCACTACACTACCCAATACACCCCTTTTCACCCTCCCTATGTGTATTGAGAGCTCTCGTGAAAACAAAGGAGTTCAAAGGAATGGAGACTATTCATAAGCCTGTACACAGTAACCACTACACCAGGTTCGGAATCTGGAATCTGTTCAAAGAAGAATCTTTCTTCGCTTGAATGTTAAGAATGAAATAACATGGATACCATGTGTACAGTTTATATATTCATGCAGTCATAGTAAAGATTTTATCATTGTCTTAATTTTAGAGAAAGATCTGAAGGAAACTAAAATTTTTGATTATGATTAGAGTGACCAAAATTAAATAAATGTCAGACATTGTTCTAATTTTTAAGTTTGAGAAGAATATATTTGTTGTGCCAAATGCCATTTGGAATATCCAAGCTCCAAACGTAGAAGGCTGATTTTAGAAACGTAGAGCTGATTTTCTTCTAGTTTTTTTTAACAAGATAAAATGATAAAATTATTTTGAAACCTTTACTTGAAAAAAATTGAAAACAAATTCATAACTAATTTAGAACATAAACTTGTAAATTAAGTTCGCTAATAGGATCATTAAAATATTCCCCAATAAAGGCGAGGAAAACTTGATTGGGGTAAAAAAAAAAACAAAGTGCGAGTGAAAGTCTAATTTTATACTTAGTTCATATTGTAGATATCTATGCATAAATTCCTAAAGATAGAAAAAATATCTTTAAAATCTGACTATAATTAGAAATCATACAAAGTGATAACATTGCTTTCCTTTTTTTAAATATTTTTTTCTCTTTGTAATTTACATTAGAGTGGAGACTGCACTTTTCAGGTTAAAATGGATGTCAAAAATTAAGTTTATTCATGTTCGTGTGATCATATTTTCTTCAATTTAAACTTTTGAGTGGTGCACAGTTTAAAAGTTAATCGAATACCTGAGCCCATCTAGAGCATCTTGGAGAAAAAAATATTGATGCATATTTCCTTTTTTACAATTACATATTACTTTTTCTCCTTACTCAAATGTATGCCATAACAATTTAATTAATCAGTTAATATAAAGTGATTAAAATTACTTATATAAATCGTCTTAGTTTTTATAAATATTACAAGGACTACTATGTTAAAATATTGATTTTTTTTTGTTCTAAAAAATGTCTTCAGTTAAAAATTTCCTACTCATTTGAGAGCCTAACTGTCTTCATATTGTAAAACTAAACATTAGGTAATAAAAAAAAATAATTTCCAAGCCACTATTTGTAGCTATTTGCAATCATATTCGTATACCCAGTTTAAGGAAAGTTTTTAAAGTATCAAATCTGCTTAAAACTTAGAAGCTGAAGAAAATTGAGTTGTTTCTATAGTGCAAGTACACTCAAACCTGTTTTAGAATATATTGATTTTAGCATTGCCCCATTTAGCTCCCTTGTGTTACAAAATACTTCAAATTCAGGGGAGAAATTAAATACTCTATAAATTTAAGCATTATTTGTCATATTAAGCATAATCTAGTGTAGGACCTTTTCAATGTTATTATTAGTTAAAAACTTTAACACTGAACTTTTTTTCTACATATTATTCTGTTAGAAGTTAAAAATTTTGTAAACCCCTATACCAAACTCCATTTGATATTTTCAAAATAATCTTCCGCTGCTGAGACTTAAATTAAAAAATTATTTGTTGTTTTAATCCACTGAAGTTGAAATAAACCCTCGAAGTTAAATGTGTTCGTGAATTCATTCTTGGAACATTTGTTGCAAAATTAATGTCCGTTTTGCAAATTATCATAACAAATTATGGGTAATTCATGGAAATCATAAACCTTTCTAAGTTAGATTCAAATTATCAAGAAAAGTTTCTAATTGTTTGAAATTTTTTCCCAACATGATTCAATTTTTATGTGAGGAAGTAGTATTTTCAATATTAACTATCGTCATGGTTAAAAATGCTATCCTTAGGTCTACAGTTGGTTGCGGAAAAAAATTTTGAACTCCTTTTGAGATAAAAGCAAAATATTTTATTACAATGTGTTTAAAAAAAATTTAGCTACCCGAATAAAGTAATAGTGATAGTAAAGTATACGTAAAAGAAACATTTTCCAACTGTTTATAAACCTAATTGTCAAGCTAAAATATCGTTTAAAAAAATTATTTTTGGATCAACCCCACTTTTCCCTTTACAAGTGACCTAACTGTTAAAGTCATGAGAAAATAATTTTAAACGTTGTGCTTTTTAAGAACTTTAAGTTTTTAATTGTTTTAAAAAGTGATGGTAATATTGAATGAAGACGCAAATTTGCATCGAGAAATTTCTTAATCTAGATTTTGTTTCTTGGTTTTGAAATTTCTTTGTGATTTTTAAGAGTCTGAACTTTATGAGAAGTATAATTTTATACTTAGGTCATGTGTAAATTTATGTACGGTGTAAGTGATGGGCATTATTGGAAAAATGTAGACATCACCTGTTTTGAACAAAATTGGAATAAATAAATTGAGACCTGGCTAACAAAAAATTTTACCTCGTAAGTTTTATGTATCGTCTAGACTAGACAGGGTGGCCACAGACCTGGAAACCTTAAAAACCTGGAATTATCAGGGAGTTTTAGAAAATCTGATAATAATCAGGGAAATTTTGAAAATTGCATTAGTTGTTTAAAAATATATTCAACATTTTTTTTGGATTTTCAAATCTTTAAATGTGCATTTCAGTTCTCGGATGCATATAAATTAGTGTGGTTGCAAGCAAATGTTCAAAAAAGGGTTCTTTTGTATGATAAAGGTCTACTAGAAATAATTTCATTTATATTCCTTCTTTTTTCCGATTACACAGTACTTTTCCTGTTAAGATTAGAATGTACTATATTTATAAAATATCAGGGAAAATTATACTAGATTATCAGGGAAAACCTGGAATTATCAGGGAATTTTGAAATAAGTTTTCCGTGGCCACCCTGCTAGAGCATCTGCCTACGTTCCCCACTTGTTTCATGCTTTTAAATCTGGTCTTTCCTCTCAAGCAATGGGCTTTAGAAGCCATCTTTTTTTTCAACATTGTCTAATCAACTTCTCGGTTCGAGAAACCGCGACGCAACCTTTCCATCTCGGCTGCCCTCGTCGTTCTCTCTCCACCCCCGCGGCCCTACTGCAACCGTTTCCGCGGATGTATCGGGAACTGCCGACCCTCGCGTCCATTTCGCCCACCGCTCTCTAAAGGCGGAACCGTCGATGTCGCAATTAAATCGTCCGTGCACTACACCGATAGACTCTTTGCTCGTTGTCAAAGACAATCACTGATGTGTCTGGGGAAAACAGAACTTCTCGTTTTTCTTGTGGTAAGAATGAGGTGGTTGATGTACTGTTATGCCCATGGACATTTTTTCATGATGGAAAAATATGGCTGATACACATAATGAATGTGCCATATTTTGCCTGACAATGATGACAGTTTCTAACCATCTCAGTTGTATTAGTTACATGAATAGTTGAGGTGGTTAAAAACTGGTTGCATTGTCGGATAATGGTGTACCCCTTTTACGTACATTCTTATTATAAGGTATTCTCTGCTCCTTGACCAGCGGTTAAACATTAATCAAAGAAGGATTCTGCCATTCAGAGTCACTTATTTCTTCTTTGGATGCTGGTTAACCACTTGTCAGGTAACAGATAATACGGCCGTTAGTGTCGAGCATTTATTCCATTGAATTCTCAATCAGTTGGTCCAGAAAAAGCTTGTAAATGAGTCAATAGCATTTGATTTGATTTTAGTTATTGATTCATTTTCAATTTATTTCTTAGTTATTAATAGGACCGACCATTTGAAAAAATTGATAGAATAAATGCTCTGTAGTACTTTTTCATGTGTGTACTATTTAGTTTTAAGTACCTAAAAAATCCTAAGTTATAGATGCCAGATTCAAAAATTGTCAAATCTATGGCATTGAATTTAGTGTTAGCTTCTGTATATTTAGGTGTAATTATAAAGTTTGACCAGTTTACACATTGCATTGGCATCAATATCAGTTTGGGGTAGTTTACGGTACTTGAAACGAAGCAAAACCAAAGTGTCAAAATTTTCTCAAAATCATGTTGTAGGTGTTTTTTTTTATGGGCTTTTAAATCGATTTGAGAACAAGAAGCCTCTTACCGTTATTATACAATTTTTTATGTTTTTCAATAGACCATATGCATCTAAAATACATGTAAATTCTACTACACACATGCATTATATAAATTGCCATGACATGTTTAGTTTGAAGTTTTAGTTATTTTACGGTGAAAGGAAAATAATAAGAAATGGAAAATCATGGTTTTGGGAAAATTTCAACATAGGTGGTTTCTGCGATTAATCTAACTAATCATTACTTATTTAAAAGCCATTTACAAATTACGTCACACGTTTTAGGAGAGGGATAGCTTGTAACGACACTAAATGATAGGCTTGAAGGGGGGAGTTCAAACTTGTGGCATCACCCTTTAATAACCCCTTGTGATTGCTTTTAAAATTCTAAAAGAGACATTTCTTCACTGTTTAGTTTGATTTAGCAGTTTGATTTAGCAGTAATAAGAGTACCAAGTAATTAAAATAGTGAAATAAATTTTAAATTCATCAATTTGGTTTAATTTTACAGTTTCAAAAGGGGCATCACAATTGAAGGTGGGATTTTAAATCCTTGAAACTGTGTGACGTAATTTACGAATGACTCTTTAATATGGTTTTAGTAATTTTTTCTATTCAAGTAATTCAACTCCATGGTAAAAAAAAATTAACTATTTTTTTAATTAACTGTTTTCTCTAATTGAGGTGCTTGCAGCAACAACTAGCTAACTCTAATATAAAGCTGTTGGAGTTAACTCGTTGTTATACTGCAAACACCTAAATTTTTCCATGAAGGTATTTTCATCCTTAAATTGTTGAAAATTTATATTGAGCTTCACGACAAAATTCTCTATTGGTAGCGTTCTGTTCAAATTTTTACTGGAAATTCAGGAACTTATTTAGAAATAAGGGCAATCTTCGGAAAAAACTTAAGTGCATTCAAAATTATTTTGCAGTTGAAAACAGTTGATGACCTTATGAAGGAAAACCTTAAAAACATCTAAATTCATCGTTTAAATTATATGTGTGCTTAGTTCACAGCCCAAAAGTGAGAAATAGACATTAGACAGACCAAGACAAATAAAATTGAAAATTATTATGAAACTGGGTCATTATGGCAGTATCAATGGTGAAAGTGAATATGAATGGAGACAAACATTCCTTTGATAAAAAAAAATAAAAGCACTTTCTAAATTTTTTTTTGGCTTAGTTTGCAGCACAAAGAATAATAATAGAAAGACAAATTAACTTTAATTCCAAATTAACTGAAAAAATAAAATTAGTGGACATCGATTTCGCAACTTCTAGGGGCTACATCTCCCTATAGGGGGTAGTTATTTTCCCCTAATGAGTAGAGCAAAGCTTGGAGATTGTTTTGAGCACAAAATGCTTATTTGTCATTTTTTGGACTTATTCATTTTCAAACTGACGATAGCGTCTCGGCTCGACCTCACCTCGACGAGACTCCTTGTATTTCTATGGGAGAAAATGCAGTAGTACAAGAGTGCAGGTTCGCTAGATTTTCATGAAGCAATGATGGATTATATTTTAATGAGCTGCTAAAGAAAACTACAGAAGTTGTTTTTATCATGAAAAATATGTAATAAAAGTAAATTTCAGTGATCAATTTTCATTTATTTATATTGAGATTGATTTCTTTACATATTTAGCTAAATTGTAAAAAAACGCGACGACTTAAAAATAAGCGGTGGGCATTTTCGGAATTAGCACACCAAAGACCATAAGAAAAATCATTTCAATAAGAAATTATTTTAATTTTTATTGAGATATTGCCCTTTTTACCTGAATTTTAAGCAAACGTGATATTTTAGAGCAAAACAAAGGTCATTTTTAGATTCAGCGCACCAAAATACATAAAAACATGTTTTAAGGAATAATCTGAATTAAATAATTGGTTTTATTAGTCTATATTCAATGATTTTGAGGGATTTCCCTCATTAGCATAAAACGTGAACTGTCGGAAAACCTGACTTGTAGGAGAAAAATGGAGGTCATATTCGGGTTCAGCGCACCAAATTTTATAAAAATCAGTTGCAATATCCAAAACAGCTTTTAGAAAGTTTTTTGCAGACCTGTGTTATTATTGTGCCAGGTGTAAAATCTATGGATACGGAAGGTCGGATAATCGAGGATCTATTGCTGGGGTGGCAAACTTTTGCATATCACGACGCGCTAATATTTTGACAGACAAGTTTAAATACAGCTTTTTACTTCCATGTTTACGGTTGGTAAGGTATATTGAATGATTCTCCGCTTTAATTTTCTGATTAAATTTCTATTACCTTTACTTACTCGTCCCTCGTTTACTCTTTTTAAGTAACATGGAAATGGGTTCAAGTCATCCATATCTAACTATAAGAGATAATAAGTTTTCAAATGAAATTACGGATTAATTTAAATTATGAATAGCTGAATTTTATTTTCAAATATAAAATTATGCTAATTACTAAATAATAATACGCCACTATACTCGACAGCAACGGGTCCTGACCATATGGCGTCACTACGCGGAAGCAGAAACTGCGTAAACAGAAAGCCTTTTGGGTTGCTAGGTAGGCAAATCATGATAGAAAGACACTATAGTATATACACATTGGTGTAACAAAATAATCATATTTTTAAATTGACATTCTACATTTCCCTCAAAATTTAGACACCGCTCAGGGAATGTTTATTAGTGACGTTATAGGGTCAGTCAGGAAACGTTGCTGTCGAGTATACTGCCGTCCTTAGCAAGAAGGGCGTATCTCGGATTTTAGCGATTTTCAGGTTTTTGCATATCTAGAATCTTTGGAGTCTTCTGCACCTTATGATACCTCATTCATGTACCTATGGGTACGAAAAGGTACACAAAAACGCTAGTGAAAAAGGGCGTATCTCTGAAATTTCTTGAAATCCTTAGGCGATTAGGCGTATGTCGTTTTTCCTAGGCCTAAAAGGCGGATATCATGCCGAATACCTTTCTCTACTAAGCAAGAAAGCGGCATCTCCTGAGATACGGCTTTTTTGCTTAGCAAAAATTTGATTTAATTTAATGATTAAATTTAATAATCTGCGTAAAAAAAGAAGTAGTGTAGAAACAACTAACGAATCATGTTAAAAACCCCGGCTAAAATCTGCCAGGAAACCGCTTGAAGTGCTTGGAATGCTTAACAAAAAAGGCGTATACCTCGAATATCACCCTCATTTACTAAGCGTAAAGGGCGTATCTCCTCTAAATTGGTTATGACGTGAATTCCCATGGAAAAAAGGCCGTAGTAAGTTGGAGAATGATTGGACCTACCGTATGATGTCCCGAAAATGGGGTAAAAGTATAATTAACTGGACGCGAAACTTAAAAAACGAAAAGTGCTTGTACTGAAAATCTTGATTTCCGGAGATGCGCCCTTCTTGCTAAGGACGGCAGTGTAGTAATCATCCAATGTGCTACGGTTTGGCCACCCCTGTTCTGTTTTGCTTTTATGTTACTTCGGTTTCTTTACTAGTTTATCCAATGAAATTGTATGTTCTCTAATGCTCTTTTTATTTACATTGTTTATCAACTTGTTGATGTGAGCTGCTGATGCTTATCTTCGGAATCACAAGAATTGATAAGAAATAGACGGGGGATCTCGAATTTAATATGTAAGTAAATATCCTATTTCAATTTGTATATAGAATAGCAAGTAGCTTGCTGCTAGCACAGGAATATTGATTAGTACTGTCAATATAGGTAGTAGGGTGGGTCAAAAATATTTTTTTCACATTTTCCCAGGGGCACAGCGACAAAAAGGTGCCAAATGGTCTCAAACTAACTTGTGTAAAATATTATTTCATTATAATAACTCTTTTTGCCTCCGGATTGACCTCAAAGTTTCCAGCAATGTAGTAATTCCATGTAAAAATGGACAAATGAAAATCGAGCTTTTACCTGAATTGCACGAATCCTTCATGAATGTTAATGTTTACAATGATATAAAAATCATCATTGAAGAGTATAAAATAAATAAAAATAAAACAAGAGATGAAATACTTGAGTTCTATCACAGCTTATTTTGAAATATCACAATGAATAGAACAGGCAATCAATAATTTCTTACTAGAATAAAAAAAGATGTGTATAACCTTTATTGGCGGTTGAATAGGATGGTAAAAACATTGAATTTAATAAAAATGTATGTGTCAGAATTGTGGTATTTATTATGGCATATAAGTTTCAGCCTCCCCAAAAAAAATTTCTATAATAGTTTTAAGATTGGAGTTATTTTCTTTGAAATTTCAGTAGCATATAAGAGCAGTCCACCACAAGTGTCCCCAAACGAGTCCCTAATGTCCAAAAATAAATTAAAATCCTATTTTAAGAGTCAAATATTTTCATAAGGAGAGCGACAGAGCTCCGTTTTAAGGTTAGAGCTCAGTATTGTCTTCAAAATTTTGAAATTAGCTACAGTAATTTTCAAAACAAAATTGTAATTGTTTTAACCAGCTAAATTTGCTATACTTAAACATTGTACGCGTAAGAAACTATTTTGAGTCAATCCTCCCTCCAAAGAAAATTATATATAAATCGTTACTGATGTGAATCACACTGATATGTATTTGATTATTGCCTATGAACGAACTATCCATCCGACACTTGTTTCAACATATTTATGTGAACACATTTGGATCCCAAGATAAGAGATTTTAGGGAGTTTGGACAAAAGTTTAGAAACAAAAGTTTTATTAAATATCCTTTTTTGCTTTCCTAATGTCAGTAAATTACCTTAGTTTTTTCATCAAAGCCTAAGCACAAACCAAAAATTATATTTGAACAGAAATAGTGTCAACAGAACCTAGTAGAATTGTGTAGGGTTCAATAGAATCTGCTTTTGAAAATCAATTATTATTGTATCGCATTAGAGAAAATTCCATGGCCCAACCTAGATTCCAATCAAAATTAGCTCTTTATGTTAAGAGATTATTGCAACTTCATATTTACCACTCAGAGATGGAAGCCAAACTTTATGCAGTATTTCAAAAAATTATAGGTTCTTCGCACACAATGAAAATTGATCAGCTAGTGAAATAACAGTCCGCTGAATTTTGAAATCAGAGCATTTAAGAAAAATAGCAACTATTCAAAACCTATTTCGACTTTTTAAATTTAAAAGAATACTTTTACATTGAATAGACTTGAGAGAGAATATATCTGATCTACCAATATTTAAAATCTATACCAGTGACAATCCATTGTTTGTTTGCAAAAAACCCTCCTGTTCTAGGCCTGTTTTGTTAATATGATAATACGTATTATATTGCATTTTTTATAAGTTGTTTTTGTACTAATACTTCATAAATGTAACTAATATGATTAAAATTACTTTTAAAGACCCATATTTGTAACCTTTAAAATGTTACAAACCCAAAAAATTAAGTTTCTAAAATAAAAAAAAAAGAAAATTTTACTTAATTTTGCTCCCTTTGAGGCCAATCCGGAGGCAAAAAGAGTTATTATTATCGAATAATATTTTACACACGTTAGTTTGAGACCATTTGGCACCCTTTTCTTGCTGTGCCCGATAGAATTTGTAAAATTTTTTTTTCGCCATAGTAAAATGACCCACCCTAATAGGTAGTGGCGGCTCGTGAGTTAATTAACAGTGGGTTCACTCCCATTATATATAAAAATTAAATTTACTTAAGATCTAGAAAGAGGAGGGGAAATACATAAATTAAACTTCTTTCAGTAGAAAATTTTTCTTTTGCAGGGGAATAATTTTAAATTCATAAATTCTTCACGACATGCACTTTCATTTTTAAAAAATATGCATTTAATGAAAATAAGCAAACATTTTTTAATAAAAAATAAACCTTTTATTTTTCATAAAAACTTATCCATAACATAATAAATACCACACAAACAGTTTTTAAAATGATTAATTATTAAAAATTAGTTATAATTATATTTTCATATATTATAATTATCTTTTCAAAAAGTATCTAATTTTCCAATTAGCCGAAAAAAATCCTGACCCCAAGAAAGAAAGCTGATGAGCTTTCCCGGATGAGAGCCCGGAGAACAAAATGCTTTTTCGTTGATTCGTCAGCTGTCACTTAAATTTTTTTCATTTACCTTCCTTCTTTTATGCCCTCGTTATGGTTTTTCAGTCAGTGAGACACGTGCATCTTTGTTTTAGATAGATATTGATTCAGTTTTCGATGTGCGAAACATAGGTGTGAACAGACCTCCATGTAGACCGGGAGCCAGCAACATATTTTGTCAGTCATTTCCTCTCAAGCGATATTTGGTGGAAAATTTCAGGGAGTTGTATCATAAAGCCTGGTGAGCGTCAGCTGCTTGTCCGTGGGTGGGTTGAGCGGTGGGAGCCCCCCAAACACTCCCCCCCACACAAAGTCAAAGTCTCTTCAAAGATTGGTCAAAGATTGGATGAAAATAGCCATAACTTGAAGTATTGTGGAAACCCTACCGCTTCATTCATTGATAAGAATCTTTGAGGAAGACGCTCCAAATGTTAAAACGACAAGCTGACGTCTATTCCACCGCCCTACAGCCAGCTGACGAATTTTTTTCTTCTAGATATTGGGTCTACTATAATGTATCAAAGTTTTAGCCGGTAGGAAATGACTGAAAATTTTAATTTTTCTTTGTGGGGGGGGAGTGTTTGGGGGGCTCCCACCGCTCAACCCACCCACGGACAAGCAGCTGACGCTCACCAGGCTTTATGATACAACTCCCTGAAATTTTCCACCAAATATCGTTTGAGAGGAAATGACTGACAAAATATCGCCGCTCCGGTGCAACAATGACGCAAATGTAAAAAGTGAAATTTCTACTACGCGGGAGCTTGGCAGCAAGGCTTCTAGATTGGCCACGATATCGCGCGAAGTCGAAAAAGTCGAGTCAATCTTTGGTGATCATTTCAATTGTCGCAAAGATAAATCGCCAAAAACGGCTTGAAATGCCTAAACTCTTAAATCATGGCCTAACCAGTATCGCACGTCTTCTAATATTCTTCACTAAAGTTAAGCACCTTCAGGCGCAGTCAGTATTTGGGAGGGTGACCACCAACCATCGCACCTCACAGTGGTGTCGGATGAAAAAAATATTAAAAAAACTCTGTAGTATTTGTATCTAACCACTTTAATTTTTTTAAATCTTTTGTTTTTGTGCTAGTTATGCAGCTGTGTATTCTAGATTTCAAACGCCTCGCGAGCAGATGGAATTTTTTAGGTCTTGGCTTTATTGTTTTCATTCTGTTTTCTGAGTAAACGTCGGGGCAAGAATTATTTATTTCTTTTATTTTATTTATTCCTTTTGGAAGCGAAATTAAGTTAGCATCTAGAAATACTTAATTTAAGAGATCTACAAATTGTATTAATTTTAAAGTAGGGTCGTTATTTTATGACCACCACGTATTTGGAGGATTGTTATTATTTCCAATTTTTTGGTTAAAATCCATATATTTTGGGGGATTGCGTAACCCGTGGAACCTTACAATCTCAGCACTACCACCATCTGTTCTATCCAAAACAATGGACATGTAAAGTAAAACGCACGTAATTTAGTATTAATTTATTTAATAAATTAAAATTGTTCTCTGATCGGATCGTCAGAGTTTAATTTCAAAGACTGATTATAGCACCAGTGCACCCTTATAAAAAATATTTGGCATTAGCATATTAGCATATAATTTTCAAAAGAATGCACCGATAAACGATTGGAAAAAGTTTTTATTGAGAATTTGCCTAGTAAATATTGTACCTCTGAAATCGACGATAAAAAAAATCGTAATTTAATAATATATAAATTCTCATCATATTTAATAATCTATATCTATAAAAGCCAAATACCACTGACTGACTCACTGACTGACTGACTCACTGGTAAGTGACAAACACTCAACACGGAATCTCCGAAACTACTGGACCCAGAGGCTTGAAATTTGACAGAGACGTTCCTCTCAGCTATGCGACGCGCACTAAGAACGGATTTAAAAATCGAACGACTCCTTCCCTGTTTTTCGGCGCTTTTTCTACTCCGTTTTTCCCATTGAAATAGCATTGTGCATTGTTGAAATGCATCAATTGCAGTAGGTTTATTTCTCTCTTGAGTTTTCGTCTGGCCTCATTTGTTAAAATATAATTTAAAATTTTTTATAATTTATCAAAAATTAAGACTTAAATCTGTGTAAACTTTCTATTTAAAAATTATATCAATTTTCAGGAAACAAATAAATTCAAATAATTAATTTTGAAACAACATTTTCTTTTATTTGTAATTTCATTTTTTTCTAAAATGCAAACATTTATGGAAAAGCTAAAATAAATGGTTTCCATAGACACAGAGCTGAAATTATTTCATTGTTTCATGGGGCATGGTTTACCAGACTTACCTATATATTCACTAAATTTTTATTATTAGGTACTAGCAAACCAAACAATTTTTACTAAGAAGTTGGCTATCATTATAAAAGGAAAATGAGATTTATCAATTATTTTATTATTTTGATAAAAATGTTTTTATTTTTGGAGATGTAGGATCATGCAAATAAAAATGGATTCTTTATCATTTTTGAATATAAATTAAATTAGGTATAGTTAAATATTTTGCTTTGGCGGCGGGAGTTGTAGACCGAATTACACATAGGGATTATTTTTTGATTAAATTAATGTATTGTTTTGGAAAACTATAGAAATTTCATAAAATACGGTTTGTAACATCCTGTAGGAAATTATTCCCAAGGGGCTCAAAGAGGGTTGTGATTTTTACTTCCTACGTTTTTATCAAGTGATTTATAAAAACCGAAGCGTAATTTTTGAAAAGGACATCGGAAATACTTCATAGAAATTTTGTTTACGATTTTAAACTATAAATTTCAAAAGACTGATGATTTCAATCGAATTGTTCTTTTACAGCCACAGTAAAATGCGGGACGGGATACGTTAGGGTATATTTTCACAGTAAGAAACCGGGATGAAAAAGACGACGGGGAAGACGGGATGATAAGTGATTGCTATCCAGGAAAAGAAAAACCATATAACTCAATAAACTTGATGATTTAAATTGGATAGTTCTTTAACAGCCAAAGTTAAAAGCGGGGCGGAATGAGTTAGGGTATATTTTCAAAGTAAGGAACCGGTAAGAAAAACACGACGGGGGTGACGGGATGATAAGTGACTGCTAATCCAGAAAAAGAAAAGACATATAACTTGATAAACCTGATGATTTCAATTTGATTGTTCTTTACAGCGAAGGTAACAGCCAAATTTAAATGCGGGACGGGATGAGTTAGGGTATATTTTTACAGTTAAGAACTGGGATGAAAAAGACGACGGGGACGACGGGATGATAAGTTCCAGAAAAAGAAATCCAGAAAAAGAAGACATAACTTGAAAAACTTTTTAAAATATTTAAGAATTAACTCAACCCGTGCAAGGCCGGGTAAGTCAGCTAGTTTAATAATATAATCATTCATTATTTAGGGTAGAATATTTCTGATAACAGGTAGATCTTCTAAAAAATAAAACCAAATATGAGCAAGAAACGAAAGAAAACGCACCGATGATTGATTTGATCACTTTGTCACCCTCCCAAATACTGACAGCACCCGAAGGTGCTTAACTTCGGCGTAGGAAGTTGATAATCGATATACCAACTAAACCATGATTTTTGGCGACTTTTTTTTAGCGGCGATCGCCAAAAATAACACCGTTGTTTCTTGGCTCGACTTTGATTTGGCTACCAATCTAACTTTTTGCCAAGCTACTGAACGGTAAATATTTACCAAGTTGCATTTGCGTCATTGTTGCACCGGAGAGGCGATATGTTGCTGGCTCCCGGTCTAATGGAACAGACAGATACAGTCACGTTTTTTCTTTGCTACAGAACAGGGATGGGGATTCTTTTTCGATTAATGTGCCACTTATATATTACGGTTTATCATTTTAAGGTGTTTAGTGTGCCACTTGTTATTCTTATTTTTAAAAATCATCTTTGAACCCTTGGAAAATGAAATCCACCTTTGATGACTGATAGTCTGGAACAGGGGTTTCCAACTTACAAATACTCGAAAGCCGCAATCGAAAGCACAAGTCTAGTGCCGGGCCGCTAATTAATCAGGCTCCTTTTGCATCCATGATATACAGGGTGAACCAAAAGTCCTGCCCTGTTTTTCAAAATTTATAACAAAAGAACAAAAAAAGATATACGCCGTCTTCACCAACCTACTTGAAATAATCGTAAGTTTTTGTACACAAAATTTTGAAAAAACGTAGTTCTCGAACTTTTGGATAGATGGAAGCACTATTTTTTGATTTTTTGGGGGAAAAGAATAGTCTTGTCCCTATGCTTAATTCTTCGTAGGAAAGGGAAATCAAATATTATGAATATAATCGATTCCAGAATGGAATGAGTAATCGATCCTTGTACCCCAGACCCCAGTTACTCGGAATCGGCTTTAAACAAAAATTTTAACGATTAAGCTTCTAATTAGAACATTGGAATGAAGAAATTTTTTGCGTATTCGGGAGGGGGCCATTGATTAGTAGATTTAGGGTGCATTTCTCCTAAAACCTATATGATAGAATTGTGATAATTTTGTAACAATCGCATTGGAGTCACAGATGTGGCCGGGATGTGACAGGGATATATCTGTGATAATCTAATGTCCAGGATTTGGGATAAATTTTTGTGATAGCTTGTGACATCGCTGTGATGTTACAGTGTGACCAGTTTGTGTCAAATTGATGCACATGTGAGATCTTATCGTCACGGTGTAACAGATCACATCGAGGTACTAATGGCTTTCTGGCCATGTGGATTTCGATAAGGAGGGCATGATGAGCGTGTTCTAGTTAGTTGTGAAACGTGAGTCTCTAACAAAGAAAGAGCTACGTAAACACATGACTCAAATTTCAACCATTTCAAGAAATTAAGATTTAACTAAATCCGATAAAAAAAAACAATCTTACGATCGAATCAAATTTGACTAGATTGTGATCAGTTTCCAATGCATCCCTGCACGCTTCGCCACTTTATAAAATAGTGAGACCGAACAAATAATCAAGTAAAAATGTTCCCTACTAATCGAGAGGTGATCTGTCACACCATGATTACAATACCTATCTTATTGTCAATAAGATCTCACATTTGCATCAAATCATATGGTTTTTAGGGAAAATGCACCCTAAATCAACTAATCAATGACTCCCCTCTCCGAATACACACACAAAAAAAATCTTCATTCCAATGTTCTATTTAAAAGCTTAATCTTTTAAATTTTTGCTTAAAGCCGATTCTGAGTACTGGGGTCCAAGGATCGATTACTCATTCCATTCTGGAATCGATTATATTCATAATATTTGATTTCCCTACGAAGAATTAAGCATAGGGACAATACTATTCTTTTCCCCAAAAAAATCAAAACATAGTGCTTCCATCGATCCAAAAGTTCGAGAACTACGCTTTTTCAAAATTTTGTGTACAAAAACTTACGATTATTTTAAGTAGGTTGGTGAAGGCAGTGTATTTTTATCTTTTTTTTTGTTCTTTTGTTATTAATTTTTAAAAACAGGGCAGGACTTTTGGTTCACCCTGTATTTTTCGGGAGAGGGACGAAGTTTATTTATTTACATGGTGTGAAGATACTATATTTTCAAAAAAAATCGGGGATACCTATATTGATGTTTGGTAATATCCAAGTGGAAATATCTGGTCTAGAACAATAATAATACATAATAACAGTTAGTAATATTACATATTGGTTTTGCTGTGGGAGGACAGAAAAACAATTATAAAATTTCAAAGTTTTAAATTTTCAAACTAAAAATGTGAATCAAAGAGCTTCTACGATCATTTTTAAAAATTAATTTTATTATAAAAATAAACTCTAAATCTAAACAAAAAGTAATTAAACAAATGAAATATATTCTTAAACCATAAAAATCCAAAAAAGGCAAAACGTGGAATTTTTCCAAATAAAATGTGAATCAAAGAACATCATTTTTCAAAATTAATTATATTATTATAACAATTAAACTCCAAACATAAATAAAAAGTAATTTTTAAAAATTCATGAACTATATTCTTAAACCATAAAAATCACAAAATGGCAAAATATGGAATGTTCTCAAAAATAATTACGCTGACAAAACTAACATTTACAGATAATTAATCCCACGCATCGTAAATAAAAAAAAAGTGACTACTGGCGCTTCCGCGAAATTCGGCAGAGGAAAAAGAAAATGATTAACCATTGGCTGTCTCAGCGAGAACGCTCTAAAGCAGTGTTTCCCAACGTAGGGCGCATGCCCTACCGGGAGGCAATATGAATTTCTAGGGGGCAATTTGAATATTTTCAACCAAATTGCCCCTTAAGTGGGGGCATGGACCACCAGGTTTTGTTTACTTTTCAAGAAGGATTTTCGAAAAAAAAAAAAAGGACTTGTGTTTAAGGGGTAAAAAACGGGGTTTTCGGGTTTAAAAGACTTGTATGTTAGTTATCTGGGTTAATTTGCAGTTACATATTCCTTATAAAAATTACCAAAATTTATAGTTGGAACCCCCGGTTGGGTATGCGTCTTGTCAAAACTTGTAGGGACTCAATAAAAGATAACTCTCTACACTCTTTGAGAACCTGCTTCTGGTCTAGATTTCTTAAATATAATGATTCGTAAGATAATTGTGAAACTAATTGATGATATTAGTTCATCAATTCGTTTATAGTCTGGCCGAAACACAAGGAAGTTAAGGGAAAACTTTCTTTTCTCTTTTCAAAAAATACCATAAATTTACGGGTCGGTAATTTAATGTGTTATTTTTATATTTTTTAAAATAACATAAGTTTTTGTTATTATTGGAAGTGTCCCAAGGTGGGCCACTAGTGGGGCACCTTGGGACATTAAAAGAGGTTTTTAAATTTTTTTATGAATTCCCTAAAAGGGATAATTGGTTGGAAACGTTTTTATTAGATGCACAAAGGACTATATCTAACATATTAGCTGCTTTTGAATAAATATAACTGTATAAATAAATTATAAAAATAATTTAGTAAAAAGTGTCCCAAGGTCCCCACTCTCCCCTATCCTTTAAAGTACTAAAGCCCTGATTAGGCATGCGGGGCAAGTGTATCAATAAAGATTAATTAATAATTACATACTCGTGATATAGGTTGGAAAAGTGTCAAGTTCTTCGAAGTGTGAGAGAAAGTTGAAGTATGTTGACACGGATGTAGAAATTCCTGAAAGGATCTAAGTGGGTAAGAAAATTATTATTCTACACCTTAAAATAAGTTTGTAGAGCACCGCTGAGTATAGTAGGTTACTGTCATACTACGTTCACACATAAAAAGACTAGAGCTTTGAGAGAAGTTGAGAAAGTTTAAGTTAAGATGCCTAATTTTTATCCCTTCACAATATTACTTTTCCCAAACCCTGATGACACACCGAATAAAACTAATGGTTGGCGTCTAACAAGGAAACGTTCTCAGGGTGAACTCACAGAATTGGATGAAAATTTTACAGGCATAAGAAGATGGCTAAAAAAACTTACTGTGAAAAAATTAGCTGCTAAATTTTATTAGGAAAGGAGTAAATTAACTTTGAAAATTGGGTTCTGAGATGCCAACAACATTCAGTTAACACCACTTAGCGACTTGGTGAATTTTCTATCAGATGGAATCAGATGGGATGATTAAATTTGTATTTAACGTGAAATTGAGATATTTTGTTAAAAGTACTTCAGAATATCCATTAAAACAACAGTTTTTTAATTAATTTCCTTTCATTTTATTTAATTTTCCTTGTTTAATTCATTTTTATTCCTTTTTTGCATTTGATGAACCTTTTTTTTAATTCGCTCATTTAAACTACTTCAGAGAAAACTCGGCCAGTTTATTCTAGCATTTTTTGGCACAGAGCCAAAGGAAGCATCCTCGCCTAGTAGGGTTACATTTGGCGTTAAATATGATAATTTTTAATAATTTTTTGCAGCTTTTCTAGTGTAATTTAGCAGCTAATTTTTTTACAGAAGGTATTTGGAGTCATATACTAACCCCTGTAAACTTTTCGTCCAATTCTGTGAGTTCACCCTAGAGAACGTTTCCTTGTAAGATCTCGGCTCTAGTAAGCCTTGTATTTTTCTTTACCCTTTTTTTTTACTGTTCCCTTATACTTACAGAAGACTTATTTTTCCTTCTGGGTTGTCTAATTCCTTTTTCTCTTCCCCATTTTAAAAGTACATTTAAATTTACAAACGGCTTTGTCCATGTAATATCAAATAAACATAAGTTTTGCTTTATTTCCCCTACTTTTCTTTCCTATAAGTAGATGATAACTTAAACTTTCTAACTAAGATTTACGCGAGTTGGGGAAACTAGCTTAAGATAGAGCCTAGAACAGAAGAGAAGTTACAACGCACTAATCGTTTCTGATTGGCCAAGAGGAAAGTTTTTACCGCCTCAGGCTATTTCCGTAAAACCGCCATTGTTTCACGTAGAGAGCCAATCCTAGACTAGCGTTGCAAACATTTTTTCAAAAATATCTTCTAAGTGGTGCCAAAAATAAAAAGCGAGGTAGGCTAAATTGAGGCGGAATGGCGTGCAACGGTGCCACTTAAGATAGTTTGTTGGTTAAGATAGTTTGAATTTGCTAGGTTAGCTTAAATCTATGACAGGTTCGTTTCCAAATTCTCTACTCAAGATGAATTAGCTCTTAAAGCTTGTTTAGCTTTTCATGTGTGATCGTAGATACTGTACGTGTGATCGTAGTACTGTCTGTCTATCACAGGTTGAGCTCTTGTTTACATTTCTGTTACCAAGGCAACATGACTCCTCATTTTCAACGGGGGTATTGAATCACTAGTCCACTTTGTTTATTATTTTAACAGTTCACTAATCCCAGCCTCTAACATATACGTGCAACTGCATCAATTCCAAGAAGAAGACCATGTTTGTGATCGCAAAAACTTCTACCAATAATCATCCGTCGGTTTTAATCCCCGCCAAATCATAATACGGTTTATCCCTATTTTAAATGAACCTGTCTTGTTTTTATAGCAACCGCCACAACCAGACAACTAGGCGAGAGCTCATCCTGTGGTAGACAGACAGTATAATCTAGGCTGTGATGGAAAGAGGATAAAATGGAAAGGAATTGGGGATTGAAGAGGTGAGATGTGTGTGAGAAAAAATTATGTAAAAAGGAGGAGGGGAGTATGATAAAAATGGAGGAGGAAGTGCTAAAAGATGTTAAAATTTAAAAGAAGATAGGGAGGAGCTGGATAAGAGAAAGAGGTGCTAAGAAGGTAGAGGAGGGGAAATGGAAAAGAGGGGGTTGAAATATAATGGACGATCTAAAGAGGGTTAGATTTAGAGGATTGATAAGAGGACTGAGTTTAAGAAGAAATCTTGTAGCGAGGAAGAGATACGAAAAAAATAGACGTAAAATTTAGTAGGGATCCTGAGCAGGGATGAAAGGGGAGTGGATAAGGTGAGTGATGAAAGCAGAGGGGGTATAGAGAAGAATTTGAGATATGGATTAAGGATATTGATGAGATTTAATGATAATTATGCGAATGAAAGATTTTGATTGTGGATGCTGTTGAAGGCGTTGGTATTTTGAAGAGGAAGTTGGAATTCAGATTGGAAGAGATTAAGGATACAGAGAATAGAGTTGGGATGCTGATGAATAGGAGAAAGTAGGGATAATTAAGAGAGATTATACTGTTGAGGAGTAAGTTAGGGTGCTGAAGAGGTATTCAGATTGGAAGAGATTAAGGATACAGAGAATAGAGTTGGGATGCTGATGAATAGGAGAAAGTAGGGTTAATAAGAGATTATTATACTGTTGAGGAGTAAGAGGTAGTCTATACTTAGGGGTGAGTTGGAGTGCTGTGTAGTGAGATGGTATTAAATTGGGGTGATGAGGAGGATTTGGGATTTTAGGAGAGAGATTAATGGAAGTAGGGATGATGGGGAGTGGTGCTAGGAGATAGTTTGGATGTTGGAGAGAGAAGGAATACAGATGACAGAATAAAAATTCTAAGGAAGAAAATGGAATGCAGAGGGTTGAGTTGATGCTAAGAAGAGGTTGATACAGAAGAGAGCGATAGGATTCTGCAATGTGGGAATGTGGTTGGTAGTGAGATGGATGAGGGTTGGGAATCTGAAAGGGAGTTAGGATGTTGTGGAAGAATTAGCTGGGATACAGAAGCATTGAGTTGGGAGAAGTTGGATATTGAGAAGATTGAGAGAGGAAAGGATGTAGAGCAGGGTACGGGGATGATGTTGATGGAGGGGGATTAGGAATAAAAGTGCTCTGAGAAGTGGAGGAAAAAAGAATGAATGCTGAGGAGGTAGGAGAGAAAGTTTAACAGAGAATGGGGAAAAAGATACTGAGCGTTGTATATTGAGGAGAAGGGATGGTTCAGAGGGAGATGGGAGAGGATTGGGAATTTTGGGGCGGGGGATGGGTTTGAGAAGTTGTGGATAAGAAATAAAAGGATGCTGAGGAGACAGGAGGATGGGAAAAATAATATTGAGTATATTGAGGAGAATAAGAAAAGAGGGGGATATTTAGGAGGGAGAGAGATATGATGATTACAGGGGATTTTAACTAGATTGAAAAAGGGGAAATGAGAGAAGAATACAGAAGAGTGAGTTGCGAGTTTTAGGATCGCCAGAGGATAAGATTGTTGATCCATTAAGCAGTTATTTTATCATTATATCCTTTGAAGTACTAAAGCCCTAAGTGCCTCTTTACGCATACGGGGCAAGTGTATCAAGAAAGATTAATAATAATTACATTTTCATGATATAGGTTGGAAAAGTGTCAAGTTCTTCGTAGTGTGAAAGAAAGGCAAAGTATGTTGACAGTGATCGAAGAATTTTCTGAAAGGATCTTAGTGGGTAAGAAAAATGATTACTCTACCACTTTATAAAGCACAGCTGAGTATAGTAGGGTACTGTCATACTACGTTCTCACATAAGAAGATAAGAGCTTTGAGAGAAGTTAAGAAATTTTAGGCTAAGATGCCTAATTTTATCAGTTCACAATATGACTTTTCCAAACCCTGATGACACACCGAGTAAAATCAATGGTCGGCGTCTAGGAGTTCAGGTCTAAGCCTAAACACTTATATTTTTCTTTAAGCTTTTTTTTACCTTTCACATATTTACAGAACACCCATTTTTCCACTTCTGGGTTGTCCGATTCGCTAAACTAGCTTAAATCTATAACAGTTCGCTCACACATTCTGGTATAAATTTTCATAAGTGAACGTAGTATGACGCAGACTGAAGAAGGAAAGAGTATGAAATGGAAAGCAATTGGGGAATGAAGAGGTGGGATATGTGGGAGATAAAATGATATAAAAACGATAAGGAGAGAAAATGGACAAAGTGCTAAAAGATTTTAAATTTTCAAAGGGGTGTGGAAGATAAAAAGATGTATGCTGGGTAGGGGGAGAGTATGCTAAAACAGATTGGGGAAAATATATTGTGCGTTGTATATTAAATGGGGAGGATAAGAGGAGTAGAAGTTTAGGGGAAGAATGGGAAAGGGTTGGGATTCTGAGGGTGGGTTTGGAGGAAATCGGATACGAAGGAATGAGTTAGGAGTTGCGGGAGTCTAGTCTAAGTGTCTAGGAGTGACTAATGTGTATGTCTATGAGTGGAGGTGAAAAGAATGAGGGCTTAGTAGGGGGAGGAGACAAAAGAGGATGTAAAGTAGAGATTGGAGAAATGGATACTGAGAAAAGGATAACTGAAGAGAGTTAGGAGTTTTGTGGTATAAAGAAAGACGAAGAGACGGAATGATTCTGAGGATTGTGATGAGAAATAAGAATTTGTCTAGGAGTCATCTAAAAAGAATGAAGGCTAAAGAGGGGGAGGATACAGAAGAGGATGTAGAGTAGAGATTAGGGAAATGGACACTGAGAGAAGGATACAGGAGAGAGTTGGGAGTTTTGGGAAATTATAGAGGAGGATGGAGAGAGGGGATGATTCCGAGGAGTGTGATGAGGAGTATTCCTAGGAGAGAAAGTGAATGTAATAAATGCTGAGGAGCGGGAGGAGATAAGTGAGGATTTTAAATAGAGATTGGGGAAAGGGATATTTAGAGAATGATACAGAAGAGTGAGTTGCAAGTTTTAGATTATTAAGAGGATGAGAAAGGACAGAATATCAATCGGGGGGACGAAAGAAGGGATGATTCTTAGGGGGTGATGTCAAATAAGAGTATGCCTAGGAGAGGAGGTCAAAAGAACAAATGCTGAGGAGGAGAAGACAGGAGAGGATGTAAATAGAGATAGAGGAATAGGATAGTTAAAGGAGGATACAGAGAGGGAGTTGGGAGCTTTAGGGCTTTAAGAAAATGAGAAAGTATAGAATGTCAAGTAGGGAGAAGAAAGAAGGGATGAATCTAGGGGGTGATGAAAAATAAGGGAACGCCTAGGAAGAAGAGTTAAAAAGGATAAATACAGAAGGAGAGGAAGGTTAATACAGATTGGGAAAAGTGATACTGAGAAGATACAGAAGGGTGAGTTGGGAGTATTCGGGTATAAGAAGATGAGAGAAGATAGAATGGTGAGAAGGGGGACGAGGAATAAGGTATGCATGGGGGGAGAGGAGATGAAAGTAATAAATGCTGTGTAGTGTGTAGGGGAAGGTGATAGGAGACGATTTTGAATAGAGATTGGGGAAATGGATACTGGGAGGAGGATACAGAAAGACGGATTAGGAGTTTTGGGGTAGTAAAAGGATAAAGTATAGAATAGCGTGAGCAGGGGAACGAAAGAAGGAATGATTTTGAGGGGGTGATGAGAAATACGAGAATGCCTAGGAGAGGAGATGAAAGTAATAAATGCTGAGGAGGGGGAAGAAATACAGTGGATTTTAAATAGAGATAGAAAAAGGGGATAATGAGGGAAGGATACACAAGAGTAAATTGCGAGTGTTAGGATATTAAAAGGATGAGAAAAGATAATGTCGAGCAGGGGTACGGAGAGAGGATGAGGAAAAATATGAGTATGCCTGGGAAGTGGAAAAGAAAAGAACAAATGCAGAGAAGGGGGAGGAGACAGTGGAACAGTTAAATAGAGATTTGGAAAAGGGATACTAAGAAAATGATACATAAGAGTGAGTTGGGAGTTTTAGGGTATTAACCCATTAATGCCTGACTTTTTATTTTTCTTAAATATTCATAGTAAATAGGCCCCAAAACAACAATCATAGTAAATAGGCCCCAAAACAACTGGAAAAATAGTAAAAAAAATCCCAGGTTAAAATTTTAATTTTTACACCACATTTAAAAAACGTCCCCAAAAAAGGACGTTAGGCACGAATGCCCCCGTGTTTGTTCCCATAGTAAACGCATTGTAGAAAACTGTGCTTTAATGTTTTAATACCTCGAAAACATTTTCTACCTTATTAAGTGCAAGGAAAGTGATCGGAAAGATACTGTAACATGAAAATCAACAAAAAAAAAAAAACATTAATTATTTATTTAATTAACTGTAAAATTATCTTTAATTAACGTAATTGAAGCATTTTATGAGCTCTATAAGACGTTTTTGCTCCATAAATATGAGTTAATTGCAATTTAATTAAGCTTTTTAATTGAAAAAGGCATTCCTTACATATATCTCACCTACTTTTGGGTAATGGTTACTTTTATCCTCCTCAAATCCATCAGAATATCTTAATTTTTATAATTTAAGTTTGTCAAATGGCCCCACTTTTTTCATTTTATTCAATTTTATTGTGTGAAACACAAATTTCTCCGCGAAAATCAAGCATTAGTTGGGTGTTCTTTAGCAAGCCGGATGGTAATGACTGATCTGTAGCATAGAACACAATGAATAGCGACCTCTAATTACAAAAAAAGGTCCAAAATGTGTCGCAAAAGCGACAATTTAAATGGCAAAAAGTAATTAAAATTGCTAATTAATTACTTTTTAACTAAAATTTAACCTGATATACTTACATAAGTAATAAATGTAATTAAATAGTTAATTTATTCCTTTTAATTAATATAAATTAACTAATTTCTTATAATTTATGGCTTTTTATGTCAATAATTTGCCAAGAATAACAGTATTTTCACAAAAAAGTAAACAAAAATAATAAATTTATAACCTAAAATGAAAGTAAATTTATAAATATTAGTCATTTAATACATTTTAAGATGTGGGCAGGTCAGTATAGTGACCATTTTTTAATTTGCTAAAATTTTTGTTCTTCTATTGATTTTAGAATACAGTGGAAGCTCTTATAACGTAATTAATCCGTACCGAGTTTTTTGTCGTTATAAGAGCAAACTTCGAGTGATACACTCGAGTGTAGAATATCACTCGTTTAAAAGTAATAAACTCGTTAAACTAAACTATCAATTTTGATGCTTTTTGGGAAGGTGGACTCGATTCCCTCAAAGATATATTTTTAGTAGATTAGTTTATAAAGTTTGGAGGAAATCTAAACCTGAAAACGATCACCAACCCTCAATCGTCAAAGGCAAAGGGATGGATTTTGGAAATTGCAGTTACCCGTAATACGTTTTTTTAATCAACTAACTGAAACCCTTGGTTGTATATTTTACCATTATATCCAAACAGTAGGGTAGGATACTAGATCGTTGGGATTTAGAACACAGTTCGAATCGCCCAATTGATTTTTCCTCATTTTAAGCAATTATTTATTATTTTATGAATTCTTGATACTTTCAATTTAATGTTATATTACCTTATTTTTTGCTATGAAATTTAAGATCAATATTTTGTTTGCTATTAAATTTTTATTTTGATATTAATTTATTGCGTAGCTTAGCTTCCTTAGAATGTTCGGATGCTTACATAAAACTAAAACGCTAATAATAATACTAATAATAAATAAGTCTCAAATCAACAAAGGCATTGGGTAGCGCAAGATTTCGTTTTGGGATTGTAGCCGGTTACCCCGGGCGAAAGCAAGCGAGAAGAAGATGCGATGGTTACATGGTGCTGTTTGTCATACTTTGATATTCGTTTATTGGCTAATTCATGTGTGACGCAAACATACCGATCCAGAAAAGTATTCGATAAGCTGAATCGATTCGAAGATTAGTCTTTATAAGAGCACTTTTGTGCTCTTATAGAGACTAATTTTTGGGTCTTTATAAGAGAGGATTTTTATAAGAGCAGGTCGTTATAAGAGCTTCCACTGTACCCCTATTTTTTCTTTTCCCCAAAAAAAATCATTCTAAAATCCTTAGAAGAAACCACAATAAAAATTTCAGCAAAATCAGAAATGGTCACTATAATGACCCGTGCATTTCTGTCCACATCTGCCTCGTAAGCATTGTTATTACTTTTTTCATTATATCCTTTGAAGTACTATAGCCCTAAGTGCCTGTTTAGGCATGCGGGGCAAGTGTATAAAGAAAGATATATTATAATTACATTATCTTGTTATAGGTTGGAAAAGTGCCAAGTTGTTCATAGTTGACACTGATAGAAGAATTTCCTGAAAGGAACTAAGTGGGTAAGAAAAATGATTACTCTACACCTTAAAATAAGATTGTAGAGCACCGTTGAGTATAGTAGGGTACTGTCATACTGCGTTCACACATAAAACGATAAGAGCTTTGATAGAAGTTGGGAAAGTTTAAGCTAAGATGCCTAATTTTTATCAGTTCACAATACAACTTTTCCAAACCCTGATGAGGCACGTAGTAAAATCAACAGCTCAGGACTAAGCCTAAACACTTGTATTTTTCTTTAAGCTTTTTTTTACTGTTCACTTATACTTACAGAACACTTATTTTTCCACTTCTGGGTTGTCCAATTGGCTAAGCTAGCTTAAATCCATGACCGTTCGTTCACACATACTCTCTCGAGATGGATTAGCTCTTAAAATAGTATATAGCTTTTCATGTGTGAACGTAGTATGGCGTAGACTGAAGAAGAAAAGTGGATGAAATGGAAAGCATTTGGGGGAAATGAAAAGGTGGTATATGTGAGAGAAAAAATGATATAATAACGATGAGGAGAGAAAATGGAGGAGGTGCTAAAAAATATTAAAATTTCAAAGAGGAGTGCGGATTAGAAGTTGAAAGGATGCATGCTGGGTAGGGGAAGAGGGTATTATGAGTTGTATCTTAATGAGGGGAGGATAAGAGTTGGGAGATTTGGGGTATTAAGAAAAAGGATGAGAGAGGATGATTCTTAGCAGTGTGATTAGAAATAAGACTGTCTAAGAGTGGAGGTGGAATGAATGAAGGCTGAGGAGGGAAGGGAGACAGAAGTGGATGTTAAGTCGAAATTGGGGAAATAGATGCCATCGACCTTAGAACACAGATAGACAGAGCATACGCGAGCATTCTCATAGCCGGTGGCTGGGATGAAAGATCTCCGGCTCGAGAGTCACGTGGGGTAGGACCTCACTCTGCTTCTCTCCCATAGAAAACAAAGAGAGGAGCGATCTGCTGGGTTCGTAGGTTTATCCTGGGGGAACGACCGAATATGTTTCATCCCCGGCCTCGCCCGCTTGCTCCGTCTATCAGTATTCCAAGGTGTATGATGGATACTGAGAGAAGGATACACAAGAGAGTTTGGAGTGTTGTTGTGTTAAGGAAGAGGATTAGACAGGGGATGATTCTGACGAGTGTGATGAGATATAAAAGTATGTCTAGCATTGGAGGTGAAATTAATGAGGGCTAAGTAGGGGGAGGAGACAGGGAGGATGTTAAGTAAATATTGGGGAAATGGGTAGTGAGAGAAGGATTCAAAAGAGAGATTTGGGGTTATAAAGAAGGACGATGATACGGGATGATTTTGAGGATTGTGATGAGAAATAAGGGATTGTCTGGGAGAGGAGGTAAAAAGAATGAAGGTTAAAGAGGGGGAGGATACAGAAGAGGATGTAGAGTAGATATTGGGGAAAGGGATACTGAGAGAAGGACACAGAAGAGAGAGTTGGGAGTATGGTTGGTTGGTTCCTTGGTTGGTGGGGGTTTTATGGTGCAAGGGCCCTGTTCGGCTATTCCGCGCCAGTTGGGAGTTTTGGGGTAATAAGGAAGAGAATGAGAAAGGAAATGGTTCAGAGGAGTGTGATGAGCAATAAGAGTATGTCTAGGAGTGGAGGAGAAAAGAAGGGCTGAGGAGGGAAGGGAGACAAGAGAGGATGTTAAGCTGAAATTGTGGAAATGAATACGGAGAAAAGGATACAGAAGAGAGTTGGGAGTGTTGGGGTATTAAGAAAGAGGATTTAGAGGGGATGATTCTGGGGAGGGAGATGAGAAATATGAGTATGTCTATGAGTGGAGGTGAAAAGAATGAGGGCTTTGTAGGGGTAGGAGACCAGAGAGGGCTTAAAGTAGAGATTTGGGAAATATATACTGACAAGGAAACGTTTTCTAGGGTGAACTCACAGAATTGGACGAAAATTTTACAGGGGTTAGTATATGACTCAAAACACCTTCTGTATAAAAATTAGCTGCTAAATTACACTAGAAAAGCTGTAAAAAATTATTAAAAATTATCATATTTAACGCCAAATGTAACCCTACTAGGCGAGGATGCATCCTTTGGCTCTGTGCCAAAAAATGCTAGAATAAACTGGCCGCGTTTTCTCTGAAGTAGTTTAAATGAGCGAATAAAAAAAAAGGTTCATCAAATGCAAAAAAGGATTAAAAATGAATTAAAGGAGGAAAATTAAATTAAATGAAAGATAATTAATTAAAAAACTGTTGTTTTTATGGATATTTTGAAGTACTTTTAACAAAATATCTCAATTTCACCTTAAATACAAATTTTATCATCCCATCTGATTCCATCTGATAGAAAATTCGCCAAGTCGCCAAGTGGTGTTAACTGAATGTTGTTGGCATCTCAGAACCCAATTTTCAAAGTTAATTTACTCCTTTCCTAATAAAATTTAGCAGCTATTTTTTTCACAGTAGGTTTTTTTAGCCATCTTCTTATGCCTGTAAAATTTTCATCCAATTCTGTGAGTTCACCCTGAGAACGTTTCCTTGTGAGATAAGGATACAGAAGAGAGTCGGGAATTTTGGGGTATTTAGGAAGAGGTTAAGAGAGCGGATGATTCTGAGCAGTGTGATGAGAAAAAAAAGAGAATGTCTAGGAGTGGAGGTAAAAAGAATGAAGGATGAGGAGACAGGAGAGGATGTGAACTAGAGATTGGGGAAATGGATACCCACAGAAGGATACAGAAGAGATTTTTTGGGGTAAGGGTGAGAGGGGATAATTCTGAGGAGTGTGATGAGAATTAAGAGTATGTATAGGAGTGGATGGGAAAAGAATGAGGCCTTAGTAATGGGAGGGGACAGGAGAAGATGTTAAGTAGATATTGGGGAAATGGATACTCAGAGAAGGATACAGAAGAGAGAGTTGGGGGTTTTGGGGTAAGGAAGAGGATGAGAGGGGATGATTCTGAGGAGTGTGATGAGAAATAAGAGTATGTATAGGAGTGGATATGAAAAGAATGAAGTCTAAGTATGGCGAGGAGACAGGAGAAGATGTTATGTACATATTGGGGAAATGGATACCGAGAGAAGGATACAGAAGAGAGAGTTGGTTTTATGGTGTATTAAGGAAGCGGATGAGAGGGGATGATTCTGAGGACTGTGATGAGTAATAAGAGTATGCCTAGGAGTGGAGGTGAAAAGAATGAAGGATGTGGATGTGGAGGAGACAGGAGAAGATATTAAGTAGATATTGGAGAAATAGATACCCAGAGAAGGATACAGAAGAGAGAGTTGGTTTTTTGGGGTAAGGAAGAGGTTGAGAATGGATGATTCTGAGGAGCGTGATGAGAAATAAGAGTATGTACGAGTATAGGAGTGGAGGTGAAAAGAATGAGGGCTTAGTTGGGAAAGGAGACAGGAGAGGATGTTAAATAGAGATTGGGGAAATGTATACTGACTGAGAGGGATACAGAAAAGAGAGTTGAGAGCTTTGGGGTATTAAGGAATAGAATGAGAGAGGGGATGGTTCTGACGAGTGTGCTGAGAAATAAGAGTATGTCTATGAGTGGAGGTGAAAAGAATAAGGGCTGAGGAGGAGACAGGAGAGGATGTTGAGTAGAGATTGGAGAAATTTATACTGAGAGAAGGATACAGAAAAGAGAGTTGAGAGCTTTGGGGTCTTAAGGAATAGAATGAGAGAGGGGATGGTTCTGACGAGTGTGCTGAGAAATAAGAGTATGTCTATGAGTGGAGGTGAAAAGAATGAAGTCTAAGGATGGGGAGGAGACAGGAGAGGATGTTGAGTAGAGAATGGGTATAGGGATAGTGGGAGATAGATGCAGAAGAGAGTTGGAAGTTTTGCGTATTAAGGAAGAGGATAAAAGGAGGGTGAGGAGAAATGAAAGTAAGTTGAAGAGTGAAGTTGAAAAGTATGTATGTGGAGGAGGAGGGGATGTTGAAATGAGATTGGGGAAATGGATCGAGAGAGCAGTATATTGGGAGGAGGATGTGACTAGTGGATACTTTGGAGAGAGGGTTGGGAATCGGAGGGGAAGTTTGGGTGATGTGAAGGAGTTGAGATACAGAGAAGTGAGTTTCGAGATTTTTGGGTATTGAGGAGGATAAGAGAGGAAATGAAGTGTAGGAGGGGGACGAGAGAGGGGATGAGAAATAAGTGTATGCTGAGCATTTGATTTGAAAAGAATGGACGTTAAGGATGGGGAGGAGATGATGCTATAAAAAGATAAGGGCAAAATATACTGAGAGAAGTGTATTGGGGAGGTAGGAGGAAATGAGTTGATGTTGAGGGGAATGAGACAAGATGATGTTTTGGAGGGAAAGAAGAGGTGCAAAAGATGTTTAGGTTAGGGATGGAAAGGAAAAGGTTGTTGAGGGTGATGAGAGGAGATTCTGAAGGAAGGGAAGAGAAAAGGATGGTGAAGGAACATAGGCTTGCGTTGGGAACCTGTGGGGGTTTGGATGTCGAGGCTGAAGTTAAGATACTAAGGAGTGAGTTTGGAGATATGGGGTAATGAGGAGGTGATATTAAAGAGTATGTTGAGGGGAGGGATGAGAGAAAGAGTGGTAGATAAAGATGAGGAAAGAAATTTATTTAAGAGGAAGGTAAGCGAGTAGAATATATTGATGAAGGGGAAAAGATGGGGGAGATGATGTTGAAGAGGGGGACGACAGAGGCCGCGTTCACAACAGCCATTCTACCGGAGGAAAGGCGGAGAAAACTGATTCTTCTTCCACTGCTCTCCCTACGCTAGGGAAAAAGCGACCTGACTATCGGTTTGAAATTCTCCCCAGGGCTATAGCAGGAGGAAAGGTGTTAATTGGATCAGCCTCAGGTAGACGGCGCTCGTGCTCGCTTCCCATAATGCATTTCTACAAACTCGCTCTCTTGTCACGTGATTCTTTCTACTGGTAGGACGAGTGCTCTTGTGTACGGGCTATTCAATTTTCCACACGGCTAGTTTTCGGAGATCCCTTTCCCCCTTCTTCTTTAGCCTTTTCTCCGGTTGAACAGGTTGGCTGATGTGAACGCGGCTAGAGATGATTATATTCAGGAGGGGGGGTGGAAAAACTAGAGCAGGGATGCACGGGAGACATATAAGAGATATTTCGGGATGCTGTGGAGTGAATTGGGGAGGTTAAGAGGGAGTTAGGATGCTAAAAAAGGAGAGCTGGTGAATGGCTGAGGGTTAACGTTTTTATGGGGTATTACTTATTGGGTTTTTATGGGGTACGTATTAGAGGGGAAGAGATAGAGTAAAGAGGTACAAAAGAGCAAATGGGGAGAGGGATGGATAACATGGAAGACAAGAGTTGTACGATGAGAAATAAAATTTGTATATAGGGTAGGGTAAAATTGTGAAAAAATAGAAGTTGATGTGATTGGAGATAGTCTTAAAGAGAAGAAGATTTATAGGGAAGGATTGTATAGTGGTAGTTAGAAGAAAGGATGGGAGATAAAATAATACAAAAGTTTAAGAGGAGGAAGAAAGGGAAGTTTAAAGAACTTTAAAATTATAAGCTTATAATGAATGGGATATAAGAGAGGGAGGAATATGATTTATAGTGAAGAGATGAGAGAGATATATAAGATAAAAAAGAGGCATGAAGTATGGAAAAAATTTCTGTGTTCCTCGGAAAGCCATTCCTCATCTCTACGTCTATTGGTTGAAGATCTAAATCAAATGAATTCGTTTGACCAACTAAAATGATAGATGATGATTGGCACGACAAGAACCACAGACTCTTGTTGAAGTTTGATGGAAATAGATTTTATGAAATATAGGAAGGAGAAAAGTGAAGGAGAAAGGATAGAAAAGAGAGGAAGCGTTAGTAAGAAATAGATTATGGAAGAATAGGACGATAAAAAGTTATTATAGATGAGAGGGGAGTTTAAATTGGAAAATTAATTGGAGAGGGAATTTAAATTCAAAAAATGAGTTTGGGAGTGGAGTGATAGAATAAAATTGTTCGAGAGAGAAGGAGAAAGATTTGTTTATACAAAATATTTATTGTACTAATAAAACTTCTTTTCATTCCAGATCAGCAGCATAAAGAGGCGAGTAATGAATAAGTAGGACTGAAGTTCAAGACTGCTCAAACTTTTTTTGAAGAATATTTTATGTGCGATTATTCAATTTATTAACTTAATTTTGTTTAAAAATATTAACAAAGAAAATACCAATAAATTTTAAGAAAGCGAGGGTGGAAAACCCTCAGAGTTGTGGATTCATTCTCTATTGGTGGATAAAATTGATTCATTAAGTCAGTGGTTCTGAACTGATTGTGTGAGATACACTTCGGAGGGGTCCATGAAAGGTGTGGATCTTCTATTAAAAGAAATTATTTTAGTTTGAAAATAATGTAAACTAAATGTATCATTTTCTATTGAGAAATGTCCATAGTACTTCAGCAATCGCTGGAGAAGCTCATTTCATTGGTTCCTAAGCGCTGACATCATCGCGCTGGATCAAAACCAATCAAATGAGCTTCTGCAACGATCCGATCGCCAAGGATTGGGAATCCCGAAGTTTGTTGAACGTGATGCGTACATAGTGATATTAAGGCACTAGTACAGTTGGAAACCACTGCTTCAATCAGAATCAATTTTATCTTTCATGGAAATATCGTCGGCTTACTGGATAAAGGCACTAAGTCACTTTTTGATCAACATATCTGAACAAGGCTTTGCCAAATTTGGCGACATCTCACCATTATTTTTTCTCACCAAACTAATTCTGTTTTAGCTTGGCAAAATTTGGGAATTCACTCCACGAAGAAAAAGCCTAACAGAAGGTTCAAACGCTGTTTACAAAATCTCGTAAGGTAGAAGGCAGCACAGGAAATAAATCACTGATAGCAAGGTAGGCAGTGGCATTTTGGGTGTCACCAGCTGTGATTGAATGTGACGTGTTTATTCAATGATTCGGAGGGCTATTGGAGGATTAAGCTATATTTTCCGCCTCTCGTGACATGAAAGATGAGTGAGTTGCCTGAGTATTGGATGCGAACCCAACGCCTCCACAGCCCCTATCACAAGTTTTCGATTTCCATTAGGCACTGTATATATGGACGGCAAATATACAACTAAACTCCGCTTTCAAATGGTTCTTCAATAACTTATTGTCGTCATTTTCTTGTAAGCCAACGATAGTTATTTTACTGGCACTGAAAATTACAACTAAACTCTACTCTAATCTCGCTACTTTTGAAAAATTAGGAAAATTGCCATTAAGGAAGTGTCTATTTGGACGGCAAAAACGGCAGTTCGCCCATGCGCCGCAGGTCTCGCGGTTACGTAGCAGTCCCGCGGCGCTCCAAACAGAACTATTTCCGTGTAAATAAGATTTAGAGTTTAATTTACCGTCCAAATAGACAGTGCCTTAAATTAAAGCAAAATACTCAAACGTAACAGCTTGGATTCGAGCCGGGGACCATTAGGTTACTAGACGCTCACTCTACCACTGGGCCATCGGAGCTGAAGCTAGGATTGTTCAATACCATAATTTTAATGTTATAAAACACATAATAACAAAATCCTATTACTGCGCATGCTTCAACTGTCGTGGAAATAACCACTTCATATTATAATAGAGTGCCCAGGTGGAAGTGTCTATTTGGACGGCAAAAAGCAGTTGGCCCATGCGCAGTAGGTCTCGCGGTTACGTAGCAGTCCGGGCGCTTAGTGTGATATCCTATCAGAACCGTAGCCGTGGAAATAAGAGTAGAGTTTAGTTGTATATTGATCCTCCAATTAGACAGTGCCGCAAATTTATCAACCAGAATGTTACTTAAACTATTTAATAAGATTTGGGAAACTGAAAAGGTCAGTTGAGGAAAGTAGTGTTTTTTAAAATACAAAAAAAAAAAATGTATCCAAGTGTGGAAATTGGCGATGTATTAGCCTGCTATCAATTTCATCAAAAATATTTGGACAAATTATTGTGTGTCGTCCGAGTTAAAAGATCTCCAAAGTAAAACATATCTTCTTTCCAAAAATGCCAAACAAATTGGATTGCAAATAAATAGAAGTAAGCCAAAGGTCCTAAGAATCAATAGTAAAAATAGCGTCCCAATACAAGATGTTGACCAATTTTCTTATCTTGGTGCAACGTTAAGTACGGAAGGAGGAACAGATTTTGATATCCAAAATAGAATTACCAAAGCCTGAAACTGTTTTAGGAATTTAATAAATTATGGAGGAATTCTAATATAACTCTAAGAGTGAAATTAAACCTATATAAATCACTAATCAGATCAGTCTTTTTGAATAGCTCTGAAACATGGAAGTTGACAATGGTCCAAACTAACAGGCTAAATGCATTTCAAAACAACTGTTTAAGAATAATTTTAATGAAGATATTTTAGACCAATACCATTATGCCGGCTCCACACATTCGCACGAATCCGAATAACAACAAAGCAAGCATGTGTGCGGACCGCTCGCGTTCGGACCATGGTTCGGACGAACATTTGCACCTGGCTTCGCGAATCACTCGCCTACATTCGCGCAAGAGGCGGTCTTTTGAGCACGAGTCAAAGGATCAGAAGCCCATTTACACATTCATTGTTTCGATTAACTTTTATCATTAATCTTTCATACTTTTTCTATAAATTCATAACAGTTAATTTAGTTTTAAATATAATAAGTATTTAAAAACTTCAACTTAGTAGCTTAATATTTTATGTCCCGAACATAAATTATACAATTTTAAAAGTCAACTTAATAACAAATTTTAATCTTACAGCAGAATTTCTTGGAAGTAAAATTTATCAACCTTATTTATCAAAGTACAATTTTTCAGATTGAGAAATGAAATTATTAGTGTCCCCAATTACATCTTAATGTTTGAGACTTTTTTGGGGAATTATAAAATTTGCATAAACCTTATTCTAATTGAAAATTTATTTGTTGCTGGATAAATGGCATTAGAGGATATCATCTTTGGCATGAATGTTGTATAAATTTAAAATAGTTATTCCAGTTTAGAGCATGCGCCTGGAAACAAAAACTGAAAAAGAAATAACTATAATTACGGTGTAGGCCATTGCAATTTTTTTTTCGGAATTTCCTCCCTCTATGTTATTACAATTACTGAAACACAACAGGGAACTTCCCCCCAGCAGGTACCATTGAATTTTTTCCAATAGGATCTTGGGACAATGATATCCGGAAGGTGATATATGTTTAAACGTAATATTTACAGCGTTCAGGCTTATTAAACTAAAAAGTTGAAGATATTTTCCCTATACAAAACATGGAAAAACTACATTTGAGGTGCGCGGGGGTCAAACATTGGCCTAGTGACCTGAAATTTTGCGGGTAATGTTTCGCATTTGTAAAAACATGAGGGGGTGCACCTGGGGAAATTCCCCCAAAAAATATTCCCATAGACTTTTGCAATGGCCTATTACGGAATCCTCTTTTTTCAGATGACACGATCTTGCCCAGTATCTTTTTTGTTTTGGCTTTTGCTTATTTTCTTCGTATTTTAAAAGTTCTAAATCAGTGTTTTCCAACCTTTTTCGATCCATGTCCCAAAGCCTTTCTAAATTTTCCAACACCCCCATGTCCTTTATTTTTTTTTTCGAAAATTATTCTTGAAAAGTAAATAAAACATGGTGGTCCATGCCCCACCTGGGGGGCTATTTGGTTAAAAATGTTCAAATTGCCCCCTTAGAAGTTCATATTGCCCCCCAGTGGGGCGTGCGCCTCACGTTGGGATTCACTGTTCTAAATAATTATACTCGTTAGTAAAGAGCAAGCATCTTCCATGTTGACCAAATGTTCGTGGAATTTAGACTCCCGAATGTGTAAGCGGACATTCGCAGTTCTAAAAAACAAAATAAATCCAATTAAAATACTCTGCGAATGTTCGCGCTTGCATTCGCGCTCATGTGTGGACGCGGAGTTAGAAATGATAAATTATTAAAAGAAACAAATTAAATCAATAGATCAAGAAATTACAATAAGGAGATGGCAGTTTACTGGCCATATAAAATGAGCTAGCTCATTTACACACTCTAAAACCAATATTTCCTCCCTATGTCCTTTTAGATCCTTTTGGTACCTATAAGTATATACCTATACGTATGTACCTTGCTAATAAGTATAAAAATTATAATTATTTTAAAGAGTGCATTGCTTATGAAAAAGATTTTTGATGCACGTGCTTTTATAGCAAAAATAAAACTTGTTGCTATTTTTTTCGACTACATATCTGTGTTGTAAAACACTTTTAACTATAATAATTAATACTTATATTAATTAATACTTATAATAATTATTAGTTGTATTAATTAAAAGAAATTAATACAACAAAATATACTTTTTTTACTTTTAACAAACATTTAGAATTTATGTTATAAAATAGTGCTTAAAGTCTAGTATCATTTTCATGCAACGAGTCACAAAACTATTTTTGCATATTTTTTCAATAGAGTGTTTTCAGGTGACGTCACGACCAGCTAATTTCTTTTAACTGTTAACCTTTGTAGGGCTTTTAACTGTTGCTAAAGCGGTTGCTAGGTAACGAGGTATATGTTGCTAAGGCGGTTTTTAAGTATAGGGTCACGTGATTGCAAATACTCCAATAGAAGAATTCCACGGCCAGTCATTTTCTGTAACTGTTAACCTCTGTAGGGCAAAAAACTGTAACATTTCTGTTGCTAAGGCCGTTGTTAGGTCCGAGCCATGTGATTGAAAATGCTCTATTTTGGATAACATTCATTAGCATTTTAGTTTTATTCATAATTTATTATCACGCATAAAACGTAGCCATTTGCTACAAAACACAAAAATACTAAAAGATGAGTTAGTTTGATTAACCCATACGAGTTTGGGAGAATGAATTGGTAATATTTTAAGGTGATATGAAAACTTACGACACCATATTTTCCTTGGTCAGCTCAGAATATCATTGTAGCCATCTTTATTATACATAAAATCCCATAGTTACTATATAGTATAAGATTTAATAATACAGGGTCCCAACGCATAAAAAATACATTACATTCTCTCTTCGCGGACCTCTGAGTTAGTTGCATCACATTCTTCTGCACGTGTCTCAGACAATACTCTGGCACGAAATTCCTTTACATTCTGCACCTTGAGAACCAGACGAGCATAGAACATGGAGCTAATAGCGTAGAAGCATTTGCATCTCGCGAGCTTCGTAAATCAAATGTTCTCTCGGTTTCCTAACGACTCCTCCAACGCAAACCACCTGTCAGAGCAGAACGAATGGCATCATTCAGCGAAACAAACGAATAATAGAAAACTCGTGGCTGACAAATAAACAAACCGATGGTGTCCACTGCTTTCATCCTGGTTCGTTTCTTTATAAAATGCGGAGGTTATTTTATCCATGGAATGGTGAGAAATTATGTTTTGAAGTAAAACACTTCCCAACATAACAAATTGACTGGTTACTCAATTTGTTTAAATAAATTATTCAAGAAAAAAAAAGCTTAGGGAAAATGTTTTCTTGAAGTTTATGAATTCTCTGATTGAGAGGAGTTTCGTGCCTTAGTTTATAAAAAATATCAGAAGTGAATATAAACCAATTCTCCTATACTATTTTTAAGGGGGTTGAAAACTATTCAAACACCTGTGTGCATTCCAGGTTATAATCTATAAATACTTTAGATTTCGTCTTCGTTTCGTTATTTTCTGATGTGATATTTTATATGAAAATTTATGCCTACAAAGAATGTTTCTTTTGAATAATTTAATTTCCTACATGCACGTCAATATTTCTATAGAATAAGGATTCTCAACCAGAACCTTCAGAATAAGGATAAACAACAAATAATTGTGAATACTGTTATAAAACTATTGTTACTAACAATTGTTTAAATTTCGACTGCTCTTATGTTACTTGTCTTACTTATACTTAAAAGGATGTGTGATTATTTTCTTAATAATAGGTTACTCGTGATTGTTGCAAGTAACATGATAAAACTTGGAATTTGTTTTCTTAAAAATTAGTATTAGTAGGATTCACTAAAATATTCTACCTAAAAAGGGGGTCGCTGCCACAATATTGTAAGACATCAAGAGTTTTTCTCGTAGTGGTCGGATTATACTCCCTCAAGTATTCCCCATGATTTTTGCTAAAACGAAGCCTATCTTCTTTTAGCTTGGTATGTTGTAATTCGGATCCATAAAATTAGTTGTAATTATATTGATTGTTGTAAAACCCCCCTCCTGCAACTAATCTAAAAGAACTTAGGAATGAAGAAAAAGTCTCGCTCATTTGACAGAAAAAGAAAAACAGCTATTTCGTCAAAGTAAAGAAATTAACTGCCAACAGTGCTGCCGGTTAAAACTCAATTTAAATAAAGTCACATAATTATACATTTGCCATTTAACTCCTAAATTTTTTCCACGCGATAATTATCTAAAAATTTGAAGGCAACCATTAAGCGCACTCAAAAATATTTGTATTTTTGTAATTGGTCGGAATCCTTAACATTCGCTCTGTGTATCGAAAGTGCTTTAGTTCTATCCTGCTCTATCGAAAGTCCCGCTTCCAATTAAAACATGTCTGGAAGCCATTCTGTCACTTGTTAGAATGTTGAGCACATCGTCTTCTGAACTATTTTTGTTTTCTTTGACGCAGAAGAAACTTGGAAACAAAATCGCTTCTTTTCTCTAGAAAAACAGAAACCTTTAAATAAGGACTTTTTCTTTTTTCTTTTTAAGGAAACAAGAAGGGGGGAGAAAAGAAGCCTTTGAGGGTCTGAATAACGACAAAGTTCGTTTTCTGTTTCGTTAATACAGTGTTGTTGTCTGTGTAGTTCTTCGATGCAACTAACTATGCAACAACAAAAATTCACTTATGGCGCAATACTTCATCATAGCCTAGTTCATTTTTGTGTTTTTAATTTTCCCCTAACTCTAGATCTTAACGACTTTGTGTATGCAATTTCTTTTTCTTTTATGTGAATAAGTTATGCGTCTTGGTTTCCGACTTTTAATGGGTTGTTTAATGGTTTGACAAATGTTACATAGACAACCCTGAGGATATTTTGTGCTTTTTTGGCACATGATGTATCGATAATAAATATAATAAGTTTTGGGATAACTAACTATATTTACTGAAGATAAATTAGGGAAGAATATCAAAAGCCTGGGCTTTTGTGCATATTTCTTGAAAAAAGAACCTATAGTTCTTAGATTCAAAATAATTATGGGACATAACTGTTATAGCGAAACAAATAAGGCAGTTCTAGAGGAAAACAAGCTTAGTATTTAGTTAACTCAATCCTAGAATGAGAAAAGTAGTAAATACAAAATTATTATACTTCGGGTAACTTATTCTAACAATTTGGAATTAAACTTTGAAACAATTGGATTATAGTGTAATTGAAATTTCTAGCCTTATTCCAGATTTTATAAATCCTCATTAGGGGCCGTTCAAATATTACGTAAGCACCTAAGGGGATCGGGTTTGCTATTTGCTTATTTTTCCTGATTTAGGGGGTGGGGGAGTATGAGTGATGTTTACGTAAGATGTTACAAACACTGCATTTTCGAAAATATCTTGTTTATTGCATAAATAATTTCAAAATTCGAGCAAAAATAATTTTACAAAAGAAAACTGAATTAGGAAAAAATTTTAAGTATTTTTCTCAAGAAAAGTTTTGACGATGAGTTAAGTGTTAATGGAGAACAATGAATTTCAGAAATCTAAGCATTACTAAAGATTTTGTACAAAAAAAAAAGAACAAAGGGGGGGGGATCGGGCACAGTTTCCTTAAGTAATTATGAGAATGGGGTTTGCGGTTTGCTTATTTTTACTGACAAGGGGGGAGGGGGTAAAAAATTACCAAACACTCGCTTACGTAATATTTGAACGGCCCCTTAGCTCCATTTTTCCATATTTTCCAAACCTTATTACATGACTCGAGAGTAAAACTATACTATAATTTAATTTTTAATTTTAAAGTTAAAAAAAAAAGTTGTACTTCTTAATTTAGTTGTTAATATTGTTAAAAATGTAGAGCAAAAGTAACAGGATTCCCCATATTGAATATTGTATAATTTAAATCAAATATGTTGTTTTAAAATATTAAAACTATAATATTTGACGATATTTATAACGGAAGAAAAACAACTAAATGTTCTTTCAAATTCGGCCTTTATTAAATTACCTTTATAAGCTTCTTTGCAGTTTTTAATTTGATGAAATAACAGTTTCGTGGAAGGAAAATAACATTCAATAGATTTTGATATAATGTTGGATTAACTCTGAACACTGCACGGTAAATTTAACGAACCTTCTAGCCAAATGTTAAACAATTTCCAAAACCTTTTCAAATATCTCTCGGTAAAGGAATATTTAATCATTAAAGCTTACCCTAGACTCGTGTAATTAATTAGAATCTTCAAAGGAAGTCATTTTAATTAGATAAAAATGTCAAAAGGAGAAAATTGAGTGTAATATGCTTCATTTAAAATTGAGATTTCTTCATTTGCTAGCGCAGATTAGTTCAATTTAACATCAAAATTGAAAATACATCGCATAAAATAACTAGAAGAATAACAAATTAACTGTAATTGATCACAAGACTTATCTTAAAATTGTTTATTTTTTACTTAGAAAATCTTGAACATTAGTAAAATTCTATTTATAAGATTATGACCGGAGTTTCCAAAACTAAGTTCAAAAAAAATATATTAGGGTATTATTATGTTAGGCTCAAAGGCCGAAATCGCTCACTGAGCGAAAAAAGTAAATTACCACAATGCGTTGTGGCTTTTGCGAAACGGCCATGGTCATTTTGAAAAGGCACGACGTGTTTTGAACTTCAGCTAATGCAACCATAATTCAACGGGCAAGTTTTGATCACATTTATAGATGTTTGGTGCTTAATAAAGGGTAGTAGATGCAAAAAAAAAAAAAAAATACGTATTTTTTAAATTTTATTTTCCCCCTTTTTTCCAATTGTTTTCTCAGTTTTTTCCAAGTGGTATTCTTTTTTCTTTACTTTTTTGCGATTCTCTCTTTATCTTTTCATGTTTTTCTTTTTCTTCTTTTATTTTTTTTCTTTCCTCTATTTTTTTTTTAATTTTCTGCCCTTTTCTTTCTGAACTTTCTCTTACCTTTCAATCTCATTATTTCTTTATTATTTATGATATTGTTAATACGAAAATCAAGGGTTTTAAAGTCTAAAAAAACACTTATACAACTTCAAAAGCAAGTTTTCTAGTTGTTATTTTCCTACCTATTCTTTGGTATTGAGATGATCTTTTTACTGTTTATGAACTTAAATTAAACTTATTACATCTAACACATTTGAATCCCCCAAAAAAACCTTCCGTATAATTCGATTTTCTATGCACTTTGATTTTAAATGAACGCTGTGCAGAATCCCGCTTTAAGCCATTCCCTTTTTGTTAGAGTCGACCTAAAGATATTTGCGAGAGCCGCTCCTAGGGGAAGATACCTTTTGAAGACGAAGGAGAATCAAATTAATGGATCTCTTCTAAAGAATCTCCGGTATTTTATGTTAGTCCTTCCACCATTTGCCTCCAGCTTTAATTAAAATGGAATTCTTTAAAGGAGTAGTGAGGTTTTCGGATCTTTCCATCCTGCGAGTTGAGTAGTTCTTCGTTTGTCTTTGAAATTAAAGAGTTTAATCGGCTTTCTTAGAAGTTGGTGTCGATCGAATCAATACCGTTTCGAAATACAACTTTTAAGTGTTGAAGTTATTCATTAAAAGTTGTTTTCATTACTTAATAGTACTATAAAATCCTTATAAAACTGCGGTAAGAAGGAAAAGTCTAATAAATTTGATGGTATTTCTTTCTAATATGAATATTTAGAGATTTGTTTGATATTTAAAAAATTGATTTCTAAACACACCTACACAAAACAAAGTTAATTTTTTTTTACCTAAATTTGAACCGAGTGTAACATTGCAGAGAATTTCGTCAAATGCATTTTGAATTTGCAATAGCCACAAAGCGGCCTTAAAGTTGTTTTCCATCCATACTTAAATTTCTGTAAAACCTGTTTTTCCTTAACAGTAGTGAGTGTGCGAAAAAGCAAACATTTGCGTTCTATTGGTTTCCGCAGGAAATAGTTTCCGATAAGGTGTTTTTTATTTCTTTTGCGGTTATAAAATGGAATGATTAATTTTTATTGGAATTTTTAAGATAATTTAAGAATACTGTATTCATATTGTCCCTATGCTTACAGTGCTCTGAAGTCACCAGTAAAAAATAATTTGTTCATTCAATAAGCATCTTTCATTCACTTATTGTACTATATTATGTTTATTTTGTCCGTTGTATATATTTTCTTGATATTTTCCCCCCATAGTGGCTGTTTTCTTTATATAGTCCGACCACCACGAGAAAAACCTTTGATGATATCGTACAATATTGAGGCGATTTTTATGGAAACTGGTTATTCCCTTAGAACGATATAGTCTTTAATGCAGTATATAATCTTTCTTATTAGGAAATACTCATGAATTACAGTACAATTACATACCTACTATAATTAGAGACTCAGGTTTACGGTAGTATATTGTACTATCATTTTGTTTTTTAGCCAGTCCTATTATTTCTTTCAATTCTTCTTATTCGATCAAAACGAAAGGTTCGAATTATTTTTATTTTAATGTACTAATAAAAATGAAAAAGTAAGTTTTTTTTTTCTTTCTAAGAAGAAAGTCAGTGTTTTAATCAAGGCCGTATCCAAGGGAGTTTGAAGTAGTGAGTAAAAAAGAAATATAGAAATTATATTAATTTACTAACTTATAATCTAGCATAATATTCAATTTTAAATTAAATAAGTTTCTATTTCATGATAAATAAGAATAGCTAATAAGGTTATTCAATTTGAATTAATTTTTTGAAGATAACTTTGAATCTTTGACAAATTGTCATTTATCTACCTTTGAATAAGAACAGGCATTACAAATTTTATATCTAAGTAATACTATTTTACTCCTATTTTTTATAATTCTTTTCAGTCACTGAGTAAAATAATCATTCTTAACTACTTAAAAATTTGAATACCGAGAAATTGAATTTCATTCAAGAAGTTAAACGTTCAATAAACTTTCTCTGTCAATCTTCGTGAACAGTATGAAAATATGAATAGAATTTATGTATCTTTTTCAACAAGCATTGGCTTCCCAGGGGCTAAAATACCCCCAGATCCTTCAAAAGGCCTCTCCCATTACGACAGCATGGAGTGCCAATCTGCTTTGTTGATGTTTTACTCTAATCCGGAATACATGAACCTGACACTTCTACTGGCACAAGAGAGCTCAAAAGTTGGGAAGTTACTTTCAGAAAGTAAATCTACTTGGTTCAACCATTAATTTTAAACTTACAAATAGGTTAAAATCGAAAACTCAAAAAAATTTAATTACTTTTTCGTTTTAGAAGCTCTTGGGTGTCATGTGCTTTGATAGAATAGGAAAATCTCAAGCTGGTGTACAACTACCTGACGAATGCAATGTCATTGGGCAACACGTACACAAAGGGACATTTGACAGCCTTCCTTTACAAACGCAAGATGTATCACTCAATAAAATACAAGTATTGAGATAGAGTAGAGACTAAGAACATATTTGATTATGATTTTTATTTGAGATTAAGCTTTCAAAATTTATAATATTTTTAAAACATTCAGATTTATAAATATTTCATAAACAAACATTTTTAACTAAGCATACAAAGAAATGATAGTTACAACATTATCTAGATATCAATAGTGAACATTTCTAAAAGTTCTACAATTTCATGAAATCATTCCAAATTTCTAATAAGTATTGAAATAAAATTTACAGCTCATATAGATACTCTGGTTAAATAAAATGTAATACATTCACTTCCAAGTTTTTCTTCATATAAGTGTTCAAAGTCATGCATAACAGTAATTAGCTAATTTTTCAAACAGAAGCTTTGTACATTATTACACAAAAACTAAAATATTTAATGCAAAAGCTTTGTAAAATATTTGTTTCACAAACTGCAATATATACAAAAATATATTTCAGACTAGATAAATATCATTTGTAAAAAAAGTTTATAATTACAATTTAAAATATTGGTTTGACAAATCAATAAAAACAATAAACATCCAGTACACAAAGTTTTTGTTTCGATAATGAAGGCACAATGCTCTTGAACTATCCCATATGGATTGAAATAGTCGACTTTGCTTAACATTATCACCTTTATCGGAATTTGACTGATAATAATATACAATTCATAGTAATTTTAAGCTATTTACTAATGAAAAGTACCTAAAAGTGTAAGGAGGACGTTTGCATTCAAATCATAGCTTTGTATTTTTTTAAGAAACATATGAAGAACTCTATATCAATGACCCAACGTAGAAAAATGGTAATATAAAATGCAGAGCTGAACCACCACATTTTTTTGGCTCATTTTAGCTCATGTACTGGAATATTCCATAATATTCACTTTCTTATAAGCTTCTCAAATCATTTCTCTTTCACTCTATATTTTTTCTAACAAACATCACCAAAACTAACAATAATCTAAATGCTGGTAAACAAACTGACAACACCAAAATCACAAGAGCTGCACCAGGACTGCATGTGATATACCTTAAGCAGTTACAAGCATTGATCCAGATCCCATTCTTTTCTTTTTGTTTCTACCTTTAAATTAAAAACTAAATTTTTCATTTTCCAATAAGAGCAGTGCAACCAATTTTCAGGGCGGAATATTGCCATACTATTGTTTGTAAAAGTTAATTTCAAAACAGGGAAAAAGGTATTTGTAGGATGCACACAAAATTTTGTAACAGTGTTATTAATTTTAATAGGAGGTACTGGGACTAGGTCGATTATAACATTAACAGTGATCATGTTAAGCTGAGTCGACTGTACCAGATATTTTTCCAGGATTTGTAAATATAAAGTCCATTGGTAGTTTATTTTCTTTTATGTTTTATACAAGGTTTAAATTTGTTCTTGGGAAGAGAAAATATTCCAGTATCTGTTTTGCCAGATTAACTAAGATCATGAAAATAACATTTTTACTATTTTCTTAACTTTAATAAATGCTCTGGTAGCCCACAATATTTACCACTATTGCCCGACATTGTGTCAATATTAAAGTTACTATATAATATTGGTTGATAACATATAGCTTTATCTGTAATATTGTGAGCTACTAGAGATAAGGAGCATTAGAAGAATGAAGAAATTGAATATGATTTTACAATCACAAATTAAAATGTAAAACACCTACAAAAATGATATGTAATTGAAATCCTTCAGTTTATAAAATTCTAAAACTGCTTTATTTAAAGCATATTATGAAATAACAGTGCAGTAATTTTATAGGGTACCATTTTTCGAAGTTATATGTAAAAGAACAAATTGTTTGGTATTCTCATATGAATTCAGTTCTTTTTTGAAATTTTATTTACAGAAAAATATAGTTTTTTTTTCTTATTCAAGAAAGCAGATTAAATATTTCACAAGATAGATAAAAGTTTGATATTTTAAAACTACTAGCATAATAGGCAACAAGGTATGTGTAAAAAACCCAATTCATTTCTTGATATTTATATAAAAAGGTTTTAGACATATTGAAATTTGAAACCTCAATTACACAAAATTTTTAGTTTTTGACAGAAAAAATGAAGATTACATGCATTCATATTATGAGTCCATCTTATACAGAAATATCACACTAAATTTAGCACTTTTCAATATGTTCCAGGCATTGGATGCAGGCTTCATATTCCATAAAAGTGCCAAGCTTTGCACTATAAATACAAATTTGTTTCCATCAGTAGTAAAAGGTTCACATCTTTCAGCTTACCTTGAATGTGGCAACACAAGTACAAAACCTTCTCACAGCCTCATTGAAGGTAAGTAGTGTCCATTGTGATAAACCTTCCCATTGCTCTTTCCCAAGTTTTCTGTTGATTCAAATATGTTGGGGTGAGATGCATATTGTTTGGACTTCAATGTTCCACTTTCATTGCCATCAAAATTGGCAGACACAATGGGAGGACTCACAGGGAGCAACTTTCTTGATCGGGTTAGGGTAGCATATTCACCCACTTGAGGCTGCAATTGGGAAAAGATTATTAAATACAAATATGAGAGACAAAATGCATTTGTGGTGACAACACTCACTTATATTAAAGTTCAAGTAATTTAAATGCAGTATAAAGGTCAACTGAAACAATTGTAATTCTGTAGTATACTTTAATAATCGTATGACTTTTGGATTGGTCTATCTCAAAATAAAACTACAGTTGTTACATTGGTGACCCGGATTACGAGCATGCACTAACCACGGCTTACTAGATACTATACAGGCTAGCCTAGTTTTGAATAAACAAAACCATTTGACAACTTTCCCACTAGGATTGCCCCATGTCCTACCTATAACGTACCATGCGTATTGTATATAGATTTAGTGCTTTGCCAGATGTCAGCTATTGCCATCTACATTTTTAATGATTTCTGTATCTCGGCTAGCCAGCATAGTATCTAGTAAGCCGTACACTAACACTCCTTCTGATCTACTAATAATAAAGATGATTCCAAGCCCCGACCTCCCTGTGGATATTTTCAGTTATGTACACAACAGACCTAATCTAAGACACAGTGCACTACACTAAATTACACTGGTAAACAAGGTTTTTGGCACAATACTTTTATAGTGTTTCCAGAGTAACTTTTTACACTGGTTTCAAATCTGCAATCAGAATTTTTATATGACCCACAGATTTTAAACCATTCAATTTTTTTATACAATGCTTCATAATGGCATAATGTATGTGTTTTCAATGATAGCTAATATATTCAAAATAAAATGTTAAATGATTTATTTGATTATTATGATGATTTTTATTGATATCTACTATAGTGAACCCCATTTCTTTATTGCTAGAAACTTTAAAAGGTAATTTGGGTCCAATTTTTGCGTGAATTCGAACAAGTATAGAGCTCTTTTATTAGTGTAATGTCCCTATACCATTTTAAATTTTTGTTAGGGTAAATTTAATCACATAAACTATATTTACCATCATTATGGATCTTATGCTATGATTTTTGTCCATGATAATAATTTTTGTTGGATGCTGTTGAGACAAAACAGTTTGTTTCTGAATTTTTTTTACAAAAGTGGGAGTGCAGCAAGAATGGGGGGCTAGAATTCTTGCTGGGTACTCCTGGACACTTTAAAGGAACATTTCTGATGTTATACACAGAAGAAAATTTTAATATTAACACTTCAAGTTAGTTGAATACTATCAGGTCTGTGAAATGCAACATTTGGTTCAAAACTAAAATGCACGTCACAAAAAAACTGAGGGTGATGGAGAAAAACAACTTGCATATTTGGATTCAGCGTAAAAAGTTCTTTTAGGATCACACCATTTTTCTCTTGTGCCAGAAAAAAGTTCAATTTTGTTGACTAGTGTTATCAATGAAGAGTACTTTTATTAATCAATCTAAAATTATAAAAATTTGAATTACATGGAAACATATTGAGCAATACATTTACCTGGGTATTAATTATTTTTGACCTAACAGAACCATTTGAAGAAGGCGGTGGAGGAAGTTTCTCATCAGAGTAGTCATCATTACTGAAATGGAATTCAAATCAAACATTAAAAATGGAATAAAGATATGCATCTTATGAAATGCTTTCAAATATTTACACTTGAAAAACTTTTATTACAATGATGACATTTATTAGAAAATACAAGAGTAATAATTTCTTAAAGCTTTTAGAAGATCTGAGTTATTCAAATAAAAATGAAGCAATGAATTTGAATCAAGAACAGTAAACTATGATGAGATTTTGATACAGAGGTGATACTGACTTCAACTCATAATCCAGGAAAACTATTAAAGTATGAGCCTTTTATCTAAAATCCAAAATTCTGGAATACTTCAAAATCCAGAACAATAATAGATTTTAAAATATTTCTTGTTCTGAAGGTATTTTCCTCATAAACTTACAGCACGCTGAATGAGCTAGAATGGTCAGGAATGTTTAAACTACACTCCTATGTAAACTCAACTCAATTGTAGATACGGCATCAAAAAAATTTCTTTTAGAATGACATAGCTACCATGCAAATTCCCTTAGCACCAATGGTGAGACCAGATTCTTCATAAAAAATGTTGCTAAAGCTGCAGCCCAGCACTGTGTTTTAATTTGACCTAATTTTGAGCTTTCTTGTTAAAACCCGGAATTCTAGGATTCATGCAGTTAAAAAAAACAGATATTCAGGATTACCCTGTAAAAGTAGCATCCCTACTGATACTAAATGAAGCTGGTGTAAAGAAATAAGATTAAATGTTAATCCTTTAATTTGGACAGAGAAAGTGAACTTAGGAAAAAGTAGCATACAAGTTGTAAATTACATGTAAATTTTCTGTAGTTAAACAAGTAACCAAATATTAAGTAAACAAGTTAATCAAAATTTTACATTTTCTGCAAAATAAATTGATTTTAATGGATGTGCGAAAAACATTGACAGAAAAGGTTTAATCCAATTAAAATTATAAAGGAGAGTGTGCAATACTTACAATAAATATTTTGATGGGTCTCTAACAGATTCAGTATATGAAACAGGAAACCAACCAGATCTATAAAAAAATATATTTTATTATTATATGCATTTAATTCATTTGAGTGATAATTAATTGATAAATACTTATGTATGCTTAGAGAACACAATGAGAATGATTATTAGTATTTGTTTAAAAATAAATACAGATGAAGACAAAACTATCAAATTTTTCCAAAACTAAGAAATAGGTTTGTTATAAATAGTAACCTAACTTGATTATTATGATACAGTTTTAAATACAAAAACAAAATATCCATGCACACTGCACACAGAAGACTTAACTTCATAAAATATTTAATAATTAACATCAAAAAGACATTTTTTATTTCAAAATATACAGTAAGCATTTATAATAGTTTATCAAAAGAAGAACTTGAGTATCTAATTACATCATATTTACTACATTTGTAATTACCAATTAAATGTAATGCATTATTGTTATAACATTTTCTTTCTTTGGAAAAATATCTTTTAAAATCAAGGGGAAAGAAATACAAACAGAGAACTAATTGCAATCATTTTCCTTGGTATACTATCCAATATATTATCCTTATATTTTGCATAATTTTCCTCTCAAAAGAAAAAAAAATAGTATATTTATATTCATAAAGATCTAAAAAAAAATTAAAACAATTTTTAATCAAGTTCTCAAAAAGACCTTTAGCAATCATCTGGTTAACTCTTAAAAATAACATTTTTTGAGAAGTTCACAAAGAAAAAATGTTAAATTTGACTAAAAAACATGCAAGATGCTCATATTATGTCACATCTTTATAAAGAGGAGAATGTGTGACATAGAGTGACAAGGAAAAGGGGGATGTGTCAACACACTGGAATATTTGTCCTTTTATTGCTATTACAATGTTAGTGGAGGTATTTCTTTCCTAGCTAGTTTTAATTTAACATAAATTAAACAGGTCCAAATTCCCAACAAATGCAAATGGGGACACAAAATTTGAAATGTTCAAGTTTGAAAACAGGCAAGGGATTACTGAAATATGGCAACTTGTAACATTGAAGCAGGGGTACAATACCCTGAAATTGTGTGGCAATTTATGAATGATCCTTGAACCCCAGCCTACTTTATTCATTCACAAGTGAATGTACCAAACAACTTCAAGTATGTAATGAGTCAAAACTATCCTGACCATGTGATCAAATTCAGATGATTAAATGTAATTAAAAGTCTAACTTTAACAAATGTCAACTTGTAGAAGTAAGATAATTTATAAGGTAAAAAAAGAAAGAAAAACAAATCAGATACATGTAACTATAATGATGATGAGGTTACATTCCATTACAATTCATAAACAGCACAATATAGTATTCTCAGTTAACAACAAGAAGCATATAGATTCCCCTCATGGATGGAATTACATGTGAAAAAAAGAATCACTGGTGTGGCACAATAGCTGACTATAGTTATGTGTGGGGTTCCGAAATGGTGAGACACTAAAAGTAATTGTGGGAAAAAATCATCACCCTGGACAGAAGAATAAAGGAAGGTTTTAATACTAAAGGCCTGATGTCAGGAACTCCTCTCGGACTACCAGGGTGGTCTTTCTTATTCTGGCAAAGTGACAAAAGTTAATAACAGTGTGTAAATATTATACGTGTTGGGAATTCTTAAGGTGAAGTATATTTCTGTCCAATTTATTGAGTTTATGGTAATAAATTGTTAATTAACTTAATCTTTCAATTACTGTTGAGAATCTGGTCTTCAAACTCTAAAAGGCAAAATTAAAGCCAAATTACCACCACTATCTTTAATGAAAATAACATAGTCTAGGGCCTTAGTCGGTAAATCAAAATTATCACAGTTGGCCAACCAGTGTTGTATAATATTTGCATTGCAGAGTCAAATAGTCATCTAGGAAACACTATGATGTACACTGCACCATCATGGGGCTTAAATTATGTTATGAGAAAATTGAACCAAAACTTTTAGCTTTTTATTACCTTCCTGAAGTCAAATTGTCACCAAATTGCCATCCAGTTGTGTTCTGCTCAGAAATGAATTCAATGATGTCTCCTTCTCGCAGTTCTAATTGGTGATCACCAGTAGGCTTATAACCATAAAGGGCTCTAGCATAGCTTGTCTCACTATCAGAGTTATCTTCAACTATTCTACTGTACCTCTTTTGTATGATATCTGAAACAAATGTGAATTAAAAAGAATGAAAGCAGATTTTCTGAGGATTAAATGACAGTATGTTATGTACAAAGCAGTTTCTCCTGACTAAACTCTTTTTTCCAATGAACTTCTCCTTGAAATTTAATATACAAATAAAAAAGTTACATAATATAAAATTCATTTTCTTAAGGGTATCACTCTAAGGGTATTAATAAGTCAAGAAAATTCATAGGGAGCAGAAAAAGTTTATAATTGATATTTAATGTGAACAAGAATAAATTATAGATTTTAAATCAAAAGTTTCCTAGAGTTTCTTACAAATATTCACAGACTAACAGTAACATATAGTAAGCAATATGTTTGTAAACATAATAGTGCTATAGAGAACACATCTTGACACAATTCTAACCTGATTTGGGAGACTGAGTAGGGGTAGTTGTAGGTAAGCAGTACTCTGACTTTGCTCGCACAATTGGTCTGGCATAAATGTTATCACCATTTTGTTCCATCATAAGAGTTTGAGTGGATAGCACAGAATCCCTGTCCTTTTTCCCATAACTACGAGCTATAGAGTTGTTGCGAATAACCACTTCAAGCATACTATCCAAGGAGTATGGGTTTTCCATGCTTCTAGGTAGTGTCTAAAAATAAATACTTTTAAAGGTTGAAACTGAATAACAAATACACATAATACTCTAACAGATATCATTCACTTCATTTTTGGGGCAAACAAATAAAATTATTCACAGTTATGCTTCAAATAATGGTGCAATTCTATTTTCTATCCTGTTAAAAATTGCAAAAAGATTTTAGAAGCTAATTATCAAAATATTATCATTAATAAAACTGTGTATTTTAATTGGTTGGTATGAAAATTGGTAATTGGAAAGAACCCAAATAGTAAGTAGCTGATTTCCAACATTTAGCTATTAAAATTTTAATTAAAATTATCAAATATTTAATTTTTAAATTAGTACATTCTACATGGCACTTTTAAAGGATTTCTACTGTTTTTTAGAAATGGGAGACTTTAAATAACAGACACTTGTCTTTTTACATACTTGGTGTCCATTCTTTACAGCAGAAAAGCAGGAATCTGGTATTTTATCCCTTGTTTCAGCAATACCTTCCCAATGAGGTAATTGTTCTTCTAAGATATCAGAACCCTAAAATATTTTATAAAATATTACATAAAATATGGGAAAAAAATGTTCTTGAATAAGAAAATAAGTTGAAAATGCTAATTTATATGTTCTTTCCTGGTCAAGTTAGTGTCTGAAAAAATTCAATACTGAAGATGAGGTGTGAGCTGCATTTGATTATGTTTATAATAAGGGGGTCACAATATTTAAAAGTTGGGTAACCCCTGCCCTAAAATAATGAATTACTTGAATTACAGCAATTATTTTTACATTTATCCTTCTTGTAATTAAACTTTTTCTACTTTTGTGTTCATTTTTTCATGAAAAAAATTATTAACTGTAATGTGGTTCACATGAATCTTCATAAAGGCATTAAATGGCTAGCTGTTGACAAGTGTATACTCACCTTTCCATAACACATGAGGAACTGCCTGTTCAATGCACACTGCCTCTCCAAGACAGTTCCGTACATCACCCTTTCTTGAACTATAGCCTGAAATTCAAAAATGATTACTTAATTGAACAAGTTGCAGAGTACCATTCTTAAATGAGCATTGTAACTTTATTTTTAAATATTAAAGAAGATTAAATGTTCTAATTTTCTTTTCTGGAAATGAGTAAAAAAAAGTTTAAAGTGTTAAATCTATTGTGCCATATTAATACTCAAACTGGTTACAAACCAGAGGATTCACATAGATTTTGTTTTTTATAAGAAGTAGTTATAATTGTAAAGTTATAAAATACATTTTTCTTATTCTTAAAAATATTTACAACTTCTTGTTTTGTCGCATGAAAATGACTAAATTTTAGTTGTACAAGTAAACTCAACGTTTTGAAAATTTAGTTCTTCCACTTCCTTTGTTGATAATAAAAAAATTATTAAAAAGTATACTTAAAATAATATTGTAGTGCTACATAAAGTATTGCTTAAGAAATAAAACTGAGGCAAACAAAATTAAGGAAGTAGTACACACACATGAATGGATAATGCATAGGCATGAATCTATAAGTTATGGTGGTATAATAGATAAATAATGCACACTAGATGGTTAATCTGCATAGTAAAAAGACAAACTAACCAAGAGGTTATAAAGACTATGACTTTGATTAGGTAATCAAAATCAGAAGAGTAAAATAAGAATGTTTAAGTACAAACCTCTTTTAAACTGTCATTACAGAATACTTCTAGTCTTTCTTTGGCACTTTCAAGCATTTTCATATGCTATAAAATAAAGAAGGTTTGATTATAAATGCATGCATACTAATTCTGTTTCAATTTCTAGGAATGTTCATTCATTTACCTGTAGTTGTTTGTCTGTGTTAATGTTCTTTTTCCGCCTTGTTTTCTTTAGTGTTGTAACACATTTAAGGTAAGCTTCTCTACGACCTTTGTATAACTGCTGAAATCTCTTCTGCTCCCTCTATAAACATTTTATTATAAAACAAACTGCAGCACTTTTGTTTAGCATATAAAAACTAACTGTGCACAGATAAATTCCCAACAGGTATACAACAAGCAGAGATTGAAATTAATTAAGGTCTTTTGGTGTATACCTTAGACCAGTGATGCCCAACCTTTTCTGCCCCAGAGGCTGTACTTCATATTTAGATGAAGCTCGTGGACAGAACAGTACCAAATTTTAGAATAAATTATACTTAAAAGTTTTCTAGTCCTTCAGCAGCTTTAAAAAAAAGGGAACAAACATATTAACAGGCCTCACGAATCTGTTTCACGGGCTGCAAATGGAGCGAAGGTTGGGCACCACTGCCTTAAACAACAAAAACCTCTGATGGGTCAGCAGAATATTTTATACTACAAGCATAAGCATGCTCCTATTAATGCACCAAAAACAGATTTAAAATAATACACATGACATACCCCTATTAGTTTTGTATCTTTTTCTGCTGCAATTTCCATTGGCTCCAGAAAATCATACTCTAAGCTCTTGATCTATAAATTAAAATAGTAGTAACATTTATTATTTCATTGAGAAAAAAGAACTTCTACTTTAATTATAAAATAAGTATTTTAAATGGAAAAATTAATAATGAAAAATTATCACAAAAGGCAGGCAAAAGGCTAGCACATAAAACTATTAAACAAAACATTAAAATGAAAAGTTAATTCACAATTTTCATTCCTTCTAACATCATATTTTATTCCTTTAAAACATGCATTAAATTTTGAAACACAAATTAAAATTAATTTCTTACAGCGAAATTTAAAACTTCTTTTTAAATATATGACAGTGTGGTCCAACCTTTAGCTAACCAAGGGCCAATCAAACTTTATTAGAGAGTCAACCTTATTTCAACAGTGGAACATTTATGTCAACAATTATGAAACAAATACAACTATTTACGACCAACCAGCAAGGTTGGTCCATTTAAGTTAAACTACTGGATTCCCAGTATTTGTCGATTTTATTTCTTCAACTCGATTAAGAACAAACTATTGTCTCTGGAAACCCATTCGATCTATCCACAACCATGTTAAAAATTATGTTTTTTACTCTACCGGTCACTTAAGAATTCTTACATTGAATATGTAATGCAGAAATATTGACTGGGTCATTAAAAAACTATACATATTTTTCAAGGTGAAATATGTTGTACCACAGTTTAAACACACTATTTTACATGAGGCTCATATCTACTTAATTAAAATTTAAAACAAGCTATTTTTGCTTCCACAAATTGAAGATTTTGTCATTAAAAGGAAAATTAGTCCAAAAAAATATTTCTTAGAAATTAGGCAATTCACAGCATTTTGAAAATGAAGGGCAAGAAATGGTTTTAGTGATTAACAGTATTGTTGCTCAATTAGATCATATCCAAAGATGAGCTTGGGGATTCTTTTCTCAAGAGGTTAGGTAATTTTAATTTCAAAATTGAGATCTAAATACATAGAATACTGTAGTATATAAACAGTTTAGTACTAGTAGTTTGAATAAGCATTATATTTTGTGGCCAAACATCATGTAAATTTCTTCAAGGGCAGCATGCATCTTGCAGGTTGGGCCACACTGATGTTTGAAATGATATTAAGCAAACAGATACAAGACCAACACACAATATAAGTAATTCAGAAAGGAGGTTAGTAAATCATAAAAATTATTTTTAACTTTTGATGCCAACATCATATTTCTACTACACAAACTTTGAAACCCAGCCTTGAATTCTTATGAGGAAATAGTAATAACTTACCACATTTGATTGTTGCGCTAAAATTTCTTTGTTTACATCAACAATATTATACAAAGTAGATCCTGGAAAGCAATAAGAATAAATATTACACAACCTTACTACATAAAAACAATTTCTTATCCATGTACTTAAAAGGACAAACTTTTGTAGAATACCTTTTAATAGAAGTAAGCTAGTAGTATAATTTTAATGTCAAGTACTACAAAAAAAATTAAAGGATTCTTCAAAATTGTACCAAGTAGAGCTTTTTAAAACACTAAATATTCAAATATTGCCAAATGTTTCTTGTTGTCAAATGTCATAGATATAACTATAGTACTTTAATTAATTGATTTGAAAGTTTTGGTGGTATTTCTAATCAGTGGTGTCTAAAACAGCTTGGTAATATTTAATGGGACACACTATAGATTTGAACCAAATATATAAACAAAAGGCAACACAGCTAGTTAAGGTACTTAATTTTTTATTTAAATATTAGATTTTTGTTGACAATTTATCTGAATGATTGGGAATTGCATCTAGCTAATCCACCAGTAAAGTTTTTCAGGTACTTCCATATCAACCCATGGACAGTGCCGTTGAATTTGAAATGTCACCAAAGCCTGTTTACTGTGCCCTTGAATCTGACAGTCGATTTACAGGCTAAGGCAATATATATAAACACCATTTTTTACTATCAATGTAAAGTTGCTCCCCATAAATGTCTTTGGAGGAAGGGGCCAGAGAGAAATTAAGAGAATTATTGGCTCCTCCCAGGAAATCATAAGAATGATGCAAGATATCATTACCTAATAATAACAATGCCATACGATTCCTTAAATTTTTTGATTTGACTTGCGACTAATAACTGTTTTTCAACTTTTTGCCTGCATTACATTTAGGAAAAATAAACTTAACTCCTCCAAATTCTTAGAATGACCAAAGAATATTAAGGGTAATATTCCGTAATCGAGGTTTTCGCCAAACGTTGCCAAATTTGGGCGATAACAATGTGATAGCAAGGATTGAGATGTAGTGTTAGTAGTAGCTTGGCGACATACGATCTCGCCAAATTTGGCAAAAACCTCGATTATGGAATCTGTCCCGAATATTAATGTTAAATATTAAAATTAGAATGGTCAAGTTGTTTATAATGGGGTTTCAATTTACTCAGAAAAAAGGACTGGAGAATAATAGATAAAATTATTGGTTTTAATCACAGTTCAGTAAACAAGAGATAAATTTATTATGGCAACCAGATGAAAAGATAAGAACAAAGTAGTACATTGACTACTCCAGTTTTTATAAGTAAACTGAATTATCAATTAGAACTGGAGATAAAAGCAAATACAATACTTATCCAAGAGTAATCTATAAAGAAACCATAGTAAGCTTTAACTCACTTTGTTACCCAATAGAACCAGCATTTTTCTGTGAACTAAAAATCTAGTTCACATTGCAAGAAGTATGTTTAATTTTTTTATGGCTTGTAATTTTTTATAATCTTGGATAAGTGAAGAATTATTTGACCAATAAAACCTCATGTTTCTGTTTATGTTCAGTCGATTCAATTTCAAACCAAAACCTTGTTTATTTACCATTTACCTTGATTTACCTTTCCTTGTCTTTTCTCTTTTACTAATGCAACAATTTCTTCACTTCCCTTCATCAATGTTTCAACTTAAAAACAGACAATACTTCTGTGATATTCTGCTTTATGAGTCACTAGCGACTTTTATCGGACTATATTGCACCATCTATTCTCAATTTATTATTGAAAAAAAATGTTGGTAACAAAATATTGGTATGATATCAGTCACAAAATTCACTTAGGGTATATCTTAATATAATTTCCCTAATTAAGCTAACAAATACTTACAAACACATAGCCTTTTAACAGAGTAAATTATATTGTACTTCCTATTCTACTCATGGCTAATCTTTCAAGAGAAGGCCTTGCTTTCACTTTTTGCATTTATGTTAGTACTATAGGGCTAACGTCCCCTGCTCAAATAATTAAAAATGTTGCCAATATAGTCCGATTAAAGAGATTTGCGTCAGCTAATTCCTAAAGTACCGAAAAACTTTACCCTCGGATTATACGAGGAAATATACAGTACCTTGAGACTTAATATGTGAATAAACTGCATGTTAATGTTAAGCCAAAAATCTCATAGGCAACTAAACCTTGGAAGTCATTAAGACTCAAACCTCATTACGCCTACCTGCAAATTTCGGAGATTTTACCTAATTTTATCTTAACACATTAAATTAGTAACATTTTCGAACGGCAGATGCAATCGGCGAAATCAAGACAGCAAGTACGCGTTGTCAGCAAACTTCGCCATCAAAATCAACGTCCCCTTTCACGCATAAAAATGTTCCACCATCCGAACAAATCTTACACCTTTTTTCAACTAAAAATACTAAAATAGTATCATAAAATCCCTCATAACGCTTTTAAATAGCAATCAGCACTTGTGAAACATATCGTTGACGGAAACCGGAAAAATGTTGATCAAAACAACAAACACGAACACTCCAATCCACACGTTGTGTTTATAAACAAACAAACAGAACGTTGGTTGGGTTTCTAGAGGCTTTTGCTTGCTCTCAAAGAGCCGCTTTGCCTTTTTTTCAGTTTTATTTTTATTTGACGTTGCCAACAGCAGAAAAGAAATACGCACAGGGTGTGGGTGTTTTAACAAGTACGCCCAATTCTCCACCAAAAGATTCCTTTAGTAGAGTATATAAAAATGGGTCACAAAAACACTACTTTTAGGAGGCTAATTTCAAAAAAAATATTAGGAGAAAGGTGTTTGAACATTTCCTTATATTAATTTTTATGTGGCTTACAAAGAAGTGGTTCTGTTCTCTGTTCGGGCCAAATTGTCTCAAAATGAGTTAAAACCAGAGCTTAAACTCTAACCAAAGAAGTACCGGAGCGCTACTATAGAGCATTCGCACATGACGTCACTTGGAGGACAAAATCAACGTTGCTAAGGCTGTTGTTATGGGCGGGACATAGAAGTATCCAATAGCAGCATTCGCACATGATGTCACTGGAGGAATAAAACAACGTTGCTAAGGCCGTTGTTAGGCAGAGTCATGTGATTGAAAATACTCTATTTCAGCATTACAAATATTCACTGATTAATAAATAAATATTAGTAAATATTTACTGAAAACCAAGAAGTACCGGAGCTCCGCTCCGGTGCAATTTAAGCGTTGGTTAAAACACTACTTTGAGGGACAAATTTTCTGGGGGAGAACCCAGAACGGAACTCCATTAGTTCAGTTCAATAATTTTCACTAGTATTCGCATCCTTGGCCCCCCTAACATGAAACCTGGCTACGCCCATGGTGAGTCCCTTAATTTATTGGGTCAAGGAATATTGGTAGATTACTGCTCTTGTGTTCTACAGGTTTTAACCTACACAAAATGGTTTTTTTTTTTCAAAATGGAGAAAAATTGAACTTGTACTGTTGTTTCACTCCCCAATTCAATTTATTCTTTAGGTTTAAAGGTTGTCATTTTAATTTTCCTACCTACGTAGAATAAAATATTTTTTCTATTAAAATACTATTATATATTTTATAATGAGCTATAGCTAGATGTTTCGAACTGCTTACAAAATATTTAAAGGCCCTTAACAGTTTCATTGATTGATTGATGTCAATGGGTAAAGAAATTCAAATTGAACCGAAGGTTTCTCCAACGGCTTCGGCGATTTGGAGACAGTTGTCTCATCAGGGGAGTCGCTGATTTACAGTTTCATTAAAAGGATATATGAGGTAGTAAAAAGTCATATTTCTATAGTCATAAACACACCAAATCTTTCCACTTTCTTGAAAAATATATAAGCCGGAGATCCCTCTTCGGTTGTATTCCGCTGTCCTTAAGATTTTATCAAAATTAAAAAGTACTATTAAAATTAGTCTATTTGAATAGGTAATTAAAATATCCCCCCTTTAAAAGTACTTTAAGTAGGTCTGAATCATTTTATATCTTCTTATATATTAAAATAATTTGGTTTTTCTTTCGGCCGGCCGCCAGGCCGCACCCCCGTTCCGATTTGGACAAACTCGGTCTTGATCGAAAGCTCTCCACCCCTAGATGAGCCAATAATATATCACGTTCCTCCAAAACCTTCCATTTTTAAATTATGCGTTCTTTTCGTTTTGCCCCCATGTTAACTCTATGGGGATGTTCCGTTCGGCCGGCCGCCAGCCGGAACCCCTGAACCGATTTTGACAAACTCGGTCTTGATCGAAAGATTTCCAACCCTAGATGAGCCCATTATTTGTCACGTTCCTTCAAAGCATTCCATTTTTAAATTATAAACTTTTTTAAATTTGCCTCATTGTTTTCAGTTAATATTTTTACCAACACAGGCAAAACGTCTTTTAAAGAGCGTGAAGAAAATCTACATTGAAATTATCAAACTTCAATTTTTTGACGTTTTACTAGATTTATCGCAACAGGATACCTACTAGGCATATGGATTTATAAAAAAAGTTACTGGTACAGGTTTAATTAAAGTATTACTTCTTTCTCTTCAGATGACGCAGAAGAATAAATTAGTTGTGGTTAGAAAAACCTATAATTTGATTGAAAATATTGAACAGTTTAGCGCTGACAATGCAGCTTAAAAAGAGTAATAAATTTTAAAAAAATTTAACTGCGCTGCAAGCGTGTGGTAGTAACGAGCGAAGCTCGCATCAGCGCCAAAGGCGCGTAATCTAGCTGGTAAGACGCGGCTTTGCCGGGTCAATCCAGCTAGTAGTTCATTATTTTTTATTTAGGTCTACCCAGCTAATGTAGCATGATGAAGTGACAAAAAGTGGGTGTTTGCATGTAATGTTTCAATTACTTGATTGCTTCAATAAAGCATGAATGAATTGAATGTTCTTCCGTAATTTGGTACAATATTTTATAATCAAAAAATATGTTCACTTTTTGAAAATAATTGTAGAGGAAATGTAAACTGCAAAGATAACGATTATTAATTATTTCACAATTTCCGTGTTTCCTCAAGACTCGGAAAAAATCACAGTTTGTATAGATTACATGAAGGTTTTATCGTTTTTTTCGTACAAATATCACGAATGCTGTAATAAAATGCCTATTCCTACTGAAAATTGAAGAAAATAACTGTTTGTTCAACGTATCGCCTCCAATTACGTCGTTCTTTCTATCTTTCTCCGGAGAGGCAATATGAAATATTTTTCACTATTACGTTTTTTTGGTTGAAATATATAAAATTTTAATTTGAGGTAACCCAAATTTAACAGAATTTTGGGGGAACAGTAAATAAAGGAAATATAAAAAATATAAGCCTCAAATCAACAAGAAGGAAAAGGAGACAAATAGACAGAATTTTGGAGAATAGAGAGAGCAAAAATGAGAATGAGAGAGAAACACTTAATTTTTTTCCGAAATGCCGTTGTCATTCTGATACAAGTCTGAAAAACCACATGATGCACCCACAAATAAACATTTATAAAATTTAAATACACACCTGCAAAAATTTCAATATAAAAACAGGGGACCTAAAAGGTTTTGTGTTTTAATTACTCGGTGTTACCAAAAAATAAAACAAATAACCCATAGCCATTCCAAACCAAAATAGTTTCAGCATACCTCGTTAATACATTTACAAGATTGATTTGACCTGACCATGGACTTGACACAACGTCCAAAATGTCTCGTTCGTTTTCTGCGTTGCGACAAAGGAAACCTCCTGTTGATCAATGTCGTTCACTAATGTCGACCCTAATGATCCCATAATTGAATACAGGTTCTACAAGTATCTAACCAACTAAAAAAAACGAAACTAGCGACAAAATATAGCCACGGGACTGGACTTGGTTAAAAACTGGAGAGATCTAACTATATTTCCAAGGCCAGAGCAATATGCTATTTTGATTAGGTTTTACTTTATTATTAAGGGTTTGGAAGTGTTATTCATTGGTTTTATTGGTTTGATGCTAACTGTGAGAGTTAGTGATCCCCAGAGTCATATAGTGTCATCGTTTAAGTTGAATAATACAATGGGTTTCTGTTCTTTTTTTTTTTCGAGACATTTTCCACAAATAAAATCATTAAAACTACGTACCCCTTTCATTAATTACAGTAATACCTCAACTGGAATAATTTTACGTCCGACGAAATTATATTCCTTGATAAATGTTTATTTTGTTTTTCGAATTTTTTTTGTGAAAGGTATTGTAACAAACCTATATTCCTCACATGCTCCTAGAAAACCTCATTAACACCAAACATATACACTTAAAAATCAGTGATGCCAAAGGGCTATAAAGTAGCTATGAGGAAATACCGACAGCAGAGATGCATCAGAAATTTTTTCGGAGTGAATAAATTTTGTTTGTGAAAAAAAAGTATTTAAAAGATAATCAAATTCTTGTTTCTCGGTACAATAATATTATCTACTAGGGTAGTTACATTCTCCTTTTTGTAACACTCACGTTCAGTGCAAAGCTTATTAGACACTTAAAACAAATATTTTTTTTAATTTTATTCTTTTTATTCCCTTCCTGACTATATATCTAAAAGTATTCGTTCTAAGACTCTAAATACCGTAACTTGTACTTCCAATGATACTTTTTCCGTATAAAAAGTATTCAATACTTAAGTATTTTATACAAATAAATGTTAGTTTTACTACTTATCTCCCCTAAAAACTATTAATAAATATAACTTTTCAAATGCACAATCGGGTCATGGAATTCTATTTCTTCCACCCCAGAGCAAATGGAGTGGGCGACGGAATTATCAGATTGCTTAAAGGTGAAACAATGTGAAGAATCCTTCGAAAAACACTCACTCCCGCTTTTAAATTACTGTGGTTAGAATGTTGTGACGTTTCGAGATAAAAATGTGAGGAAAAGCCAGATTACATTGTAATCTGAAGAATGCGGTAACCCGTAAGGTATGTATCTAAAAAAAGCTTATTTGTTCAGTTTAAAATTATTAATGCATCATATTTTAACAAAAACCTGCTCAAAGTATATTCACAGAAATGGAGCTCTTTTTATTAGAAAATGAAGATAACAAAAAATTATGCATCAGGCAAAAACATAACAAGTTTATATGTGAGGTGAATTATGTTGAATTCGCTTTGATCTAATACTTAAATTAAACAGCAAGACGAGTGCATAATGTCAAGATAAAATATTTTACCGATTTTTACTTCTTTAGATAAATTATTAACATTTAATGTGTGTATCAGTACAGCGGTTAAAAACTTTCAGGAGAGATACATTTAAATGATTAAAAATCATAGAGGAAAGCGGGGGCGATATGAACTTCTAACGATGCGGGTTTTTTTTAAGGGAACATGGGAAACTGTATAATCCTGAGCTGAAATTGACACTTAACCCCTTAATGTCGGACTTAAAATACTATACAAGTTCGTTTAGTTCCGTGATTTCTTGCATAAAACCAATTGAAGAGCTGAAGCTTAAGTAAATTACCAAACCTCGCAATCGTAACTTCTCAATCTGAAATTCTTACAATAACGTTTTTATCTTGTTTTAAGCTTATTTTGAGCTGAGAAATTACGATTGGGCCGGATAAAAATTAATTGAAGTTTCAACTTTTCTATTAGTTTTTGTGTAATAAATGTGGGAAACGATTTTGCTGGTTTTCAGTCTGATATTAAAGGGTTCAAAGGTTCAATTTCCGTTTAGGATTATCCAGCCTTTCACATCCTCTTAGCATCCCTCTCGTCTTTAGGGGTGCATTTCTGACCCCCCATTGCTAAGTGATTCCTAATCTTCTAAGTGCCTGTAGCAACTTTCCAAAAACGACATAAAAACTATCAACCAAATAACGAGATTTTAAATTTTATTTCTAATGGCTGTAAATCAAAAAATGGTTGTTTGAGAATTAGGAAAAAAATAACCGAGGTTGAACTGAGCTAAAAGCTTTTAAAATCTTTATAAATGAAATAACCAGTTATATTTAATTTTTAATTAGAATTACTCCTTGAATTAACTGTGGAATAATATATTTAGAAACAATTACAGTTTTATTCTTTTTAAACCCTAAAACTGCTTAAGACGAAAATACTTCTAGATTGGATCTCAGAAAATTCCCTTTCACCAAGCATTATCTATATCGCACGAGCAATATATTTATAAATCACGATCAAGCCAGATTTCATAAGGGATTTGAGCTATCCCCATTTGTTCGATAAAGATTAAGATTGAACTAAAGCAAACCTAACGAAAAAAAAAAAAGATATCACGAGCAGATATATACTGCTGCTTTGTCGGCAAAAGCTTTCTTGACACACTTAAGGGTAGAACAATAGCTCATATCTCAAGCGGTAGAGATACCCACTGGGAGTTCGCTTTACAAAAGCTGTTCATGGTTTAAGGGGTTTTTTTTTATTTTTTGGAACAAAAGGAAGGAGAAAGGATTTACATTGGGGGACTTGAAAATGAGAGTTACCATAGTTTCACTTTTGTGTTTAATAGTGAGCTTTGAGGGTTCAATACGCCTTTGCTTAGTGCACTATTTTTTTTCTTTATATTGCATTTCAAAACTAGTCAAAATCTTAAAAATCTGAAATATTTTCTCCACGGAAATAAAACATTCATCTAATTTCAGGTACAATTATTAGAATTTGAAAAGAATAAAATATTCAGACACACGTGGACACAAGTATGTTTCGTATATTTCTACCATACGGAGTAGATGTATATCTACTCCTATGTTCTATTTGGTTTTGTTTGTGGATTTTAATCATTTATAGTTATTTGAGTCTTTGCTATAAAGTCTTTTCTTTGTCTGAAAAATGATTTACAACAGCTTTAATTAAAAATTTCTCTGAAATATTTACCTAGTCAATAAAACTTAAAAACTTTCACAAATCTTTCAATGGCCATATCCCCCCATCTATGTTTACTAAACAGTTTACTAAAGAGCTGTATATAAGTAGTATTTATATAAAACTAAGGAATGAAAAAGGTAAAATAATAAGTGAAAAATTCATTTATACAAAACTTCTAATTCTTTTTTAATGCACTTTTGTTTTATTTTCAAAATAAATTACATTTGTAAAAATAAATCGAAGTTAATCGAAGTAATTTACAACATTTCAAATAGAAATAGCAACAACTTTTAAATTTTAAGTCGAAGTTAGTTAGCCTTCATATCAGTTACGTTCCATAGGAATACAGTCTCCATCTTGAAAATATTTAAATTAACGAAGTTAAGTAAAATTTTGATTTTTCACTAAGATTCAGAATTTTTAATGATCTTGATCCTATTCCCGGTTTTTAAATACTGAATTCGTAGTAGAGAGGAATTTATATAATCTCTATTGTAAGAGTAAATGCAAGAAATGTCTGTGTTACTCGTGGTTTAAATTTTAAGCTCTTTCTAATATCATTAGAGAGAATTAATGAAATATAGTGTTGATACAGTACTTATCTAATTTCTTTTGAAATGGGAGATGAAATAAGAGTTCACTCACCTATGTCTCTAGACCCGCACAGCGTACTGTTGTTGGCAAGAGAAGCGATTTTGGCCAAAGCTTCTGTGTACTGACGAGAAGCTGTCACCATTGCTGTAGGAAAACAAGAATAAACTTTGTTACAATGAAATTTTTAGTGAGGCAATTAAATTGATCATTATTTAGTAAAATACCTTTAATAAAATTGCAGGTAATATTAAATCAATTTTAATGATTTCAAAACTATTAGTTAACACCGAATAGTAGACGATACTTCCTGCTTTCGTAAAGCTATCAAAAGTATTTGAATTTATAGAGAATAAAATAGTTTTGACATCCCTGAAAATGGGTTACTTATAATCTTGTCAACTGTATGTAAAGTAAACTTAAATGATACTTTAAAACAAACACCATGTCAAAATCCTTAAAATGGAATTTGGACCATTTTAACAAAACATAAAATAATTTTTGAAGCTTCTATGTCTTTTTAGAAAACTCTGGGACAAACACTGACCCTTTCCTGAAACACCAAGTGACAATATTGTTTTCTTTCTCGTTCTCAGATTTATTTTGTTTAAGATATAATAAAAAGAAAGTAAGAGGACTGAAGACAGAAAGGATAGAGAGAAAAAGAGAGGATGAGAGAGAAAAGAAGAGGAGCGCATTCTCACTTTTTAATGGCAGTGGTAATGTTTAAACAGGTTAGAGAAGGGGGAGCAAGGAAGTATGCTCGAATGAAAACACTAGTTATCTAGTCTACAATGTAGACCTTGCAGATCTTCAAGGAAATCTCTCACCTGAAAAAGCGGGTTCCAGTTCCAATAAAATAAATTTTTCACCACTGTTTATTGAATATTTATTTGGTTAACAATTTTTAAATCTTTGGATTTTCTAATAAAAAAAAACTCGCATGCTAATTCTCAGCTTAGTTATATCGCACCACATTTTGCAAGGTCGATTCCCTACGCTCGAGTAAGCACACACGAGCACAAATGAATGAACCACGATCAGAGAGAAAAAAAACCGGATCATCGACTTAAGTATACATAATGGTTTTGTTCAGCGTAAATAAGTCTGAGTAAAAAGAATCGTGAGCTCTCTCCTTTTCTGTTAATTCTCTTATTATGCCAGATTGGGATCTCTCTTCCACGAAATGTGGTTTCGACAGATCGAGACAAGAAAAAATGAGAGATATCGGTAGGGAGGGTTCATAGAACCTAATGAGTCTGGGATTGTCTTTTCTAATGTCTCACATTGTTGAAAGTTGTTAAGAAAAAAATTTTTAGGCAGGACCACCTTGACTAGAATTTAAAAGTTCTGGAGGGAGACCAATAAATTAATTTAAGGGATTTCAAGGTGGTATTTTGAGCTCTCTAACTTGAATGTAAATCTTATAATTGGTTTTGCCGAATTGTCGCAATCCTCCCGGAAACACTATTTTACGAGATCTATACAATTCTATACGTCCGTAGTTTGGCTTTACAAAGTAAAAATTTTTGTAGTTGGGTGCTAGTTACAGTATCTTTATAATATCGCAATTAGTTAAACTTTGAATCCTAAAACCACTATTTGGTGTTCAATTTTTAATTAAAGGGGCAGTTGAAAACTATTTACAATAGTGTAAATTTAAAAGTTTTTCAGAATTTTTCAATTGTGACATTAGCATATTTATAAAATTAATTTCAGTAGAAAAATTAAAGGATTTATTCATGAAGTCGTGTTCAATGTGGTGTTAAGATCTAGGTAAACGATTTTAATTAGTTTTCTTTTTTATATTCCAATTAGAGTAATGGCTCTTACCCAAAGAAAGTACTGGAACACTATCAAACCAATAGTATAGCATTTTATAAATGAGATTTTTAATTAGTAAAAGCAAGGCAAAACATTTTTCCATGTTTATAAAATGTTAGTACTTTTGGAGAACTCTTTATCAAATTCATTAACATCAAACAAAGAGGTCTATGAAGCATTTTCTCTGGAGCTTCATGCAATATTTATACATATTTGATTCGTGTCGATACGTTAAGTACGTCGTATTAAAAAATTACAAACAAAAAAATTAATTTGGATTTTTATAAATGTACAAAACTTTTTCGCAAGCAATGAAATGTGAAATCATAATACACTAAAAGGTAGTATTTCTTTGAAAGATCTCAACACCAGCCTACACTTATTCAATGTCCCATATTCAGATAAGAAATCTACAATAACTAAATAAGAAAGGGCGTTCCTTGTGTTGGAGTGAAATGGATCTTACATTTTTTTTTTTTTTTTCAAAAAAAGGATACTCTTCAAGGTTTCTCAGCTGGTGGTAAACGGCTTCGAAACCCATAGGTATGAGTCAACTCGAGGCCACCCTTGATACACGACATGTCCTAACCGGCCATTAAAGGGGAAAAACTCGTAACCAAAACATCTCCAGCAAGTCTCGTTAAAAGTTCAACAGTTCCACGAAATTCTAGAAAAATGGCTGCGATATTTTGTTTTCTGGCTGGACAAGGAATTCTGTCAAGATCAAGATTATGGCATTAGCCACGGGTATCTGATTCAACCATGAAGTAAGAAGGAAATAGAGAGCAAATAGAGCCTCTTTCTTTATTGGAGCAATAGTTCTAACTTCTGTCAACAATATAGGGTTTTTACAGTGTTCTGAATTAAAATTAAACCTTTAGTTTTCAAGAAAGGAAGAATAAATCCCAAACCTAAGTTTTGACAAAATCTAAACAATAAAATGTATGGAATGGTGGAATTTTTATTTTATCCACACACCAAGATTTTTTCTGTAACGTATGAGAGAATTCTAGTTAAAGAATGCACATAACAATAGCTAAAATGTAATCAAAAACTTGTAAAAAGTTTATTTTATTTCCATTCTGAAAAATTATGAAGTTAATGAGGATGTATTGAAAGACAGGTGAACTTAATTATTTTAAAAGAAAACTATAGTCCCTGTTACATGAAAACTTTTTAAATTGATTTATTCTTCCAGAAAAGATACTTCATAATACAATGGTGTATTGGAGTTGAAAGGTTTGGGTTAAGATTCGCCTACTTCATTTCAAAATTCAAGCACTAAAATTAATACCTAACTATTTAATTTTACTGAGAATTTACAATGAAAATGTCCCAAAACAGCCGAAAAACTAGGATTTGAAATCGTGGCAAATGAAATACCAAGAAGGACAGATGGACTACAGTAACTTCCAAAGTGAGTTACACCAATGTGTGTGATTATCAAATGGGGGTTTTAAAAAAAAAGTCTTGTTGTTGTTGTTGTCTATCTCCCAGCTCCCACGATCTAGCAAGGCTTGATCAAGTCTATAATATCATACACATCATGAATGGGAAGTAATATGGCATACTTTCGCAAACATGAAGATAAGTCTCTTAATTTAAGAAAAATTTATAGATATCAAAAGCAGGGGAAAATATAAAAAAATTTTATGTAAGATTTGTTACAACTTACAAGTGGGAAACTTCTTTCCTTCTTATCAAATCTTTTTTTTTTGTTGCGAGAATTACCAATTTACCACCACAAAATCTTTCGTTACCCCATTCTTTCAAAGCAGTTTCCGTTAAGGCTTTCTTATTGCCACTTTCCATGTATGTTTGCCGTCGATGTGCGCTCCATACATTCTACCTCTACGGATTCACCCCGTCTGATTGCAATTACTTAACAAGAGCATTGCGAAGATAAGATTGATTCGAGAGGTGCTCGCGTCAGAGAAAAAAATCCAAAGATGGCGATCAAGTATTCCACACGCGTGGTTGATCTGTCAAACACCCTTTGGTGAAATAGTGCAGACTTTGGCGTGTTGAAATTCCAAAGCCCATTAATACGTAGTTACAAGGCTTCGTATTAAGGATGAAAAGTTATCTGCTGTAAAGCAAGAAACTTTATCGACATTATCCCCAACTTATTGAGACTGAGGAAAAGAAACGTGTGGGGCAAGTTCATAAACGGTGAAATTCAGACAAAAAAAAATATTATTACTGATGCACAACATTCAAATATGGAATATGTTGCGAAAGCATTCCACAAATTATATTTTTAGTTTTTAACACATAATAATTAAATCATTCAACATTTTCAGCATATTAAATATCTTAAATTACCATAGCATGTTTAAAATTTTCTCTTACCTACCTTGTAAAGATTTTAGGTATGTTCTGCCAGCAGAAACAAGTTGTTTAGTACAAGGACCAAATTCGTCTATAATGTTCTGAAAGATAAAAAGTTCAGTTACAAAAAAAGCTTACTTACGTACTATATAATATGCAGTATTACACAAAATAAATATTGCATGTTTTAGAGTAGCAAAAATGATGTCTTTAAATTACATTTACCATATTTTAACTTTAATAAGCAGTCAATATCAAGAAATATTGTCTGACAGTTCAAAATTTTCTAACAACAAAGAGATTTCTGTTTCAGATATTTTCTAAAGAGATTAGTTTCATCAAATAGTAAAGAGAATGAATAAAAATTATCTATGCTAGACTTGTATTAAAATTGAGTCAAATTCCATTTATGAATTAATCAGGACTACTTTATTTAAGACAACAATACATAAAACACTCGTGAAAATATAATACTCATAGATTACTCCATATTTAGCTTCATATAAAAACAATATAGGGAATTTCACAGGAATTTGTTCGATATCAAACTGAATAAAATACGTAAGTTTTTATTTGACAAGAGACAACACTTGTGTGCTTCAAATAAATGTAGTACCAGTGTCGGAAAGACAGCTGTTATAAAAGTGAGCATTTGAACTGGTTAGAATAAAAGTGGTGCAATTCGAAAATTAAATATTTCGGTGAAGCATGAGTTCTAATTGTTTTTAATACCTTGCGATTAGTGAGGTTCCTAAGTCAACAGTAAATTAATATTGATCCGCAAGAGAATCCCTAAAAATGTATTTATCAGAATTATACAATAGACTTTTTAATTGATAATTTGTAATTTTCAAAACATAGTTGGAATGACAAGGGACACTGAAAAATACTTTTTTTAGTTTATTGGGTTTTAAAAAAAATCATAATATTTTAAGTGAAAACATAAGAAATACAATAGACTGACTGCAAGAAAACGTTTGTAACAATTTTTTTTTAAGTTAAGTACCTTCTTGTCCATATTTAGAATAACTTCATATAACTTTTAATAAATACCTGCTTCATAAATGTTTTTTAATACGCCAAATGATTAAAATTGGTTCGGAGTACTTAAACATATAAATTAAAACAATAAAATGTAATTTTAAAAAACACTACCATCGTCATTATTTTTAGTTTAAAATTTTATGAGAAAAGAAAATATTTTTGTATTTAAGATATCATATCAATACATATTGTTTAAAAACGCTCATAAATAGTTAAAAGAATTGAAGGAAAGAATGCGCTGAGATCCTCTTTTATTCAAAAATAAAACTTTAAAAAGATCAAAAACATTTTTTCTTTTAATTTTACAATTTCAACCATTTTTGATGAATTCCTCTTAAAATGATAAAATTTGTGTCTTTTTTCTTGTAACCTACATTATTTTCTAAATACTTTTTAAATATTTCTGGCCCTCTGAAGCCACTTTCCTTCTTACCAGTTCGTTAAATGTCATGTCATTCGAACAAGGCCGATGATGAAAATAACGGTGGCCTTAGGAACCAAAGAAACAGAAAAGCTGCAATTTCACGTGACAACGGTAAAAATCTCAGGTGAAAAACATCCTTTGAGAAGATAAGACGCACGCGTTGTAATAATTCACTTTACCGCTATCCCGGTGCGCATGAAATCTGGTAACAGCCCTAAAATTTAGACAGAATGGGAAAACTGATAAACTTTACGAGGTTTGAGGTATGTGTTACAGAAATGTGATACTCCAGACAAAATTTTGAGCTAAAACATTTCTTAACAGAATGCTATGAGGGTTTTAGCGTTCACGTATTTTCAAACATTCATCCATGGTTTAAATTTCATTCTTTTCTAAATATAAAACAACTACTTATAAACTTCAAAGCAATGTGCAAATAATCTAAGGCTTTGCCAGAAACAGTTGCTTAAGTTTTCAACTTTAATGGTCGCAAAAAAAAAACCAGTGGATCAAGCTTGAATTTCCATGGCTTCACTGGAAAGTTTTGAAAAAAGCGGAAATTGAGAAGCCCACACGAAAGTCTAAAAGCATGATTGATTTATCGTCCTCAAATCAACCCACTCGGGAAGTCTTCTCGAAAGTTTTTCACAATCTGGAATTTCACAACATAGTAGATCACCTGATGGATTATGACAGTTCATTAGTTTCAAATCACGTTTGTTGAACTGTCAAAAACTGTTGAACTAAAATGGCCATTATTTAATAGTTATATTATACTTAACTTATAATGATCCAAGTCGTCCCCATTTTGAATTTCTTAAAATTATCTGCAGTGCACTCTGCTCATCGATATAGATTATAATCAGATTTTTCAAAACAAAGTTGATTTACATTTATCTCATTTTCAATTACGTACTTAAGCTGGTACAAATTTTAATACAATGTTGGATTAGATCAGCTAGAGAACAAGAGATAGGTTGACTCTAGTCATTATCTCACCTTCAAAGTTAATATAATATGTTATCTAATAGTTCTCTGATAAGAAAAAGTTATATATAAGCAACTTTATAGTTTGATTCCCTATAGTTTGATTTATAGAAATCTTACTAAAGTGATTGATTGTTGGTAAAACTTAGGTTATTCAATAGTTTAAAGAATCATTTATCCGAAGGATTTTTTAAACTGCCGGAAATAAGAATACCTGAGGATGGAAAATTATTAACAATTTTAGTAGTTTCGTAATATGCTTAGATAAAATATTAATAAATCCATATACATTATAAAATGTAATGAATTATTCAAAAATACGAAGTAAAACAACTGTAATAGTCAAAGAATACTTAAGTTTTCTCGAAACAGAAGTTAAGTTTTGTTAATACAATTTCAATGGATCTTTAATTATTTATGGATCCTTAATACCCCTATTTTTGCCTATATTACAGACGCCGTATTTTCTCTCCAGAATACTGTGCTCCAGAAAAAAAAAATCCTTGACTAAACAAAACTTGCGCTCTGTATTTGCACAGCTTCCGGAACTTCCTCATAGCCATTGTTCAACGGCAGAACACGTGCTGACTGAGCAATCGAATCGATACCTACCGTAGGAAATGAATTTATAACTGAAAGTAAAGATATTTTCATAAATACACTCTAAAATGCGTTATAAGCACAATTGTAAAACTACCCTCAAAAATATATTGCGTTAATAGATCTTTCGTTACATTACGAGTATTTTACATTAATTGAAGCCCTCAAAAAATGATACCAGGAGAAATAATATAACGGAACTTTTCCCCATAGTTCTCCGTCTCACAGGAGTCATTGAATGGAATAAGTGGCTAATAGAATATTTCTAATTTTTCACCGAAACTGCGAATTACATAGAATCATGATAAAAATATTGCGAAACTGCTACCGTAAAAGTTTTCAAATTTTATAGATTATATCAATATGGTTAAACTACTTCAATTGAAGAATTTTCAATTAATTATTTTAATCTCTATACAGATATAAAAATCTAGTTGAAATAAAAATTACAATTTTTTCTTCAAAGAAAATTATTCTAACAAATAAAAGAGATAGATCTTGTAAAGAATCATATTTGTTGTTGGAAAATGTTTACAAAATGAGATCATCATAATATTGTTGCCTTGAAAAGAGCTGGTCATGGTTCTTAATGATGGTTTTTGAAATTACTACATCCACTTATCTTATTTTATTCAAGTTCAGCTATCCCGTTTGTTCGTAAGTAATACTACATTTTTGATGATATGAAAACCCATGGAAATAAACTTGAAAGATGTGCAAGTCAAAACATACAAAAGTGAAACCTTCATAGAAAGAATAAAAAAGCTCTGTACAGGAACTGACATATTTATTTGTTTTAAAATATGTACTTTTAATGTCTGATATAAGTAGTCCAAAATATCCTAATTTTAAAAGAACAGATATCCGACGAACAAAATCCTCAAATATCAAAACGTACCCTATGGAGTAAACGTGTATTTTATAAGTTCATACCTGGGCAATTCCACGGGTAACTGACTGACATTTTTGAAGGAAATCCATTAATATTTTGTAATTTACTTCCCAAAATTAATTTTTTTTTAAAATATTTTCTGCCCAATTTATTGCTTTCTTGTTAACCAAATCTAATGTCATAATTAAATTTTCAAAAAATATTTTTATTTATTTTTTAAACAAAGTTAACAAGAAAGCAATACATTGGGCAGAAAATATTTTTTTTAAAATTATTTTTGGGAAGTAAATTACAAAATACTAATGGATTTCCTTCAAAATTGTCAGTCCAGTTACCCGTGGAATTGCCAACCTACGTACTGAATTCTTCTTTGAGGAAAAGAGATTTGTTTAAACATTTTCTTTTTGCCTAACTTAGATTTTTATAGGAGTACAAGTCATTATAACAAAGGTATTTCCTCTAAAATGTAACAGTGGAAGTTATTTAATTCATTTAAAGTAGATTAATTCGTTTCATTATAATTAACGCTTTAATAAAAAAATCAGTTTAAATTTCTAGATTTCGTTTGAAAATGCATATGTATTTTGGCATTTAAACTTATATGGTATATTTTTCTCTCGGCAATTAAACATTCACAGAAGATGCTGCACTTTTTAGACGGAATGGTAAAAATAGACATTTAAACGTAGACTTGTTCTCATATTTCATACAAGAGCTAAACTAAGTTTCATTCCAAAAATGGAACATTTGTTTTGATATATCCCCGCATTGTAAACAAGGAACTAACGAGAAGAAAGGATCTTTCTCAATCTGATATGGGCGAGAATTGCCCATTAACCTTAACCCATCCTCCACGGAAGATAGGGGAGGAATTTTTACTCAACCACCATAGAGATAGATGATTTCATAATAACAACTTGGAAAGAAAGTGAAGACTGAAGAAAAAGGAAGCAAGTTTACCAATAAATGGAGGAACAATCCGTTGGAAACACTGTCTTGTATTCATTCAACATTTTTAAAAGCGATTATCAAAGTTGTATTGTACAACAAATTGTAAAAGCTTTTATTTAGTTTTTATAAATTTTATATTCCTTGTGTCCGATAATTTACTTTTAAAAACATTTTTGAGAAAAGTAACATAGAAAACTTTTAGGAACGTAACCATAAAAATGACGAAATATAATCTTGCAATTGAATTTTACTACTAAAATGGTTGATTTTTTGGTTTTGGGTAATCACCAATTAATAGTAGACGTCCACTATTAATTGGTGGTGATGACCCAAAACCAAAAAAAACCCAACCATTTAAATAGTAAAATACTGTATGTTTCTTTAAAATATGAATTGATATAAAAATAGTGAGAGATAAAGGGTTTAGTCCGTTTTGTTCTTCACTCCTCCTTGGATATCTTTATCCTTACGGCGTGCGCCCCACAGTTTCAGAAGCTATAATCCAACAATCAACAGTAGTCATAAATCTATCAAACTCTTCGCAATAAAACCAATTTCACAAAAAGGCTCCCCAATATTTTGATTGCACTTAAAATACTGCGAACAGTTGACACTTGCCCTTGTCCTGTTTGTGGACTTGTTAGTGTAACCCTTTCTCCATGAAAGACTCTCTGTTGTCAGTATACCAATTTAATTATGGAATGCGTGCTCTTTAAAAATAAATCATCCTCGGCAGTAGATAACCCGAGCATCTTGAATGAATTCTGGCGTTTGGCAAACATTATCCGATAGAAGCGATGATTTGGTCAAGTGCCTGATAGATATGTCCAGAAAATCACGAGATAGCTGGTTTTTGCTGTGTATGAAAACAGATAGATCTCTCAACGGAGGTCTTATTTTTATGGTAAAGGGTGCCAAAAGAAGGCATGGGTTGCAGTTCGGAGGAAAACAATCGCGGTTTTAGTTTATCAAATAGATTATAGCTGGAGCTGTTTAAATATCACGCAATTAATATATTTTTTTGGTTATTTTCAACTTCCTCCCACCATGTCAGTAAAAATCCTCAAATCGTTAACCCCCTGAATCAAAATAAGCGTACTAAGTACTATTTATTTTTAAATTGAATCATTTTTCAAGTTACAAGATATTTTCAAAAATACAGAAAAATACCCTCCTCCCTAAGGTACTTATGTGACATATGAAGGGCTATATCATGAAAAAATTAAAATTAGGTTTATATTCGTGTATTTTCATTTGCAAAATGGGGCGCTGGAATTTTTTTAAACCTGATAAAGGGAATGGGGCACGAAGCTCAAGAGCCATCCTTACTGAATGCCAAAACCTTCACTCAATCTAAAACAAACGTGAAAAAGAGCTGAAAATAAATTAAAAAAAAAGCGACATTATCAACCTCAGCAAAAACACTTTCCTCCAAAATGCCTTTTTAAACAGCAAACACGTCAGGATCTTGAACTCTCATTCAAATTTCGGTGGAAAAAAAGATGAAAAATAACACAGGTGAATAACACAGAAAATTCAAAATTTTCAGACCAACACGACCGTCTGGTAAAACAAACACTGTCGTCTAGAGAGGGAGAAAATTACAGGGCTCTGAGGGAAAAACGCTTCCATATACTTATCATCCCCGAATTTCAAATTACGGCTTTTGAGGTTCGGGAATTACAGGTTTGAGCCGCTATCCAAAAGAATGACTGGACGGAGGTAGTATGAGTGGGAGAGATTTTAAATCAACCTTAATTTTTTACGGGTAATTTCAAGCCGACTGATAGTAGGAAAATTGCCTCAAGAAGGGGATCAGTAGCGACGATGTCGGGTAGATTTTCAGGCAACCTTTTCAGGATTGAAAAAAAATCCTCCATGAACATCTTAAGTCCAATCGTTTCACGCTTTTCTTATTTTTAATGATAGAACAATGACAGATAGTTTAAGAGTTTGTTTTTACTACCTAAGAGAGGGGAGATATATCTATTAAGCAAAGTTTACGGAATTAACTAGCGCTAAGTTGACGAAATTCCCACCAAGACCTCTATAAGAGGGTTACCAATAAACCAAACATATCATTTATAAGCTTTGGTAATATGTAAGATTGGGTGACGATCTGAGAACCCCGCTTCAAGAGGCTCTTTCATAGCTCCACAATATACTATTTAAATAGCCATTTTTATTTACTTTTTAGGAGTAAAAAGTTTATCAATATTTACCTATTTTCTCAAAATTTGAACATTGGACTAATTTCTTTCATAAAGCAGACAATTTAATTAATGTAGTAATAATTTTGAAATATCAGAAATATTGATTTAGAGGTCTGCAGTTCCAAAGTTCCATTCCTTACTTTACACAAATCCTAATTCAATCTATTTCTTACGAGTTAAAAAAGTGAAACCGAGTTTTTGTTAATGGAATTCCTTCAAACACAATTAGGGAAACAACTCCTTCTACATGACTCTTATTATCCCGTCATTTGTCCCCACCCGCCATTCATTTTCCCATTATTGTTCGGCGACAGAGTCACCTACATTCCGTGCACAATGCGGGTGATTAGGGCCCCATTGACACGGTGCACTGTCACACTTGCATGCCTAATTATCCACCACTGGACGACTGACCGCTCTGGGGAAAATCAGACGACAATGAAGTATTTTGAACCAGGTGACGCTACGTCAATTTAAATTCCTTTTCGGAAACATTTATTCAGGTACTAATTGGGAAATGTATTTTCAGGAATAGAACTATTTAGTTTGGGAGATTCCTTAAGAATATTTGGTTTGTTATGTGTAGACCAGTGGTTCCCAACTTATAAATATATACCGACCACTTCAACTGAAATTGAATCTTGTATGGTCCACCCCTCATGTATTCCCGACTGTACTTTTTCCCATTTTATCGCTTTTGCGGAGTATTTCACTGGGAGAATTTGACCCAGATTTAAATCTTAAACATTATTCGCTACATATTTATAAGAAAATTTATTTTCCATCCATTTCCATCAAATAAAAACACATAGTAATAAAATGCTGGAACTGTTCATTAAATCGGTAAACACTTTGAGATAAATACAAATATCACGTGATTTCGTCGGTATAATCCTTAACCGATGGTAATAACTTTTAACCGATAATCTTTAATGCATGCCTAATACAAGTATATTGCTGCTCGCTGTTATAAATTTAACACATACTGCAAACCAAGCAGGGGTACAACAAACCATGGGGAAAAAGCTTAGCTCACGATATTTAAATCCTGAAAGATAAGTGAAGCATTTCTATTCATTGGATAAATTTAATGCATTATGCAATCCCTATTGTTTGATGAAAAACACAAAACGGCGCGTGTTATTCATATTACGATTGCTCGGGGATTGTATTCAGTGAATCTCAGTTATAAAACTAAAAAGAAAATCCTTTTATGAAATATGAAATTTCGCAGACTGGCTAATATATTTTGTGATTTTTGTTAAATGAATTGACAAAATCTGAACAATCCTTTCTATATTTGAAAATATTGTTTACCATGAATACAGAATTTTATGCTATGCTTATTACAATTTATTATTAAAAGAACAATATAAATTTGGTATAAGTATGTGAATATCTAAATTAAATTCTTGTAAGTTATATTGTTAGAATGTATGTAATTAAAAATATTTTTTCCTTACAAAACTTGAGTTATAAAAATTCGCACGACTTCTTCAATGCATTAATCCTTTATAATTATTGTTTTTTAATCATGTTTACTCATATTTCTTACATTCACTTCCTTTGTTATTCTCTTTGATTTTTACTTCATTATACTATTATGTTTTAAAGGAAAGTTACAGCTCAACGACTTTGTTAAGAAAAATAATGAATACATCCATAAAAATCAAACTTAGCTATGAGCAATGGGTGAGAACACTCGAAGAATTTATAATTTTTTTAGGTTGATTTTAAGAATCAAGTTAGCATGAGTCGAGAGCTTTTATTGGAGAAGAAAACTGCTTGTGCAACTCAAACCCCTTTTCTAATAAATTTCGATATTTCTCTCCCTTTTAATGAACAGTATTGATAGATGCGGTCTAGACCAAGACCTCCATAATTAAATCAAACATCTCTTATAAGAAAGGACTAAAAATGAACGTCGTGAGACACCATTGTGAAAGGAAGACAGTTTTTATTCAATAACAAGTAATTACTTATTCTCAAGTTTCGAATACAGTGAAATAAAATTTATAATGTTTATATTTTAATATATATAATTTTAAAGTTTAAAAAGTGTGATGCTATACTATGTAGTGGGAGTTATTAAATTGGGACAACTTGTAACAACGGATGAAAGGATGAAAAATATCTTGAAAATGTTGACGTAAATTGTGAATATCCCTTACTTAAAGTATATTGATTGTAATTTCATTTGTTAACCCACAAAAGGTTTGATATTAAAAAACACACGCAATACTATTTAATAGAAGATTGGAATGAGTTCTGCATGCAAACCTTCGCTTGTATCCTATGCCTTCCTAAACGCGACCAAAACCGCATATAAAGAACAATGACACAACTTCCCAAAACAAAAACAAATCTATAATAAATACAAACACTCTCAGATCTGCTTCCTAGAAGACATGCCTTATTGCCTAACCCTTCGCATCAGCATTCTTCTCGGCAGAACCAACCGCCCAGAAAAGCAACGGGGCACGCTTCACCAGAGTTCGGCTCGAGGCACGAGAGGTAATACTTTCACGCCCAATTTCGCCCACTAGTTGCTCAGAGTCTATCGCTGCTTCAATCGGCCTCCTGCATCGGCCTTGGTGATTAGCAACAATGATAAACGATGGTCGAAGTCCTCTTACTACACATGTACTGACGGGTGTTTCGACCGGTGGGGCAGTTTTCAATGGAAGATGAGCAGAAGAAACGGGGATGTAAGAGATTACAGGAATGATGATACCCAGAAGCAGTTCTAACGAACTTTATAGCTGTCCTAAGCATAAAAAGGTGCAATTGGAAAATCATGTCCGGTTACCTCACGATTTATTTTTTAAGACTTTCAATTGTTTTCTAATTGAGATAGGGCTTTCTATGGGTTTAAAAAGACAAATGTCAGGCATTTCAGAAACGTTCATTGCGAAAAAATTGAGGTGCATCTTTTTTCTTAAAGAGGGTAGTATAAGACTATTGAGATTGAGTAAAGTTGTTATTGCGCTCGTTATGGTAGTTAGTTTTTAGTGATAAAACTTGGTGACTCGCTCAAAATAGCATTCACGTTTGTGAAGTAATTAATTTGACAGTAAAAGATTTAAAATTATAAGCTGAAAACATTAAGTGACCGCAGAAATTAATTTTCAAATAATGAAACAGGAGGAGAGAGGCAGACAGAACTGAAAATTCCTCAAAAATATAAATGCATATAGAAATTAGAATGTGTCTAAAACAACCAAATATCAGTACCAATATATTATATTCAAATATCTCAGAAGTCTTAAGGTTTCAGAGCTCTGTCAAACTACCTTGTTATTATGTCTTAAACACCCAAAAAAATTAACTTATTATTATTGTGTATATGCCTTAGGATAATAAACAGATAAAGTAAAAAACCGTATCGATAATGTAATCAAAGAGAAATTTGGCTTTCACAAGCAATAACTCAAACACAGAATTCTAATTGTTCTACGTTATTTTGTTATGTCATCAGTTTCGTAAAAAATAATAAGACGACGCAATATTTCAGTTATATTAGACGTCAAACTGAAATCTAAATGTGTATTGTATATGAAGTATAAATAGAATTCAGAAGCACCAATCACGAATGAAGAATATCACACATGGTTCAGTCATTTAATCTACTACGACTTTTTGAAGCATGCGTTTGCGTTTTTTTACCAGAGGTCATAGTTGAAAACACATTACGCAATTAAAGACCTATAAAGATAACGCATTCATTCCATGTTGTAACAGACGGTCTCTCAAGGAATAGTGAATGGAACTTTCAGTGGTTCTTAGAACTTCCTTTTTTCCCGTCGTTAAAATCTTTCATTGATAGAAGCGCGAAGCTTTCAAAAACAGAACGTGAGCTATGTGATTGCAACTAAAGAAAACTATTGCAGTTCTGCGTCCAGTTACTTTGACATACGATTCTAAAGTAGCCCTTTGAGAAACAAGACGCTTAAAACTATTTTTTAGTTTCTAACTCGAATTTTTTCCCAGTTATTTAACTTCATGATAAACTCAGGTTCTCTAAAAACATCGCTGTTAGCATTCTTAGCCGAAATATCAGTTTAGGGTTACGAAATATATTTTAAAAACAGTTTTATAATAATTTAACCATTTTAATGATACGTTCTTAACACGTTTCCATCTACTAGAAAACCAACTACCATGCTTAACTTAATTTATGAAAACTGTAAAAGATTTTTTTTTCTAAAGAGACATTTATTAAAATGTGACAGTAACAAAATTATTATTGTCACATTTAAAAGACGTCTTTGATAGAAAAATAATTCGCAGTTTTTATAAATAAGTTTAAGCATATGACAATTTACACTGAAATTTTATTTTACCTCTAACCGTAAGCCCACAATAACCCATATTTTATTACTCTTGGTAACATTTGTCCGGTCTGTATCTGTAGCGACCCAATATGCGTTTGAGACACTGCTTTTTTTATGTAATTCTGAAATATTAATGGGTATCTATAGTCTACATTCCCTGGAGGTTTGAACCATGAAAGGTTTGAACGCTGATCGACTTGTATTTAATTAAAGGATAATAAATAGAGGGTCAAAGTATAGTATCTCAGATTCATTGTAGTTCAAGAAGACTTCAATAATGAAAGCGAAATTTTTGAACTACCTCCGTTTTCTAGTCAACCAAACTCAAGTTAAGGAGACTATACTGGTTTTACTCTGTAAATAAAACGTCAAATTTCTATCCTAACACAAAACATATAATTTATTGCTCAAAATAATCATTCCCTAAATAAATTCGAAATGACAATTGTTTATCCGAAAACTTACGACAGATGTTGAACATCTCATAGTGGCGTAGAAAAAGCGAAAGAAAGACGAACGGCGTTCTAAAAACGATTCACAAGAGGGAGGAACTTGAATGATGGGAACATCTGTGAATCCGCTTTGAAGCGAAAATGGAAATACATAACTAAAAAGACAATTAAGATCATCAGAAACTTCATTAGTAGATTGAAGTAAAACATAATGACTCATTTCAGGTTTTCTCATGCGAGGGTTAAACAAAGGTACTGAAGAGATGGGTACTCCAAGGCCTACTTTTGATGTGAATTTCCAAGAATTTGTCGTTGACAAACTAAATTTCTAAATAAATATCTAAATAGAATACGTTTGAGCCTAAAAAGTATTTTGGAAAATATATTTACAATTATCTTAGTATTTATCCACCAAAATAAGTTTTAATAAAATAAAGTTTTTTGAAAACATTAATAACAGAAAATTAATTGGAAACCATTGAATAATCATATATTTGTGAAAGGTATTTTCCAGTTAGATAAATGTCTTAAGTTCTAAAATTAGTGCAATAAAAAGTGTAGCATTGACAGTTAAAATCACAATTTTAAAGAGTAATGCAATTCAACATAGTTAATAAAAATAATTTGTATAAAGTTTACAGTTAATTTTAAATAGAAAGAAATAGAAAATTTTTAAAAGTTATACAAATCTTTTCTTGCATAAATTTAGGAAAAAATATTATGCGGTTTGGAAGGGAAGTAACCCTCATACAATTAGCAAATTCATAGTAAACAATATTTTAATTAAGCAAATTCGTAAATTGAACAAAGTTATAAACATTAAATTATGAATGTTGTGAAATTTTGAATTTACTAAAGTATGTGAGGAAAAGTGTTTGAAAATTTCAAGATTCAAAAGAGTAGGGCAAAATATTCGTCATTTCCTTGTTAATTAAAAGAGCTTAATAGCAAAAAGTATGGTTCAAGGTAAGTATTTTTCGTTCACTAAAGTGATGAATGTAATATTTTAGTTAGACCGAAACAAAACGTACACTAATCATTAATTATGCACCTGAAACTTTAAAAAATTTAAAAACAATGGTAGGAATGGCATCAACAAACTCGTATGTCATTATTTGAATCTCCCATGCGTAACAAAAAAAACCCCACGAACTTTTGAAGATTCGCCCATAAGAAGAAGAACTAGAGAAAGAAAGTAGCGTGTTTGTTTTGGCACTTGCTATTTTGAAATGTTATGACTTAAAATAAAATCTGAGAAGAATAATATCTGTGAAAAGAAATTGTTGAATCGTATTTACATATACTCTTGGGTATTCTCAATCGAAGAAACATATCACTTGAGGTGATAAGGTTATCTTTAAAAAAATATATTTACCGATGGAAAAGTGTTTAAAATTTTACCCAGAAGGTTAGAAGAGAAGAGAAACAATGCAGAGTACCTTCTGTACTATACAAATAGGTTTGACAAAACTTAGCAATTTTTATTTATTATAATTATAGGTGTCTTTGTCTTTCAAAGTGCTGAATATTATGAAACAGATCCGTTAAATTTTATCAACCACACAAACTTCTGAAAACTTATTATACAATGTCACCTTTTGGCTTCTCGCTTCTACTCACGTGTGATTTGAAGCAAATACTTTGAATTGGGGTTTTGCTGTTGACGCTGTATTAGTAATTTGAATTATCACTTCATCACCTATATTCTGTACTTTAGACCAAACTGAGTAATTTTTTTTTTTTTTTTTTATTTTGTAAAAGCACGACGATGATATTTCATGACGTAATTTGAAATAGTATTTGGTCTTTACACATTTACGATTCTTCACTGTTCAAAAGATTGTTAAATTGTTTACGTATCCTTCAAAACCTTAACAAATAATTCCTAAAAATTAACTTTCTTTTAAATACATGGATAATTGGAACTATTTGGGTACTACTTGCAAAAAGTAGAATAAGCCTTTATTTGATGTTGTATCCATTATGTTAATAACTACTAGATTAGTTAACATGTTAGTTTCATCAGCATACATAATAAACACGAAATATAAACCCACCCCAATGGGAACATAAAATATGAAACCATACTTAGGTCGAGTGCCGTATTCATAAGCTATTAGCTAAATGCCACATAAGAACCAAAAATGTATTAATACGAATATTCTTTTTCTTTCCTATTGGTTATATGTAAAGTTTATTTAAGGAACTTTTTGAATTGGTGATACACTATGTTAAGTGAAAACTTTGTGTCTCCAACATATTTACAGACAGTAAATTCAAAAATGTTTTAAGGGCTGTACAATACATCAATGAAATTGTTTGTAATAATTGTTTGAATGAGAATGAGTCAACCACTTTCAAGCCTCCATTTTATAAACTATAAAATTTGTGTCAGTTTAAACGATACCTTTTCTTTGTCATCATTGTCGTCTACGCTCAGTCCAATTTTAACGATCCTGTGTAACATTTTCGTAACTGGAGCTGTTTTAAACGTTTTGGCATTGTCAAATTTGATATCGTCGTAAAGATATGCGGTCAGTTTATTGTAAAACATCCCAGTGTCAACCAGCGGATATGAGATTAACCTTTGAAATAAATCTCGCACCAGATTCACTGGAGGCGAGGCTCTCATCGGTTCCTTATTGCTGACTTCCTCTTGAGCCTGAGAATGATGACGAAGTAATGTTAGTCCGCACTGAGCTCAATATTGTTTTCACACCATGAGAAAATTTAATAAAAGGATCAACGGGATAGGAGTATTTCCTTTCTACTGTTTGTTCTTGAAAATATAATATCATTGAATCTATTGTTATTTCTAATAAAACAATGTTTTTTTTTCTAATGTGTTTGAGGTTTTGAAATTTACGTAAAAAGTAAATTTCAAAAATATTATTCCATAATTCATTTAAATAACTAGTTCAAAAAATCTAAGAATAATTTTCTTAATACCTTGTTGATGAGCGCAAGTACAGAGAAAAGCGGCACATCTTTCGACACCCCCTTTTCATATGTAATTTTACAGCCACTAACTCGTGATTATATGCACTAATATAGGATACTAAAATCTAGTCTTCAATATGTGCTTTGGAATCTTTGATGTGTCTAGACAATTATATACAACAGTTTCCTTGTTTTGCGGGTTCTAAAGTTATTATCATGCGTGTAGATTCAAAAGCATTTTTTAAATAAAAGAAGTGTGTTTAGAATATGTTAATCATGTTGGGATTTAAATACGTCTACCTGATAATATTTAAGTAAAGAAAAATAAATAGCTTCACAAAAACCAAATGAAAAATTAAGTTTAATAACCAAAGTGTCAAGTGAGGCACATTGGTACATGTCCCACGGTGCGCTACGCCTCTCGTGAGCAAAACACTAGAGTTTTCATTAAAAATAAATTATTTAAGGATGTAGAGGAATGAAATTTAGAATTGGAGTAAAAAATAGTATCTGAATACAATTATATTCAAATTATCCTTTTCCCTTTGTATTCTAAATATCCAGCTTTAGAACAAAAAAAAAAACAGTGTATTCATTTCCTATACCATATTATTTCATCAATGACGCAACAGCATGGGTTCAAAAGTTAACCAAGCCTAATTTGCAATCGGCGTCCCTGTCATTTCCTCATGCAAACCACTCTACGCAGTGGTTTTTTTTTAATTGCATTAACCAAGATGAGCGTCTACAAGGTTTTTCCCAATGACCATATTGGCATTGAAGTCTCCTTTCAATCCAGTCGAGAGCTCTGTTAAAAAATTAGGTGCACATTACCTCACCACTTTCCCTCGGCGAAATTATCGCTTAACAACTGTGTTCCAAGAATCGGTGTCCCAAGGCTGGTTAGAACGCGGCAACTGGAGAAGTCGCCAACCTTTGCGAAGGTAAAACCAGTGTAATGTCTTTTGCAAGGTGAAAACTTGCCAGATTTTGGTTATAACAGTATAATCCTTGTTTGTGGGTAGTCAATATATTCGAAAAATGAAGATTTTGACTGGTAGTACTATAAAAAAAAGTCAAAAACTATTTTAAGAGAACTGAGAATACATATAGGTATATTTTTAGGTACTTCCGTATTATCCTGGCTAAAGTTACATTTGAAAAATTCAAGGTTATTTAGTTTAAAAACTTAATTGTAAAAAGGGGAAATTTTTAAAAGTAATGGTTTTTTAACAAATTAACCTAAAATGTTTAATTTATTAACGTTTTTGAAGAGTTCTAGTAACTAAATACGAAACCATGCTTTACTTCCCGTTCATTTTCACAAATGTGTTTTGCAATTTATAGAAAAAAGTTGCTTGTTTCATTCCAACTTCTTATAAATAGATGCACAATAGCTTTCAAGTTTAATATATTACAAACCTAAAATATATATTTTACATTGATGCAAGCATTTTTTACAAAAAAAATCTACAGGTGTTTGAGGTTTCTTTGAAAAGAATTAAAATCCCCCAACCTCAAAATCATGTTAAATTTTTACCAAATAGTCAATAAACTGGTTTCTCTCAAGTTTGAAGAGTGTATAAAGTGTCTGTAAAGTGTTTTTGACCCTTAGTTCTATGTCTTATTTGAACCACCAGAGGATGAAACAAAGATTGTCCTATTATTCAGATCAAAACAGAATAAAAAAAACTCCGAACAAGGAAAACGATTTTAACTACCCCTACAGCTAAAATCTGCAATCGGTAACTAACAACCGCAAAGGGTAAGATGCATTGAACTGAAATTCTCCGAAGAAGAGTACGAAAATTAGAATAAAATTGTCACTTTTGAAACTGAAATTTCAAAAAAAACCCGGCGTTTTACTCGTCTCCTAAAATGAAAGTCGAAAACGTCTCTATTAAAAAGTAAGAAGTGGAACTAGTCATAAAAAAAGTTAAAGAATCTGAAATGATGAAAACCATTCACGGAAGAGTTTGAAGAGTGGGATAAACCATTGCCATTCCACAACTCGTAAAAAACGAAAATAAATCTTCATGCTCAATGAACCAGATGAGTGGAACAGTTAGTTCTCGAAAATGCTCAATGAGATCTCAGAGTTAAGAAAAAGTGAAAAAACAAATGTAATCAGCATCATGAAAACGAGATGGTGGCGTATTAGTCGTGTGGAACGACACATTCCGATATCTAAATAGTAGGATGATCAAATTCTCTGAATGTCGGAAATTGTAGTGTTGACAGTTTTTGATGTAGAACCACTAGCTTGCGTCATTTCATTCTGTGTTAACGAATTCCGATGACTTTGGTTCACGGACTTCCATTTAATCAAGAGTAGAATTGTAATTGAATGTATTTGACCATTAGCGTAATGAGTATGCAGGGCGGGATAGTGTTCCTACCCCACATCTAACAATAAAACAGTTTCCGAATTTACAGATCAAAGCAAAGGTGCCATGTTGTAAAAAAACTATAAATTTAAACCTGATTATATATTCAATTAATTCCAGTGTAAAAAAAGTTATCTAGTATTTCAGTTAATTTTTCTTTTTCTGAAAATCTTCAAAAAAAAATCAAAATTTTACTCATTAAAAAAATTTGTAATACCCTTTCTAAAAATTAATATTAAAAAATCTATGATATTTTCATAACTAAAAAATAAACTTTCAATATAAAACACTGAAACATAAGTATTATAAAGATAATTTCTGTGCTACGAAACAAAATTGTTCTAAATTTCAGATTTGATTCTCTTGCATAAGTGAGCTAAGAAATTATCAATTTAAAATTTACTTTTATAATCTCATAGAAAACGAGTGGATTTTAGAATTAGGTTATTTTAAAAACAGTCAAAAATTCTAATTGTTTAAATGTCCCCCCAATTTGCTTTAACTTATGTCTAAAATCAGCAACTTTGAACCCAGATCTGTATTTTATTTGTAATCCTTAGATTACCATTCAATGTTCTACCTTGAACTTTTAAACTGGTTGCTACAACTTCTGAGAGCACTACAGAGACCTCTTTGGGTCGTACTCTGACAAACAAACGCTTTGATAAAGACAGATTAATTTTAATTATTTCTTTAGCTATTTTACACGCCATTTCTTTCTTTCTTTAAAACTGGAAAGATGTGAAAATAGCATCAATACCGCGGTTTTCGTTGTAAGAATTCCCATGTTAGGTCAAACTACTTCATTCCAGGGAACAATGAACTGATTAGCTGCAACGTTTCAAACTGAGGATGCAGATTTGAAAAGGATTATGCTTAGATCTTCTTACTTTTGAGAAATAATATCGCTCGTCAATAATTGTTGATATTGGTAAAATCTTGAACATCTATAAATTTAAGATTAAAAGTTTTGATACAAGAATACCGTTGTCTTGTTTTAAAAACCGTTCGACTCTGTGTCGGACATCCTGTCTACTTTTATTCAGCTCATAAATTAATCATTGATTTATTCATAATCAGTAGTAACTAAATTTTATACAGATTTCTTAAATATTTTTTTTTTTTCAAAAGAATTTTTAGTAAATGTTCCTGTTCTTGGCATGTTTCTTCTGCATCTTCATAGTTTCTACATGATTTTATTTATTTAGTTCGTATAATATTCATCAACAATTATGCCTATGGAATTCAGTTCCTATAAATTTTATTTATAGTACGCTGTGTGGTGCATGATGCGTAGTCATTCAATAAATTAGTTAGGTTAAGAAGTTGATTGTACTTTAATTAAGAAACATTTAGTTTTACATTAATGTAAAAACCTAGTTAAGATGGTTGATAAATATGGTAATATTTTGCCACTATGCCAATGCTTGAAAACATTTAAAAAAAAACTCTTGTTTACAACTTCCAAAGAAACAAAAATATTTAGAGTTCGATGATGTGCCGATGTGAACTTCAAACGAAAATAATCAAGACTGATTGGTGGAGACCCTACTTTAAACTTCGATTTCCCACAGCTCAAGAGGTCAAAGTCCTTTCTCAAACTCGATATTCAACAAAAAATTTTCATCATAACATCATCGCTCATCTTCCGAAGAGCACAGAATCGACATCAGGTTAAAGCCACATATGGTATTCCCAACCGGTAATTCCGCTTATAATTATCTGAATTCGTTAAAAAGGACTGAATAATTTAAACATTTCACCCAATGATATGGAAATATTTTTCTAAATAAATTTTGACACATTTAATAATCGCATCTTTTAACAATGAAAAAAATTTCAGTAAAAGTAAAAAGGTATTTCTTCCTTTTCCAGGCAAAAGAATTTCACAGTAGTTATGAAATTATTGTAAAAATGTTTATTCATTTATCGAACACAAAAAGTAAATGATTAATAATTCACTCAAGCAAATAACTTAAAGCAAGCTTTTCCTTTGCGATTAGTTTGATCGCGCCAAGAAGCGATATACCAGTATTTATATACCAGTTTGCTTTAGAATTTGAATATAAAGTATTTTAACCTTCAATTTTAACATGACTTACTTGACTGATTCCTATTCCACTCCATTACTGAAGCATAGGGGCTCCACAATTTTAACATACTACACAATAATTTCAAGGTACTTAAAAAACCATTAGTTTATGTTATGATTTTTGGTACTTTAGAATTAGCCGGACGCAAGCGTTGAGTTTTATGCTATATTCATAAAATATATAAAAAAACATCATTAAAGTATATCAATTAGCAGAGTTACTTTCAATTTTTGTTGCATTTTTATGAGTGAAAAACTAAATATTCCCAATATAATCCGTTTGGAAAAATTTGCTCCCGTCTAATCCTAAGTTTCATTTAATTCTTTTTACTTTATATTTTACCAACATCATTAAATACTTTATAAAGCCTGTATTTTAGAAACGCCCACCCAACAGTAAATAAAAATCTTTGCAATAAACAGATTTCGTTCCTTGGGGCAGAGAAGTAGTATAAATGACCCTGAAATCCGAAGGCCGACATCACGATGTTAAGACCACTTTCTCTGGATGACGTAAGACGAATCCAATTTTCACTTAAATTCATTTTCTAGCTCCTCCTCGGCGGATGGAAGAATGAAAGCTGGCATGTGTGGGGGGGGGGATGAAGTTGAGAAGAGTAAACAGAGGAAGTGACGGTCTTGAGACAGACGGTTTCTCTCCTCTCTGATTTTTATTCGTCTCATCGTCTGAGATTCCTCAGCAGCTGAGATTGAGAGCTGGTGAATATGGCTCGGTCAACGCGACGCGATATTAGCAACGCGTAGAAAATTTCCTATTGATGATGTACTACGTAATGCCACCAAGAACCAATGGAAGAAGGTTCATCATTCTCACATCATCGAGGGTGAAGATAGTAAAATTTTTGCGCTTTGTGGGTGTGTGTTACCATCTTGTCGCGTATACAGGGTATTCAAATCAAATCTAGAGGTACACAAGGCTATAGGTTGTAGGGGTCACCTTAACGATTAGACTTGGGCTGGTGAAGACTTAAAGAGGGTTCATAATTTTTCAAATATTGAGCCCTAAAATAAGTTTAAATAAGTCACGATTATTATAAACCTTTAAGATTGTGAAATTACGATTAGACAGGTTATAAATTAACCAAAGTTTCAGCCCTCTTTTTGGTTCTAAATAATAAATGCTGTAATCAACTAATTTTGCTTCTTTTAATCCGATTAAGTGTTAAATTCCACTCAAGATTATTCAGCTTCATTAAAAAAAACCAGATCGTTAAAAGTATTTCCGACCCCCAATTTCGATTCATAGTCGTCTAGGTGTACCCAACAACCTCTAGAATTATCTACATCTAATTTTGAATGACCCTGTATTCACCAACCCTGGCACATAACTGAGGTAGATTATAATGGTATGGGAGAATTTAAAACACATTTGGGTGTAGAATATATAGGGTGCTTGTAGTTAAAATTTCATTTCAAAATGGTCTCCTAGGCAGGGAAAACTACCAGGTTAAGTATTATCAGACTTGGAGATAATTTGAAGTATGTTATATAGTCTCATTTTTTGCTGGAAAATTTAGTTCAAAAACCTATGAAGAGCGCAATAGCTTTTTTACAGATTTTAACACAAATAACTCATATTGCTAAAACCAACGATAAAAATTTAACTTAGTAATATGAAGGGAAAGAATCCTTTAAATGATTTCCATGACCAGTTTCAGCCCCTTTTCAAAAGATCGATAAACTTTCAATCCAGTAAATATAAGAGATAAAATATAGGGATAAGGCAAAGAATTTGCATGCATAGTTGATTTTTCTATCACTTCAATGAGTTCGAAAGTGATGCATATTCAAGCTCAGAGAGCATGAAACGAATTTGAAGATGATGTGATTTTGATGTCTGCATTTGTGTGTCTCCTGCCAAGTGAAGTAAGAAATATGGCCTTATAAACTGAATGAAATTTCTAACTGGTGTACAATTCGATTCTTCAAAAAATGTTAGTGCGAGCAGGGGCTAGAGAATAATAATAATTCCTTTGTTCAAAGTAATTTTGATTCGGAAATTCAGAGATACAATGAACAAAGGCAAGAATGTGGCCAGACTTATTTCAGGTGATCTAATGTAATAAAGTATTATTAAATTATAAATTCTCGAGATAAAAGCGTTTCTTTATTATTCAATAATTGTTTAATGTATTTTTAAAAAAACACAATTAGTTACTTCATAAACTTTATACAAAAATAAATTTTGAGTTTAATTTCATATGTGAAATGATTTAAAGTGCTAAATTTTAGTACAAAAATAAATTATAATTTAATCAAAATAATATTTACTATTTACTCAACGACATGTATGCCTTACAAACTTTGTAAGAACATTACTAAGCATACTGGAACTCGAAATCGGACAATTCTATCTCTAAATTTAATCTCTTTAAAAATCTATTTTTAGGAATTCTTTGCTTTTTTCAAGATACATAACGAGCTATTCTTATTCAAAGCGAGTTCTTCCTACTTGTCAACGACAAAAAAGAACAGTTTGAAAATAAAGAATACAGCCCATGAGTAAATTTAGTCGCTTTTGCTCTCAACATGCAAATTCGGAAAGAGACCGAAGAATCAAGAAAGCTGCATTCGTAAAAAAAACAGATGGCTCATATCACTTTCAGAGGAGATATCCTGGGTGACACTTGAATCCTCTGAGAAGAGAATTTATGCCGAAATATTTTTGGGACATTGCGCCATTTTGTAAGCAGGTTTTATCGCAAAAAAAAGGGGGAAACGGCAAAGCGCGCAAAATGGAGGCTGATAAAATCAAGCATTTTCTGCGAGATTTACTACGGCAGTTGGGGTCCCATTGTTTAACGTGCAAAGCACACGAAATCAGGCTCAGGTAGATTATTTGTTGGTCCTAACCTATGCAAGCGACGACGTTTAAGAGAAAGAAAAAAAATGTAGTGGTGGGAAGTGTGAGTTCTATTTTTTCTGGAAATCTGATGTTTACTGAAGATAAGAGTAAATGTTAAAAAAATACTCGAAATTCTATAGACCGATATATGGGATGGTGCTTAGATTTGATATTTATTACTTTCAAGGAATTTTATTTGTTTGAACAAGGAAGATAATGGGTTTTTTAATACAGATAAAGAGAAGTGAACTCAAACGTAGATGAAATTTCAGTTAAAACACACACTAAATAACAAAGGTCCTTTAATGATGACAGTATGAGAAGTGTTCAAATTCGAACATTATTAAATTTCTCATAATTAGATAACATTATTAATGCTTTATTTAAAATAAAACAGAAAGATGATTTTCCAAGCATAAATTTTTAGAATATACTCGATATATCCATCTACATTTAACTTTTATCAAAATAATAAATAAACTTATGTACGATGTTACCCATTTTATTATTCTACCATTGACGATAACTTACGCTGTTTATAAAATATAAACTCATGAGCTCAAAGTAGAGAGAAACATTTAAAAAACATTAACACGCAAGATGCCCGGAAGGTAACTTATCATTACCATTGCACAGCAAGATCGATAACAATCTTGGAGAATTAGCAATTGAAATCATTACAAACATTCACTAATTACAATCTTCACCTCTGTTACACGCAAGGAACGGTAGCACCTCTAAACTTGTTTCCACCAGGGGTCAATTCAGTTTACTATGCCGTTTATTTAACCCGACATGAGTGAAGTAGAACATAATGTGGACACAGTTAAAATTGAGTTAGTGAGCAAGGTATTGCACAATGATAATGGATGAATTAATGAGCTATTGCTTCGCTAAAAGGTTTCATACTCAACCAAGTTCTTGATTAGGACCGAGGAAGTTAACTTCAAATGTCGAAGTACTATGTCGTTAATGATGGAAATAGTTTTGTGGAAATAACGAAGATTTATCAGGAAGTGGTATTTTAAAATTGTTATTAGCTTTATTTTGCCGGTATAAAGCACTGTTCCAAAGTAAAAAAAAAGTTTTACAACAGATATAATAGAGTTTTACACTGAAATAAATTCGTAATACACAAGTTTTTCTTTAAGTTAAAATCCCTAAATACGACCCTTCGTAGCTCAAACGTTACTCTGGCCCGTATGCTTTATTGCGTGGAGTTTCTATGAATTCTGCATTAATTCTTAGAGTAAATTTAAATGCTTTGAAACTTCATAGACTTGCATTACATGATACACAGAGAACTTTTACCGTACCTAAAATGTTGAACATTAAGTGTCGACTCAAGTCATTTCGACTCAATAGTCATGTAATTCTTGGTCATAAACAGTTTTTCATGATATTCTTCTACATTTATCTGGCTCTTTAGCCAGAAAGATGAAAATTACCCCATGGAACTTGAATTGAATAATTCAAAGTACGACAACAAATTAATTGAACTGGTTAGTATGAAAGTTGTTTATGTCCACTAAACGTAGTTATGAGTAAATGAAGGTTCTCTCTAGTCTCTAACGGCGCCTGTGTTCTCTTCATGTGGAGAAGGCATTTTTTAAGGCAGCTCTTACGGGACACTTATTGAGCTTTTGACTTGGACGATTACTATACTAGGTAAAAAACCTTAAGATATCCAAATACATGATTTTCTTAAATTTTTTTTTGTTAGACTTAAACCAATTTCATCCTTAGCAACTCAATTGAAACCACTGCTTAGTTTACAAATGCGTGTTAGTGATAGTCATTTTGACACCTTACGCCTACCTGCAAATTTGTGTTATTACTTTTTATCTTTTATAGAAGAACATGAATGGAGAATTTTCTAACCTATTCACGCATCGAATCATGCCATTTGACAGATCAAGTCATTGTCTACTTTTGTTCCCCCATTCAAGCACTCCGTTTCCTTTCGACGATAGCTTTCTTAGCCAAAGAAAACACTTCGAACGTGTCTTTCAAGGATGTTTGTTGGGGAATTTAAATGCAACGCCGACGTGAAAAATCGTCATTTATATCGAGACACACCTACATGTCGTTGCCTGTTTTGTTTACGTCAGTTATAAAACGTGACTCAGAGTAAAATATCGCTGATTCTGTACGCAAGTTCAAATTTTCTGGGGTGACTATTTTTTGCACTGTCACGAATGTACAATTAACCCGATAAAGTTAGTCACCTCTAAATAAGCAATAGGATCAGTAGGATTCAGTCACCACTGAAAAGTCACAAAAGAAACATGGATGTGTCCACACGACCAGGGAAGATCTTTTTTCAAATAGTTTACTATTTGTAACGTAAATCCCAGGGATTACACCATTACATAATGCATTTCAAAATGTTTTAAAAATGCGCAATAGTTGCCTGGTATAGCTATTCGATTTTTACACAAGACTAACAAGGAGAGGATCCCAACGTGTCATCACCGATTTGGTTCATTTTTGGTGTGTGAGTAGTGCATGACTAGGACATCAATTTGTGAAAATATTAAGAAGCAACTTTCAGAAATTTTGGAGAAAATCGCGATTAAAAATTTTAATATGTACTTATAAATTTAATAAGATTCGTATCTTGCAAGCGGATCGTGGCGTAGCTGTAAAAGCTGCGTTTCCCAACCCAAAGGTCCCGGGATCGAGTCTCGCTGCATACCATAATTTTTATTTTTATTTTCCATACAATTAAGAGCACAGATATGAAATAAAGTAGTACATACATATTTATATTTAAAATTATCAATTTTAAAACATTTTTTAAATATTTCTTTTGTGGGAAAAATCAAATTTTCTGCTAATTATACAATTTTTCTAACTGGTAATACCTGGTAACCAATAACTCCAATTGTTTATGATCCTATTGTAAGTATTATATATTTACCAAAAAAAAATGTTTATTTTAACTATCAAATCAGACACATTACAAACCCTTTTAGCATAACAAAATTGCGTACTTTTGGATAGTTAGGGATAAATTAAGGTAAAACTTCATCTATAAAAATAAAAAAAAAAATTTGTTTTAAAAAAAATCTTTTCATTCCTTGTTTCCCAAAAAAAATAATTATTAAAACCAATTTTTTATGATCCTTGTAAATATTATATATTTACCGAAAACATTTTTTATACACAAGAAAAAATATTTTAAAATTAATAATTAAATATTAGGATGAGTTTATATCATATCTGTGCTCTTAATTGCGTGGAAAATAAAAATAAAAATTATGGTATGCAGCGAGACTCGATCCCGGGACCTTTGGGTTGAGAATCGCAGCTTTTACCACTACACCACGATCCGCTTGCAAGATATGAATCTTATTAAATTTATAAGTACATGTAAAAATTTTTAATCGCGATTTTCTCCAAAATTTCTGAGAGTTGCTTCTTAATATTTTCACAAATTGATGTTCTGGTCATGCACTACTCACACACCAAAAATGAACTAAATCGGTGATGACACGTTGGGATCCTCTCCTTGTAAGTGAATAAACATCAAAAGCAATCTTAGTGGAGGATGCTGGAGTGTGGAGAAGATGTAGCACTTCAAATATTGTAGAATTTGAAAATATTTTTTCGGTTTCAGGATTTTAATCACAAATTTGCCTCATTTTGAAAACTACTAAAGTCGACTCCGCTTCATGTGATCACATTTGTCCAAGATCAAAATGATAACAATATCCGGTTGATAATAATAAGCGGTTCTACATTAAAAAGTGCCAAACACTGTAACACGAGTATTGGCATTAAAATCACACGACTGTCTATCCCGTATTAAAGTATTTAAAATGATTTTCAAGTATTCATTTTGCAACTTTAAAACATTTTGAAAGAAATTTATAAGAGTGGATCAAATAACAATACTAAATTAATGACTCATGTAGTTTGTTTATGTTTTAAAATTGACCTTCAAACTGGAAAAAAGGAGGTTTTTAGGGGATTTCCACCAAATATTGATAAATAATGATCACATAAAACGATACATTTTGTGTTAATTTAAGTAGGAGTGATTAAGATCAGATCAGTCCATTTCGATAACATTATCCGATTGATAACATTAAACGTGATCTGATCACATAAGCGAAGTCGACTGTATTTACACGTCTAACCTTTTGGATAGCAAGATGCGTTTTATTTTCAACTTTCTGGACAATTTTTCCATACGGTCTTAAATCTAAGCATCTGTTCACTCAGAAGCAAATATCCCACAATTTAAAGAAGAACAATCTAAAATAAACAGATTAAAAAGGTTTTTAAAATGTTGCAGCGCATCAATCTGAAGCAACGCTTTTAACCTCATCACTCAGTAACAACTAACAAACGAAAGCAGATAGGTCGAGTAACGTTTTATGCTCAGTATTACAGCAACATAAAAATCTCAAGTCATATCTAAAAAACACTTTGAACTTGGACTGTTAAAAGACTTTGAATGCAAGATTTCAAGTTCGTATTTAACACCTCTCCCCATTTGCTTTTCTTTAACAAGATAGCCACGTCTTTAAAATCACGAAACATTATTTAGTGTCGCCGCAGAAAGTCAATGTCATTTGTAAAAGATAACACCCAGACACATCATTAAAATAAAGTACTACTATCTGACTTTAATGCGCTCTCGTTACATAACCTAACATTAAACAAGTGTATCCTGAAGCTAACATTATTTTCTTGTTGGATTAATTAAAATAAGAGTGGGAAATACTTTAGAAAGATTAGAAAGATTTCCCCCTTATGACAGATATTAAACCCGTAATTTAAGACACCCTGTTTGCCACCCCTGTTTATACATTTATATTTATACTGTTCCTATATTATTTTTATGTATTGTTCACTTTAGTTTATAACTTCTTCACGTTTTAGTTTTTGTAATTATTCTATGCATGTTTTGTTCACCTACATGGATCGTTGCGATCCCAGGTGATATGGATATTTTTCTTGTTCTGTTTGTTTTGACTGATTATAAATAAATAAATAAATAAAAATACTATAAAAAAAAAGATTTGCAAGATTGAGTTTATTTGATGGTATTTTTAAACAAGTTGGAATTGGGGCATTCAAATATAATTTTTAAACACTTTAACCTGATATATCTACAAAGATATGAACTTTATGGATTCGTTTCAAGATTCTTTCACTTGCCCACGCTTGTTCTAAAAGTTTACGTCCCTAAACAGCCTTAACCATTTTTCCGAACCATAAAATCAAATGCATTCACACAAAGCAGAGTACATCAACAGAAAAAACTATCACTCGTAAACTCGTTGCCTAAACAGCAGCATTCGATTTGAACAGAAGTCGGATTCGTCCGAACCGGTACCATCAGCCCAGCCCCAAAACACCTCAACCCGTGTTCGGTACATCATTTCTGAACTTGACCTAAAAGGTTCTGGCTGTTCAGGCGATTGAAGTTGTTTGCTTGCTCGCCAAGGTTGTGTATACGCACATGCTGGCAAACAACAAAGGACTGGAAGGTTCGGACGCATACTTCTCTTAATGGTTGAATCTCGAGAATGAGAGAAGTTTTTTTAAAAAAAAAAGACAAACACTCGGATTCGATTTGAATTGCTGGATGTCAAGAAGATGAGACAAGAAGGCAAAGAGTTTTGATGGTAAGACTAGAAGAGGAGAAATGAATGATGTGACCGTACAACCAACTATCCTACCTGTTTCGAGTTGTGCTTTTTATCTTTGAAACTTTCACTGGCACCTCAAAAGTTCATGTTAACAAAATCATCGCGCCCCTTTGATTTTAACATTAAAAAAAGAATTAAACTTTGAACGAATTTCATAAATGTATTTGGTGTTTTGGACTTCCAATTACGTTATACAAGAATAACCTCCTATTTTGTATGTCTGATTTGGAAAAATCTAAAATTGCCATTTCTCACACTTCCAACGGGTATTTATTTAAAAATATCGTCGTAAAAAATTTTGTTTCAGTTTTTTTCCTCCTTCATAAATCTAAACAAAATTTCTACTTATAAAGTAAAAACAGTCAAGGGGGACGGATGGCCTGTTCGGTTTGCTCCTCTGCCTTTCACGCCAACAGTCTGCGCACTGCTCAGTCGTGAGTTCGATTCTCACCTCGCCCCTGGGTGTATTTTCCTTCTTTGTGCCAGTAAAAATTCTGTTGTGTCTGTCTTACTTGACGAAGGTGTATAAGCGGATCCTTGAGATCAAGCACACATACCGGAAAATATATGTAACCAAAAACCAAACCAAACCAAAACAGTCAATTAAAGTTATTCTTTCATAATTCTGAAACCTTAAAAACGTTTTCTATATTATTGGAAAGTTTTTCCTCACACAGGATATTTTTCTCATACAACCGTGATTTTTTTTTCTTCAGTTGATTCAGTTACTATCAAGTCTTTCTAATTGCGATCTGAGACAATTTAACTACTGCCATTAGCAAACAAAATCTAAAAGTTGTAAAAAAATATAGACGAAAAACAATCCAACTTCAGATAAAGTTTAATCATGCTGACAATGAATCAGTATATTACGAAACCATAATAAAAAACAAATTAATTAAAACAACAATGACGTGCAATTCATTTCTATAACTAATGCATTTTCCCGACAGAACCAGGTGTTGCACAGAAACCACGCAATCGGCGAACTATTTCCCCAAACCGATTAACAAATATAACGAACACTCAAACCCAAAATATGGCATTGCACATCACTATCATGTGCCGTCGATTCTGTGCATTCCACAGGATCAAACAGGTGGGCTAATGGAATCACTCAATAGAATCGGAGTTCCTATCTCATCAGGCTAGCACAAAATGAGACACCACTGATAATAATGCTGCACGCGCGGATTGTTCTAAACTGAAGCAAAAGGAGTTGGGCGCGTGTTGAGTTTTTAAAAATTCAGACAAATTATGATTTTTAAATATATTTTTCAAAAAAGACTTGGCAATTTGGCTAACACTTCTAAAGCATTTAAAAATTTCTTAATTTAAAAACGAACAAAAGTTTCTAAACAGGGCAAATTTATTGAGCTATTTTGTCTGTAAGGTATAGAATCTCAATAGTTGATTTTAGAAGCATAAATTATCTAAATTTCGATACTGGAAATACATGGAATATTTAATATCAAAATCGTAGTACACGTTTTAAAAAAATTGTTTATTACAGTACTAAAAATCAATAACAGTTATTATCCTGTTATTCTATAGTTTCTTGAAGACTCAAATCCATTTTACTAGATTATTACAGTACATTATTTTAAGATGGACATCCGAAGATCTTTTAAACTGCATATAGCTCATCATATTTAGGAAGAAGCAATCTTTACAGAAAGTCTTAAAATATCTAAAAAAAAAATAAACCACCACGTTCGTTCCACATTCGTTTATCTTATCTTTGAAAGCTTATTGAGTTTCTAGTACATGAAAGAAATTGTTTTTAAAGTAACTCTAACCGTAAATTTACCGCTATATTTAGGAGCGCGCTTAACCAATTAGAAAAACGAGCATAGCTCAGCTGTGTAAATACTACGCTTGAGCTGGTATTCAACGATGCAACGTCCGCTAAACCATGAGAAGGGTTTAAAGTATGGAAGAGTTGGAGGGAACTTTAGTAGAAAAGGGAATACATCACCTTGTTTACACGGTACACCAACAGCAGGAATTCCAATAAAATTATCTCTTAATTATTAATGGTCATTCACAAATTACGGACCACGTTTAGGGGAGGTATTACCAGTGACAATGTACCAAGGGGGTGGTGTAGGGGAGTGCAAACTAAGTGACATTTATATTTAAAAAACAGTTTTGATGCTAAAAAATTTTTTTTGAAGACAAGTTTTGATTTAAATGTAAATAAATATTTAATAACGAAACCATTAAGTAAAATTTGAAACATTGATTTTGAATAAGTGAAAAGTTTGAAAGTTTTTTGAAAATTTGAATAAGTGGATAGAAAACTTTATTAATCTAATCATAATCAGCTTTATTTCTTAAAAGATTAGAAATCAATTTAAGGAGAGTCTATTCTATAATGGAGAATTTAATACCTACAGAGAATTTATGGATAATTATTAAGAACCTACCCTTCACTCAAAAAATAAAGTTACAACAGCAAAAAAAAAAAACCCTATTACCTCATACTTTTGGTATCAAAATCTTGTACTTACTCATCTGAATATTACAAAACTGTTCCGCATTCTATCTACACTAAACATAATTGATTTAGTTCATTCACGTACATTTTTCTAATCTTGACTCGGCAATTGCTCAAACCCAAACGAGCAAAGATCAAGTCTTGCTAATTATAAACCTGAATTACTCCAAGATTTATTCCTCTTCTGAGACAAAACTATTTTATGTAATTTATTTTTTTGGCTAAATTATACTCATCGTTTAAAGAGCATGCTTTTTCCATTTTAATTGTACGTCATTAAAGTGGAGAATTCCATAAGTGTTCTTTGATGAAATCTACCTAGCGCAGTAGTTATAATGATCAAATTCTCTAAACGGGAATAAAATATAATTAAAGGACTAGATTACTCAGCTTTTTCTTAGATAGAGTAGCTAAATTAAAGCTAAAGTCCTTTTATTGACCCAATTTTTCTGCAGACATTTTTTAAGTAAAAATCTAAGTTCGTGCAAATCGGTTTAAAATTTAATGTGCTGGGTTTTAGCATGGATTCAACTTCTAAAAAATGTAAGTTTTTGCATGCTAGTTAGTAGTAAATTATAAGTAAAATATCTGAAGTAGGAATTCCAGAAATAGAAGACAAATTTTAAACCAAATATATTTTTAAAGTTTATGAGTGATGCGTCTTTAAGGACTCTTGTTTTCTTATAAACTTTTTTCTGAGATATTTGGCTTTATGACTGTATGTCTATCTGTAGACCATCAATGATTTAACCATCAGTCATTCATGCATTAGCATACGAAGAGCACACAAGTGTTTTTGGGCTCACTGATGAAATTTTGCTTTTTAAAAGGCTTAACTGGAATTCCTAAACTACTGAGTCATAAAATTGCTTAATCATGATTGCATGAAATTTTCCAGGAACCGTAATAGGTTAAAGCAGACGAAAGGTTAGTTAGTTTAACTGAGCGACCAAAGTAGGCACTGACCTCAGTCAGTTGTGATACCTGCCTGGGTTTTAGGCAGGCAGGTATCACATTAGGCATTCAAATATTCTATAACATACGTTTCAGAATCTTAATTAAAACACCTGTTTTACAAAAGTTGGAAGAGTTTTGCGTACAAAACCAGACGATTTTTTGAAGAAATTACATTATTTTTATTTGCAGCTTTGGATTATTAAAATTATTGTGTTTCCCTCAAAATTAACCTTAAGTTATTTTATTTCATAGGAAAAAAATATTTCTTGATCCATATTATACACAAATTTTTGAGCGATTGAAAAATGGCCGCAGATTTTATACTTTTGCGATGGAATTGAATTTAATAACAAAATACGAAAAGAAAGGGGGCGGAGGTACATTACTATGGTCCTGGAAATACCGTGGGAAATACCGAGTTTAGTTACACCCCGATCACCACCGCCCGACCATTCATATAACACAAAAGTTCCCAAACTTCTAAGGATTGCAACTCACATTTTATTAACCACATCTTCAGAAATCCTCATCCACAGGGCATTGGAATTTCACAGATCAAATTACCGCTTTTGTCAAAAACGGTTATTTTTGGTATTAAAATCAAAGAAATTGAACTCATTAAATATTTGTTGGTAAGTGTTGAGAAAAATTTATGTTTTTGATTGTTAAAAGAAAATGCATCAGATCGAGTTACTTTAAAATAAGGTTTTGGATCTTGTTCCAATATTTTCAGTTTAGTTTCTTATAAGCCGAATGCAAAATGAAGAAAAGTCTTTAAAAAGTTTAAACCATTATTTAATAAATTGCTGATTCACATCACAATACAATAAGATCTTGTTACTGCTCACTTAATATTGACAGGCGACTCACAGGTTGAGAAACACTTCTTTTACTTTTATTAGAAAAATTAAAATGATCATTAAATAGAAATGAAGTTAATTTATCATTTCCAAAAGTGATCACAAAACAATTGTTTAATGATCAAAACCATGAAACGAGCTGAAAATGAAATCAAATTCATTTCGATTGCAGTAATTTATCATTTGGTCTGACCACAACCAAAACACAAGTGATTCATGAGCAGATGAGATCGCACCACATTGAACGAAGTTTCCGCAAAAAAAGGTGAACCCAGAGTTCAACCTCAACGGAGAAAACCTGTTCCAAAAAAAAAAATCAATATCCCAAACCTCTTGGGGCACATTTCTTTCTATACATGCATACAACAACAACAAAAATATTCACAAAAAAAAAGCACTCACCTTATACGTTGTATCAACAATCTTCGCCGTGCTCTCGTTGGTATCCATAGTGAAAAGGCAATAAGTAAATCCAGTCCCAGAGGCAACTTTTCCGAATTCCAGAGACGATGAGAGAAAAAAATACAAAATCGCGAGCCTCGCTGCAGGGGCAAGAAAAAGATAGAAGAAGAAAAAAACACAACTGATCTATCCTTCTACCTGCTGAGGAGGAGCATCACTGCGGCAGACGATAAGCGAGGGGTGCAAAGTCGAAATGAAGAGCAACAGGTTGTGGCGAGGCGACGCACGTGGTTTCCGATGCGGCCGCCAACATGATCGCCAAATGGAGCGTTTCGAGGATGGGAGAAACAGATAAGGACGGTTTTAATAATTATTAACCAATGCACTAAAGGTTAGGTAAAAAAAAATACGGGTAGCGCGGAGTTTTGGCCAAATGGCTTCAATAAAACTTGTAAAAAAATTTCAGCTCGACATGACAATTCCTTCTGCTGTCGCAATGCACCCCAAGTTTGGAAAACCGCCATTTTTAGAAAATTTTCTGTGAAAATAATTACGAAATCGGATTTTGGACAGTATTTTTTAATTTTGACCAAATAGGTTTAATAAAACGTGAAAAAATTTTTAGCTCGATAGGATAATTCCTCTGCTAGCGACTTGCGCCCTAAGATTGGGAAATAAACGGGGGAAAAATTATTTTTAAAAAAAAATTCTGTAAAACCAGTTTAACTCCTGGTCTGATTATGATTTTTTATTAGGCATTAATATTGATGAGAGCCGGATACAAACACATAAATAAATGCTCATATTTTCTTATTCTGTCGTATTGGGGGACTGAGATCCCAAAAACTTAACATCACCATAACTTTCTAAAAACAGAGTTATTTTCCTCCATTAACTTTAGGAATGCCTTGATGTTAACCCTTTTTCATAAAGGTTTGGAAATTAAAATCGAACTGGTGAAAAAAATTTCATACATCCTGGATATTTTTTTTGTAAATTTCTTTGTGGTTTATAACTTTAGGGGGGCTGCACTCCCACAGCACCCTGCCCAATATTTTGCCCTTGACGCGTGTAAACTCATACAGGTAATAAATTTTCTGTAACGAATCTTAAATAGGACATTGGATTGTATTTTGTTTGGCAAATTTTAATAGCTTGTATCTTAAGACTTTAGAATACTAATCTATGGGAGAAATCATCCTGAAAATAATTTGCAAGGGAATTAAAAGAAAAAAAAACCTAAGTTCTCCTAGTCACCCCGTTTTAAGGTATTTCAAAAAGTTGCAAGTAGATTGCATTTTTCTATGATACTTAACAGCTTTCATGTATCATAAAATTAGGATTTGTTTTATTCAGTTCTTTTATACGTACTCTGGGATAAGTTTCCCATTTTATCTCCTAACAATCCTTCTAAGGTTTGAAGATGTGTTGATGTTTCCTTGATAAATTTTTGGATCTTTCCAACTTTCCATTTTTCTTGATTTGTCGTCAAAATTTCCAGTTGTTTCAGCATTTTTAAAACTATTTCATCCTACAAGCCTAATTTTAACAGAAATAAACATCCTAGGATACGTTTCAAAACTTTAAAATTTTCTTAAAACTTCAGCTGAACTTCTAATGTATTTATGTTGAAAAATGCTAGCAGCTTTTAAAATGGTTTATTTCGAGGATTACAAATTAAATTTCAGCTTTTTTTTTTTAAAAACCATTTAACAAATATGTTTGTATGATGCGTAAAAGTTCTTATGATCTTTATTTTTAGGAAATTCTGGAAAATTATGGTTAAATCATTGGTTTCGCAGCTAAAAAATATGTTTTTAAAAATTGTTTAAGAAATCCAAATTTTCTTCCTTGTGATCTTGTATAAATCATAAACTTCGGCGCTTGTAGCAACAATGAGCTAACTCCAACAGCTGTATACATTACTCGTTGCATTACAAATGCCTTTAATAAGGGGTCGATATTTCGAATAGCTTGTTTTATAACATGCTTGGAAAGATAAAAGATCCCCTTGAGTGTGATGAAAAATTCACACATTTTCAAATATCTATTCAAAATGCCTTATTCAGTACTCTATTACATCACTGCATCCTTTTGATATGCTTTGAGAAGCCCAAACTCAGAATCCTAAACAAAAATATCCCATGACGGAAATATTGATACGATTGTGAAACCAAATATACAAGATCAATTGATTCCAGGAATATGTATTTTGATAAGTTTTCCGAGTTTCATTTCTCATAACTTGTGAAATTCGCTGAACAGGAAATTGAAATAAAATTGAAATATGCAAGAGTTTATAATTTAGTTCTTTGAATTCATCTTTGAAAATTAATATGTCTCTTGATATTTGTTTTTGGTTTTGAAATGAATAGGATGCATAATAATTCATTAGAAATATTGTTTTTGACATTAGTTAAAAAATTGTTATTCCACATTGCTACATAATTACGGTATAACCTCAGGAGTGCGTTTAAAACCCACTTGCACATTTGATTCTAAATCATTTTTGTTCTAAAATTCCTTAAAACTTCACTTCTAATTTCTAATCACCCAGTTTATAATATCTATTTTTATGAAATATAATAATCCTAATTTTTTCTACATCAATAAATTTGAAGAGTTCCTATTGTACATCATAATTAAACTAATGTTATTTAAGAAGATATTCATCTTTCTCCTATCGCCATGTCTCTGAAAGAATTCCTCTGGTATTGGTAGCAAATTTAGATGCTAAATCAGTGTGATCCAACGAACGGTACGCGAGCCGCATGTGGACCTCAATTAGATTTTTATGCCCCCGACCGAAAAATATAATGTTTCTTAAAATTGAATCCAACTATAATTTTTGGTAGAAATGTGTTAAAACCAGTCTTTAAAATTCCAATTTTCCAAAAAATTTCGGGGAGAATCTCCGAACCCCCTTTGAATTATTTTTCTATTAAAATCAGCAAAAAAGATGAATATTAAAATAGTATCGAGACTATTTTACAGGGGATAAAGTAAGGCTATGTGAGGGTGCACTAAAATTTTATTCATTTTATATTATACTGCCCATTTTTGGCTTTTTTGTTTCTTATGCTGATTTATAAGTGATACTTAAAGAATTTATGCATCATTGTAAGGAGAAATTTCAAATAAATACAAGTGCACTATGAGAAATTAAAATTATTTCTACCACTGAATTTTAAAAAAAATCTTCTCTTTCATTATCAAAATGTTATCAAGTGCTTAACATATATTTTAAGAAAATTTGTAAGTATAATACGATTTGCCTGAATTTTTATATTTGAATTAAATAGTTTGCTGGTGAAATAAGCATGACACATCTGTATTAAAAATAGTAATTTATAAGTAATACTCCTCGTAATGGATTCTAGTCCTTGCTTTCTTATGCTACAGGCTGTTTGGTCCTTTGTGTACTAAAGGTTGGACCACACTGTGCTAAATGATATCTTACTTCAAACCAATTCCACTCATAGATGTTGAATTATACATATTTCCTTCCCTTTATCAGGGGCAACACCAGGAGGTTGTGGTGCAAGGGACTACAGGCACGCTCCCCAGAAGAATAAATATGCTTGGGATAAAACAGGGCTTGTATAGACGTTTGAAGAGTAAATTTAAGTACTTTTTAATAAAATTCTCGATAAGTCGTTTTCAACAACTTGCAAAGAATATTGGAAACTATTTTTTTTTCTAGAATAGGAATAACATTAATGATCTTTCATACAAACATTGTAATGGCTGCAAAAAGTTTCTAAAATGGTTTTTAGAGGGATCCTTAAAATTCCTTCTCCCAAAACTAATAGTTTAGAAGAAAGGGCAAGCTTATATCTGTTCTTAAAACTTTGTATAAGTTTAATTACAAATATTCTGTAAAACTTCAATTAAAAAAAAGAAATACCATTTAGATAACAAATGTAGAGCAATTCGTACAATTAAAAGCTTAGAGACCACCAGTAAAAAATTTTATAAACCATGAGAAATCTTTGACTCTGAAAAGTACGGACTTAATTGAATACTTTAATCCTAAAAATAAAAGTACCTACTTTTAGGTTCTTTTTTCAAGGAATAGGGCAAACAAAGAAGTGTGCGAACCCTCTAAAATGACTTAATATTTTTCACATAATCAGATTTATGAAGCTATGAAATGCTTTAATAAGTAGTTTCCAAAAAGTATAAATTTCAGTATTTTAAATAAAGTCTCCGATTTTAAAATCCTCTCCCAGGAAGTCCTACTTGGATCTGCCCCTGCTCTGTATTAAGAAAAAATTCCATACAATTAGTGTTTGTTCACGCGTAATCATTTAGCTATTAATTTAATGGAGTGCTTAGATTAATTTCGTCTAGCCGTTTCATCTTAAGTGTGGTATGGTCACTAATTCCCCTAGGGCGTTGCATAAAAGCGTGCAGGTTAATTGACTACTCTCAGTGATGAAATTATATCTGCCTGAAACTTTCATAACGAGGGTGTTATAAGTGTAGAAATCAATATAATGCACAGTAACATATGCGCATAACATTAGAATTGATATGAATTGAATCTATTCTAACAAAAGTTTTTGGTGAACGGTTTCCAGAGAAGAACTTTTTAATCACTGAACCGAATTACACATTAATTAATGAACAATCCATGAGTATCCTATGCAAAAGTTTTATTAAAAATCACCAGAATTTAGGAAGTTCTTGTTACCCGGAAGTATTTTTCTCAAAAGTACTCGAAACTATACTTTTGCTAACTATACTTGACTGCAACGTTTCCTGACCCTATGACATCACTACGCGGAAGGAAAAACTGCGTAAACAGGAAGTCTGTGGGGTTGCTAAGATGAGTTTCGGTACGCAAATCGTGATAAAAAGCAGCTGTACCCTTCTGGGTTTAACAAACTAATCATATTTTTAATTTGAAGTTCTCAATTTCACTCATAGTTCAAACACCGAGCTGGGAACTACTTTGTTTTGTTTATCCAGGGTCAAGTAACGTTGCAGTCATGTATGTATAATCACTTTTTTCAAAAAGCAAACATTTTTAAAGCATCAACAACATCAATTTGCATCATGACACATTTATTGTAGAGAGCATATACATACACAGATAATAAAATTAAATTCTACGCTTTGAATATATAGCAATGCGAGAATAATAAAAGGACTAGTGATGGGCAAATTCGATACTGTTAGGTACCCACTCATAGGTATAAAGTAAATTCAGAAATTATAAATGCTGCCCAGCAATACATGACTGGGTCATGCAATTTTGACCTCAACCAAAATCTTTTATATCAATAAAAGTCTGAATCCTCGTGTATAAGATCTTAACGTAAGGAAACTAAACAATGCATTAATATTCTATTTTTTGTATCGTGATTTAAATGCTAACAGACTTTTGAAAAATTTAATACCTCTCCTTTTCCCTCTAGCAAATCTTGACATTGAGGTAGAAATCAAGTACACTCTAACCAGGGTAAGTGGAACAAAAAACTCAGTCCCAACAAACAAGACTATAATCCTCTTTTTAAGTACAATAGAATTTCAGGACCCGAGTTCACAGGGAATTTAAAATTTCTTCAACACTTTAATTTCACTTCATTTCATAAATTTCATTATGAATTTTCATAAATTTCATTTCATTTCCTTTTATTTTCAAAAGTAACATCAAACATGTTAACAGGAATACCAGGTAAGTGGAGTTAAAACGTCTGTAAACGACTATACTTATATGATCTATCTAATAGAAACCTCACAAAGTATTCAAATCGGTCCCTAAATGCATTTGACGAATAAGAGCTACCAATTCCCTCCTAAAAGAACTCTATACCTAAGGCATCGGTCGCCTCAAAGCATCCATCTCACCCATCACTCAATTAAAAAGCGAAGCGATTTACAGTTGTTCTCTAGAGAGCGACCACCTGTCCGCACTTGGTGCACCGGTGCTCTTCCGGGGACTCTCCGTTCTCGTCGATGGGGGTTTCCACGCCGTTGGCGCCATTGGCGGCGCTGGCCACCATGAGGTCGATGTGGGAGTCGAGGGAGAACTGGCGCTGACCACGAACCAGGCCTCTCAGGCGCCGTTGCAGTACGGGGGAGTCTTTGCAAGCGATGCGCAAAGACCCGTTGCGGTCCAGGAACTCCTGCAAGAGAAATGTGTGTTCACTCAAAAAATTGGAGATTTTTAAATGCGGACGTAACCATGACCATCTAGAATCTACACTCATAAGACGATAGAAGCTTGAAATCTTGACGCGAAGTAGTAGGCAAGACTTCACTTTTCAACAGCGCAAGGTACAAGATTTCAGACTGGAGTCGCGCAGTTGTCCAAAACAGCTATGAAGAGTGACGTTTTGCCTACTATTTCACGTCATGATTTAGAGCTTCTATGGCCTTATGAATCTAGATAGCCATGACGTAACTCTAAAAGCTTTTAAGGGTATGAAATCGTGCATTTCCATTAACATTTAAATGTTAATGGGGTTGATCGGAGAAGACCGTGATCAATGGGTCATAACTGCTAAAAACATACTGACCAAGACCATTGTCATACAAGGGAAAGGCAGTTAAAAATGCTCGAAATAACATCCGTGAACATTAGGAACAACACTCATTTTTCCATCAATTCAATCATGCATCCTAGCTCGACTGAAAATCATCAAAGGGGGTTGTTTTCAGATTTGTCAAATAGCTTGTGGTTCATAGGTGACCTCAAACAGAGTATTTCATGCAGGGTATTACAAGAAAGAACCTCCCTGTAGGAAGGTTGGGGAATATTGTCACAGTTCAAACAAAGGTAGTGACTGATGGATTTGGTTTGGGTTTTATGACGAAAGAACCGAGTTATGGGCTCTAGAATAATGAAGGTTGAGATCTTGTCCGAAACTTCTAGCAGACCTACAATTGAACTTACAGACGTTCTAAGATGCATGGTAGAATTGATGGAAAAGGGGCATGGATGCTCAAGAGTAAACTCCTTGAGAATATGAGCAGAGCACTCAACGTCAGTAGTTGGCCAAATTACAACTCTTCGTAATCACCTAAATCCATTTGGAAAAGCTGCTGAACACGCTCAAGGATGCGCTTAAACATTTCCTACTGGATTAAAGCGATGTAGAATTGTAGTCTGGCCTGAAATCACGTCAATTTAGTGACGTGGTACTCCGTCAATTCAGATCTTAAGTGGTCGTGGCTTATGGTGCTATTTGAAGACTTCTAATCATATTCTCTAAAACCTTGAAATACTTGTAGTATCATAAGGCAACATCCGCGTTACTTTTCGCACAGACGTAATGTAAACCAACCTTAACGGCATCTCCGTTCTCGAAGAGGGCGACGAAGCTGGCGTTCATGACCTTGGGGGTCATGGGGCTGTTGCTCAGCAACAGACTGGTGCCGAAGGAGGGGTTGCGCCTGCGCACTTCGGCCATGGAGAGCGGGGGGCGGTGCGAGGGGGAGGGGCCCCCGATGATCTGCGAGCAGGCCTGCTGCACGAGCGCCCAGTCGGTGGCGATGTCCAGAGAGGTGGTGCGAGGGGAGGTGACGGTGAAGCGGATAACGTACTGCCCCTTCAGGGAGCAAGGGACGCAGTGTAGACGCCCGCTGGAGTTCAGCTTCCGCAGCAGGCTCTCAGTCAGCTCGTTTTCACCCTAGAGAGGGGAGAGAGAGAGAGAGTTGATCACACTCACCACTCAAATGTTTAGCAATTTAGGGCGGTATTCTGAAAGACCATCACGTGGATGAAACAAGAACGGTACGAAAACGGTGAAAAAATCTCAACACGAGAGATTTCAAATGGGAACTCCGCAGCTCTCGTCCGCCATATTGTTCTGAGATTCGAACGGTATTCCGATTGCTTTTACACTTTTTGTGGTCCATTAAATAGTTCTTAAAAATCTAGAACAGCTACTTATTAACAAAACAAATCCTCAGAAATTAATATATTACGAAAGTAATGGACATCTAGTGCTAATGTGATTTTTTATCAGTGTATAATTACTTGTAAGGGTGTTTGACAGGAGGCGCAAGCAGCACACGAGAAAAAAATCGGCTGCTCTAGACCTGTTGTGTTCAATCTCTCGTTTCCGTATCGTTCCCGTCGTGTTTAAGTTTCTGAAGACGGCTTTAAAACCAATATGTGGTTCTGGAATATATTTTAGAGTTCGATTCGGCTTCTCTTAACACCATTTCTATTCAACAGCAGTTTTAGTAAGCTAAAAAAAATGATCGACCTTAACATGCATCGTTTTCGCCTTGGTTTCCAGTTAGTTTGAAAGGCTTAAAAGAGACAGGACCAATCAAACTATATTCTTAACAGTAAAAAAAGCATAAAGTGTCACCTTTATATCAGCCTGCTGTTTTGCCTCATAATAAGACTTCTATCATCCTATCATTAGAGGCACTAATTATTAATGAATGGCAAAATATTTATTATTTTAAAAAATGCTGAAACTCCACCGAACATTCCCTAAATACATTTCAGTCGGGTGTAAGTAAGGTGCAAGATTATCCGTGGATGGAGATGGAGCATAGTCACTTTTTTAAACCTAGAGAAAACTTAAGATTTAATATTATTGGCGTTTTAAAGTTAAAGGCGGGAAAAAGACTTGAGTGGACGTGGACACCATGTCTTAACTTAAAAGGGTGCCGCGAAATTTGTCAGAGCACTGACCACTGAGGAACGTCAGCCGTATTATGTCACTTCTGGTTTTTCCCTAATAGGGATGAGTATAATCTCTGTACTTAAATTACTACTTAATGTGAAGCTCTTAAGAGCTTTGGAGCTATCGAGGAGAGGCCATTGTGTTAATTTTGCCGTTTTGTTTATCAGTTAATCAAAGTTAACAATAGGATGTTTGAAAATAGTTTTGATTAGATTTTAAGGGTACATTTTCCTTCTAAACATAAAAATGTTCATAAGAAAAAGTTATGATAGTTAACCAGTCTGCGAGTACAGCAATAATGAATATTTGTAAGGCACAAAGGGTATCTAAAGTACACATGGAAAATTTCCTTTATCTGCATATTTCGCAGCTACCCGTTGAAGTGCATTCCACTTACCCAGTAAATGTCCCCAGAATCTTACCTTTATTCGGAAAACTACAAGACCGAGGTGTCTTTTGGCTGGCATTTCGAAACGCTCGTCCTGTTTGATAAGTTCTTCAAGTTCTTTGGCAAGGTTGACGCCCTGTGTGGGATCCAAACATTGCATTGAAAAAATTTACTTTATACACTGGAATGAAAACTACTTTTTAGTTTAACTAAATATTTTCAACTTGAACTTATAATATGTGAAGCAACTCACGCGGCGTATGTGCTCTTGTAAGCCTTTTATTCCATAGTTTCTAAGTACGAACCATAGTTTCAAAGCCCGGAATCGCTTACTCAAGGAGATTTGCCAATGCTAAAACAAAACTCATAGTAAATCGAACTTTGAAAAATACATTTAAAATATTTTAATGTACAGGGTGCTTCAACAAGTCCGCCTAAACTATGTACAGAAAGATTCCTTAGGTGTAGTTCATAAAAAAGGCCCCCCAAAAAACTATCCAAATAAATATAACAATTCATTCATTCCATAAACGTTTTTAGCGTTAACCGGAAATGACGTCCTACCTTTTTCTGCTGCAATTTTCACGAAAACTACGCATCATAGAAGTATATATAGTACTGCGGGTATTTTTTATGTACTCCACGCAAGGAAGCTGGCTATACAAAGTTTGTGCGGACTTGTTGAAATACCCTGTATTTCTAAAGGAAATAAATATTGTATTTTAAGTGAAATTAGAGTAATGAAAGTTTCTTTTGCAAAAAGTTGCAGCAGAAATACACTAAAGTGAGGAAGCAAAATATTTATTTTCTTGTAAACCCAGACAGCACAGTTATTCCCTGATGCAAGATCGATATTAAAAGGTTAACTTTATGGTGTAGTGTAGTGCTATCGATTGGTATATTCTTTCCTTGCGATCTTCCTCAGCCTCTTCATCATAAATTGGTGTAAAAGCTACAGAAAAGATGGGGGGGGACCCAAAAGAATGAAATTAGTAAAGGTGAAAGAATGACACATAAAGACATTACGAAATAACGTCAGAGGAGAGAAAGGATGAAAGGAAGAGGAACTAAAATATTTTCAGGAACTATATATTATTTGGATGGAAAAATGGAAAATATTTTCCATTTTGTTTTTGAAAAAAATATCCCGTTTTAGAATATTAAAGTTGAACAAGTTGTAACAGAGCTCCAAATTTACTTTGTGAAACAGGCATCCTTAATCGATTAAACTTTATAAATCCTATTATATAGTTCAAATATTGGACATAAATAATTTAGATGCGTTCTAATACTAATAATTCTGATAAAGATTATTGGATACGCTTTTTAAGCTTTGACTAGTATATATAGTTCTTATCAGTTTAATAACTTCCACTTTAAAGTACGTGGGTTATTATTCGATAAATAAGGCCCTATTTCTCGTAAAACAAACACATATTTTTAAAATTAACATATTTTAATTTTTCCGAACAACCTTCGTAAACTTAAGCAAATTGTCTGTGCAGTATGGATTTACAAATTTTTTTTATATCTACCTCTATCAAAACTACAACTATCTAAACAACTATTTACATGCATGCATGCTGACTGAAAGATATCTTAATGCAATAAAAAACCAGTTAAGTGGGTAAAGAAAACTGGGTTTTTACTTTGAAGGTTGGGCATGATTTTTTAGTTACATAAATTATTATAACCTCTATTTGTCAAAATCAAAGGGACAAGAAGATAAATTTGTGATATATAGAGTTTTTGAGATAACAATTTTACTCCATATATAAAATTTATTGGTACCTTCTCTTTATTTCAAGGAGGAAAATGTTTTAAAGTTTTCGAACTATCAAAGTTTGATGTAACGAGGGTATACTGTAGTAAAAAATATTTATCAGTGCTAAGAAATTTTCGAATATGTTTTCTGAGTTATTTTGTTGTTCAAATTTAATCGTGATGTTTTCTCATCGAATTTCGAATTAAAACAATAAAAAAAATTCTAGATGACGCGGCGAATCTTATTTACTTAGTCATGGCAGTAAAACAACCGTGATCCCGTAGACTATAATGTTAATTTAATTAAGAGAAATAATTGTAACCCCATGTTTGCATCTCTACGCTTCACCACCGCTTCCGATGTTGACAAACCTCGAATAAGATGGGATAATTATTTTTTAAATTTTTTAAAAATGGTTTAAAAGTAAAAAAAAAAATTTGATGACAGACACTAAATACATGTCTAAAAGAGCTAATTTTTAATGCTGATTACATGAATGTTTCCCAGATTAAGAAAAACATTATTATTTTAATAGCTAAAATTATTAAATTTTGTAATTTATCTTAATTACTCTTAAATTTAAATATTTATTTAGTCATTTATTTGTTTTTCTAATGTTGTATAAAATATCTGTAATCAGTGTTAAAAATAGACTAATTGCATTAAAAAAGCCTGTCAGTATAATTGACATTTTTAAAATATTTTTATTAAGTTAAAAAAAAATCATGACTGATCCATATTTAAGAGTAACATCAAAATTACGAATCTCCATGGTGAAACTAAGAAAATTAGATAATCGTCGCAATCTAAAGAAATGTCTCCTCTGAATTTGTGGTGCTGCCATCTATCAACATGTTAGAAACTAAAAATGTATGTGTTTTCTCTACATTTATTATACTACATATACTATGTAGGATGAAGATGGTTATGTTATTATTTATTTTGTTTTTAAAATAACCCAAAAATAAATTTCTTTAGTTTCAATATTTCTGAAATACTAAGAAAAAGACTCTTGACTGCGTTTTGGCATTTCTGAAGACTCTATTGAGATTGCTTAAAAATCACTACAACGCGAAGCTGAATCTTGACTTTTAGGGGACCACAAGGTTATTAAACTGAAAAATCCACGTATTGTGTTTTAACAAACATAAAATTAAGGCATAATAGAAGAAAATATCCCTCCTTATATCCTTAATCAAAGAGGGGTTTAGTGAGGCTCTAAATACCTATATTCTAACTAATTTCTAAATCATGCATTCTGGGAAAAAATTAAATACTTACTGTAAAGTCCACGGCCAAACCTGTGAAATTATTATTTGAATTACAAGTGAAAATTTGCAAGATAAAAATAAAACTTTACATTAGAGAGAACAATTATTTATACATATTAATCAAATAGACTACATATATTAGGACTGATAAATGCACAAAATATCAAATGAATAGAATTTCTTTTTTCAAGACTTAAAAACACATAAAATTGTGTTGAACAATAGATGGCAACGCGCATGATGGTCACTACATGTAACTTGCAACATCGATCCGTGTAGTTAGTTATTTTGCCTTCCTATAACTTTAAAACCATCAGAATAGAGAGTTTAAAGCATGTAAATTATTTTTAGGAATTCAAGTATCAGGTTAATAATTAAAACTGCATGCCTAACAAATCAAATATTTTTTTTTCAATTATGCACTATTGATATTAGATGAATGAGTTTCATCGAATTTTGTTGCCCCCTGCCCTCTACCAGTTCAATAATTCAAGCTTTACCTTTATAGGGTCGAGACAGCAATCGCCTGTCTTGCAATCTGGGCAATGTCCTAAGCACATGGCGTATCGTTGACCGGTGAAGGAGGATTTTTGTAAAAGCTCATCTGGCCTAACCGAAACTTTAGAGGGGTGCGGAGATCCTGGAAAATAGTGGGTCTCTTTAGATCACACCCCGGTACCTATTGAATAATTTTTCGAATGATAGGGGGTGTTTTTTTTAATAGTAAAACACCAACAACAAAAATGGGGCAGATCATTTTCAGATTTTTGTGCTAGTTAGAATTTTAGAATTTTTTGTCATTTTTTGACTAAAGAAACAGTTTTTCACATTTCATAATAATTTTATTCTGACGTTTTCATTGTATTTTACTAGCTTCAATATAACTCTCCAAAAGGTATTCCTCCTACTGATGAAAGATTTAAAACTTTAAACACCTTAAGTAGTTAATACAGAACATGCGTAATATTTTTATCTGTAAAGATATGAAATTGCATAGTATTTCCTAATCAATACCAAATATTAGAAAACTCGCTCTGACAAAAGCTCTCAGCGGAATAAGTAATCCTACTGCTCTCGTCATTCGTTCAAAAAATTGTAAATGTCCCCTTTCGAAAAAATATACATTCAAATTAATAAAACAGCATATTGATATTTTACCAGACCTTTAGCTTTTTCCTTCAATTTAAGTTATTTTACTTATTCATGAAAGTAAAAACTAAAAATTATTAATTTCTACATCAGCTTTTGTGCACTGATTACCCAGTTGAACTTTTCAACGAGTGGTTTGATGTAGTGGTAACTATTTATTGAGAATACATAAATAACGATATCTTTCAGAGAAGGATGCAGCTTTAAAACAAGGGTGTCCACCACAAGCTTCTTTGAAAAAAATTATTTTGAAAATGTTATTTGAAAAATTAACATTTCATTGCAACATTTATCGTTATCATACAGAGTGGTTAAAATTTTTATTTCGTAAAATTCCGTGTACCGCATTTTAGCTCATATGTATAGCGCACACGTACTTTGGACATTAGACTGGACACCCGTGATATAAAGCTTTTTCAAGTAATTTTCAAATTTAGTTCACCTGTGTTTTCGTGTTTTAAGTACAGGGGGTCAACATTGAATGTCCGATGAAGTCTTTCACTGTTCTTTACCCTGCAAAATAAATTATGAAATCTCTCTTAAACTAGCATAGAAATAATACAAATAACCTCATTATTTTTTAATCGCACTACTGAAAAAAACGCTTACAAATCTCAATTCCAGTAAATTGTAAAAAACCTAAGAGTAATAACAAATGTATAATTTTTTTCGATATTATGGCAACGAATTAAAATTCAAACATCAAATAAATCTTATAACAAACATTGTTAGGATTCTAAATTAGTGAACTGCCCATTTTTCAAGATAGAAGAAAGTACCAATTTTAATATTCGAGGAGTTATAAGTGATCAAAGATATTTTCACGAAACTTTTATCGTTGCTTTTGTTACGATATTGCACACAATTTTCAAACTGAAGTTTGTGCCCTATCTGCATATCTGTTTTAACTATTTTTTATACTTTCTTATTACGCCGCTAATAGCATAGATTCTGTATGGGCATGGGCACTTTACTATCGGTACAACTTACTTCCAAGACCCTAAGAAAGGTTGCTTCGAAATAAAAGCCTAAAACTGACTTTTGAAACACCCTGTATATTTGTCATGTAGACATAAACTAAGAAAACATCAGCGCCAGCTTAAGAAGGTGCACCCTTTAAGTTCAATCAAATTGACTCTGCATCAACAAGAAGTTCACCCAAAAGATGATCACTCGCTTTTAGATTCTTATCGAAGTCCTTCGTTCTTTCCAGTCTCTACATTCGCACCTAAACCTAAGGACACACCTTCAAAATATTAACATTCCATCCGAATAGCATTCAAAGATGACCTCGAGACATATTTGAGCAGGTAACGTTCAAGTGGTGCAAGTCTTATAACCTTAGTTTTGTTTAATTGAATCGGGTTTTTTTCTTTGTTACTTTAACGGTACCTGTTTTGTTCCTTAAGAGTAGAATGATACTTTTCGAGGAAGGGCTGCTTTTAATACAGGCAAATTTTCGTGCTTTTAATACAGAAAGCTACTAAATTAAATATGACTGAAAAATCCAAAGCTATGCTCAACTCAAAATTTTAATTTTGACATACCTTATTTTAAATCTAACCAGGTGATTTGGAAGCTATGGCGATAAGAAGTTCATTAAAAACAACACCCTTGGAAATTCCAAAAATATTTTGTTGGACACAGCATTCTTTATCAATAAAAAAATGAAGTGTATACAGTGTGTTTAAAATTAAATTTTTACATTGAAGCAACTGTAAAAGAAAAAATACTTTTCCAAACATAAATATTAAACTCCAAAACCAAAACCCATAATGGATTTTGCTCCAAAGTCCACTACTTGGAAGGAAGGGCGTAGCAAACAAATCTGTTAAATAGGGAATTCAAACATAAAACCAAGAGTTTGTTTTTCTGATGTGTTACCAAACAATAACAAAGTTTACTACAAAACTATAATCTTAATCAAAACTGTAGGATATAACTACAACGAAGTGAGTGTACATTTGTAGTAAAATAAGCAGTTGATTTTTCTCTATGAAGTATGTCTAAAACCTACAATGCAATACGCATTTAGTTTCTCAAATATGCCACGCAAAGAACTGGCGTAATTAATTCACTATGATATAACAAGCGTCATCCAGTAATGCAAACCAGTAGTACCACTTGTTGCATATTTACGTCACCACAATTGCGAAACAAATATTTTCTCACTAACAGAAAAAAAATATCTATATAAAATTTTAGGGGTTTTTTTGTCTTGGAAGGTGGGAATAACTCAAAAAATGACTGACCACATGGCCGTACAGTCGAAGTGTACCATCAACCACTTGGAGGGGTTGAAGGCGATGGAGTCTGCGTATTCTATTCCATCCAGCCACTTCCTGAACTCGGGGCAGACGAACGCACTCCCAGCATATGCAGCATCGACGTGCAACCACATGTTCTCTTTTTCGCCTGTCACATAAAAACATATGTAAATGAGCGAAGAGACACAGATCAGACATGGCAGGACTCTTGTCAATATTTAATGTCGAACTTGATGGTCTTTGCTGATAATAATATGGTCTTACTCATTCGTTATGAAATGGTATTAATGTTAGAGTTTCGTTATTTTTTGAGAGAATCGGATGGTGGTATTAACTACACGCGAAGTTTTTATGTGTCTAGTGAAAAATATGCTTTAAGTTTTGTGTTTTATTTCAAAAGGATATATAAATTCCATTTTTAGCTGTGATACACTTGGGAGCTATAGAGAGAAAGAAGGGAAGGAAGTAAATAAGAAGGAAATTATGAGAAAGGGAATGAAGGGAATAACCAGCATTGAGGAAAAAATAAGTTTTGACGATATAATTGGCTAAAGTAAAAAAAAAAATAATACGATTTTTAATTGTTTAAATGCTAACATTTAATTACATTATGTGGAAAATGTGTTAATGACTTACATATTTCTCCGATTTCTCTCAAGTGATCGAAAGCACAAGCACCAGTTGTTCCCAAAGTAGCACATGTCTGTAAAATGAGCTAAATTTTAATTGTAAGTTAAGATTTAAAACATTTTAAGACACATTCGTAATAAGAGATAAAGGATTGTAATGTGAAGAAAACTTGCAAATTATTTGATAAAAAATTGAAAAAGCCTATTTTTAATTCCAACTTATTATAAACTTAACATTTTCAAGATCTCTAGAGAACTTTTTTGAAATTTTAAAAATAATTATCTGAGATGGTAAACCGAAGAAATTTTTAAGCGGCGATTAAAAGAGTATGGATCAGATAAAAATGCTTCAAATAGACAGGACTTTTATTAATGTTATCATAAATTTGTGATTACAAGTTATGTCCTTTTAGTCTAAGCTTCAATCAGATTTTTTATTCTTATGACTGCTTTTTCTTACTTTCTTATGACATAACTTAAATAGTTATTGCAAAATACAAAACAAATTATTGGATAATGTATTAAACTATAATGAAAATAACAGTTTTCGCGTATAAATTATATTTTTCAGTAAACCCATAGTTAATGTTAACCAGGCAAACTAAAATTAATTTATTTCAATTGGATTAAATAGGTGGATCTCATCATTTCCTTATTTCTACTATTTACAGGATGTTATTTGTACGTCAACGATGTTTCTAAGATTGATCAGTACGAGTATAAGGTTCCGGATGCGTAGGGAAGAGAGAGTGCTCAAAGTTTGTATGTTACCAATGTTCAAGATATATTGTTATATATTCAATGTTATTAGAGGCATTTTTGTATTCAAAATTCTTATGCTACTCATGTCAACGACCTAACAATGATGTTTTTTTAAGACGGGAAGTGAAACAATACATTCTAACAAATCCCGTGATCCCTGCATTTGTTGGAAGAAGTCAGAAGTGAAAAAAGTCGGCGTTGTTGCTGCAAAAACTTACGAAGAACGGGATAAGTCCCTTTTCTCTGTCCCTTCGTATGGCTTCTGAGAGATTGTGCCCGCGCATGCTCAGTTCCGAATCACTCTCGATGTAGCGCATCTTCACAAGTCCGATGAGACCGGCCTTCTCCACCGAAGAATGAGCCTGCAAGACAAATGAAGACTTTTAAAGAAAGCTTGATATCTAAAATCTAAGCTTCAGTTTTCTTCTTGTTTATGCAATGGCATTCGAGTGAAGTATAATGGAATCTGAGGGTCCCTAAAGTCTTGACAATCCAATTAAAGCAGGGACGTAACTAGAACTAGTCTTATTTTAGGGGGGGGGGGGGGGGTTGGCCCCTAATTGTTTTCCAAGACCTCCTTCCACGTGCATATTATAGGTCAAATGTAAATTCTCATGTACTTCCGGGGTCGATAGAATGAGCACCAAGCTTGCTTGGGGAATCAACTGGGGGGTCCAGCGTCGGACTAGCCACTCGGCCTGGACATAAGCTAAGTAATTAGCACCCCAGGCCCAAAAGGCTAATGAAACGGAGATGGGAACCGCCTGATAGGCCACTAGGCCTGGGCAGAATTTGATTTGATTGAATAACCCCTGTAAGCATTTCTAACAAATTTAAATTGCTCAAAATAGCTTGACTTTAATGGGTAAAAACTTGCCTTAATACCAGAATAAAGTCTTCAATAATATTATTGTAAGGAACAATTTGAAAGCAGATCGGAATTACTGTAAAAATAACAACATATTTTAGAGTTTTTCCCATTGATGTTTAAACCTTTTAAATCTCCATAATGCAGATTTTTAACTTTATAAGTTCTTTTATTCAAAAGTGTAAAACTCTTTAATTTTGCACTTAAAAATGTATTTTGAATAATGTATGCGGATGCAGATGTAAGCATAAAATTTCGCTAGTCTAAAAAAATGTGATAAAAGTTTGTTAATATAATATTCAACAAGATAAAAATAAAAAAAACTAGATTGTTTGAAACATGAAGTATTCAATACTGTTAAAAATATTCGACACAAATTTAATTTTATCATCAAATATTCCCCGCATGTCTAAGCATTATTACCTGATCCGATGTGTAAGCAACCAGCCTTGTATTCAAATCTGCTTCATCTACTTGGTCGTATTTTTCTTTGTAGCACTGAAATATTTGTGTCCTGGCAGCCAACAACCCAATAAATGTGGATTCACTTGCCGTGGTCTGAAAAAAATATTTGTTGGAATTTAAAACATCTCATTTTATTTTCATAAATATTCATTTTACTCATCAACAGCAATCGAATTTACAGAAGACGTTGTTATTAGTGAGCCAATTGAGGGCTTTGTTGCAAAAACCAGGTATCTCCACATTCAATGATAATTTATTTTAGATTATTTTTTGGCGATATCTTAAATAATGGCGTACTTTAGGCATTTAATTAGGGTTGTTGTAGGTTCCTGGTGCTTCATTTCATTCATGGGCAGAGAACTTTTTTGCAACTTTGACCCCCCCCCTCCCTCCGTTCAACCCATCTCTCTACCTGACCAGCTGACGAGCGATTCCGTAATCAGCACCACTAACACTATCCTATCATATTAAAATTGTGTATAGGCAAATTACTTTTTGAAATTTAACGCCAGCTCCAGTACTATTCGATATGTTGTCTGGGTTGATTTCATGTTTTATTGATTTGGTAAAGTATCTAGTGGTCCGTTGGTATAAAAAGGTTTAGAATCACTGCTGTAAGATACAGTTTGAGAAGTAAAATATTAATATCAATGTTAAATGCATTTTAAACACAATATTTGTATGAATGAATACAAATAATATGCAATTTAATCATCCTTATAAACTTATAAATTTTTATATCCTTGATGGTTTCTTTTAATTATGCGTTACACATTTAATGAAAAAGGCAAAAGAATTTACTTGTATAACTCCTCCACCTTTTCCTTTTGAAGATGAATGAAGAAAGGAATCTGGCAAGCCTATGGCTTTAGCCAGCCAATCCATGACAATGATTTCCAGTTCAGTGCAGGCAGGGCTTGAAGCCTGGAGAAAAATGTTTTCTGAATAAATTGCAGCCAATGACTAAATAGACTTAAAAATGCTCTCAAAGATAGATTTATGTGGAAAAAATGGAGGAATGCAATTTATTTCTAGTTTTGTTTGACTTTCTTGTTGATTTTTCCAAAATATTGAGATTTTGTCTCACCCAAGTGAAGGCGAGGCAGCCCATTCCGTCTGCCAGCATGTCCCCAAGGAGAGAAGCTGGACTGTTCAGGGCGGGGAAGTAGGCGTGCATCTGTGGGCTCTGCCAGTGTGTGATCTGCAATACAAGCGACGGACTTATTCGCTTTTAAATTTGCGTTTCTGATTATATTGTGATTGCTGTTGTAGCCATAGAAATGGTATAAAAGAATATTTTACTTTAGCAAGTGGAACAGAGAATTCATCCAGTATTAAAAATTAAAACTTGAAAAGATAAGAAATTACTGAGAAGATTTTTTTATGGTGTCATCGAAAACTCGCAAACATTCAACTTTTTTTTAAATAGGCAAAACTGATTATTTAGGGTTTCGAAAACAATCAAACCCAGTTATAATGAACAGGAACAGTTAGGGGAATAAAAAAGTTATACTGGAGGTTAAACCAGGAATGTTAAATATTTTAATTTCAGCCGTTCCCTACATCATATAATGTTCCCTACATCCCGAATTCCCTGTAGTGGGTATAAACTACATTCCTTTCTATTTAGAGTACTTTTATTAGCGCGATACATTTTTATGAAGATTCGCACTTAGGTTTTGCAAATACTGTGTTAGTTATCGTTTCTTACCTTGGTACCAATCTATCACCACCCAAAATAATCAATTTTGCGCAATTCTTTTTCAATAACGAATTTGATAATTAGGATTCATTTCCAACGGTAACGGGAAATTTACTTATAAGAATCGAAAAAGCTATAAAAAAATTCCTCCGATATGGTCACTGATCCATCATACTTGGTCTCTAACCTGATTATTCTAGGTCAGAGTCATATTGGTAATGGAAATAAGTGCTTTACGTAGAACTTATACGCCGAATGTATTGTATAATGCTCACCCCTGGCATGATTACTTTCTCTACGTCTTCCAAGATGCGGTCGAAGCTCTCTCCCTCCTCCGGGGCAGAATCCGGGAGCAGGGGCCGCATGTAGCCGGGCTTCACATCCGGGAAAACTCTCCTTTTCCTGATGCTGATGAGGTAATCGGCGATGTAATCGACCATGGCTTTACCTGAGAACAGAGAATTTATTCACACCTTAACAGCACGGAAGCTCTTGTATCACAAATTCAAATAAAAAGAAATTCAAGTACGGCAAAGTTTTATGAAATAAAGCTTAATGGAATCCCTAGCCTAAAACCTCCAAGTTGTTTTTCCCGCATAATGTGGCCTAGGAAGGAAAAACTTGTTTTACAGGTACAGTTTAGTTTTGCTGCCGGACACAGTTTTAACAAAAAAAAAACCTAAACGTATCCCTATTTTCTACGGATAAAAAAAATCATGCGATAAGTTCCATAAAATTTGCAAATTGTTTCAAAGCAATCTAAAGGAATAAGTTAAGGATAAGACAGTACTGAAAAAATACAGAAGGATTAATCTAATTTTAAAATTCTATTTTAGTGCACACAGATGATAGTTTCTCTCAATTTGTAGGTTTTTAGAAGTATTAAATAGTAGAGGACAAACTACCTACATCTAAGACAGGAAAAATCATATTTTGATTATTTAAAGTGCCTAACCTATAGTCCTAACCTTTGTGAGTAGGAGGATATTTTTTATTAGCTAAAATCTTGAAAATTGGATTTTTATTAATTTTAATAACTTGACGAAATTTGTGTCCATAGGTACAACCACCGGCTCTCCCTATGGACAGACCCGGTTGTACCTGTGGACACCCTTTAAAACGGAGGTTTTAATTGAAAAGAGCTAAAAATGAACATTTTTATTGATGCTTTACCTTTTAATAAACTATTTCAAGCATTTTTAAAATTGGAAATACATTTTTTAAATTAATGTAGTTTTAGATCGTAAATGATCATTAAAAAGAAGTTGATTGATAAAAGTCTTTATTTTTTACCAAAAATACATAAATCACATGGGATTTTCAGATCCAAATTTAAGGTAATAGTTTCATCAATCGTGTTGATTGATCTGATCACTCACTTCACTGGTCCAAAAAATAAATTCGATAGACACTTAGTTGTGCAAGCATTTGGTATTAACTTTCGCAAATCTTCGTCGGTGGAAATTTTAAGTTTTTTGTAATCATCATACTGAAATGCGATAGGGTGGACAAGTAGATAACCCTTTAGAATTAATTAAAGATGCATTAAAATGTATTCTATTTAATGAAAACCTGATTTAAAAGCAACGATTAGCTACACCTACAGCCACCCACAAGAACGTGTCCGTAGGTACAACCCTTATGGTGTCCGAAGGTACAACCTCAGGTGTTTTTGCATTCAAAATTCTATAAAAAAATAAAAGAATTGAGGTCTGACGATTTCTAATATCAAAACTAAAAAGTCAAAATCTCGGTATTTTGACTTTTTAGTTTTGATATTAGAAATCGTATATCCCATTTTATCACATCATAATTATAGGGGAAGAAAAGTATTAATGTAGTGATGCACTAAAAAAACTTTGAGTACCTAAAAACAGTAAATTTGTTATATAAAATTGAAAAAAAAATTTAAAGAGCTGATTTCACGTTAGCAACTAGATAGCATCTGTTTACATTAGAAATTGACCACAAATTCAAATTTACATTTTTTCCAGAATTTTAAAATGCGGTGGCTGAAGGTACAACCGACCATAGGTACAATACTCTCCCCTACAGCTCTAAAAATTCAAAAAGGACACTCATAATAAATAAAAAATGCTGAAAGGTTTTCATTATTTTGAATGAAGTCAATAAGAAACTTCATGCTAAAAACAAGAATATCAAGAATACATTTTCATTAACTTTTACTTTTCGTTTTTTTTTCTTCATTTTACTCATTTCTACGTTTGCGGGTACCATGTTGTATACCATATTTCAACATGGATTTTTTTTTACCAAATGAATCGTCAGTTTGAAAAGGGAATAAATTCTAAAAACCAAGCTTTGAGAAAATTGGAAACAAAACTGTAGGTACAAGTAAAGAAATTTTTAATATATATAACCACCAAATTTATTTGGAAATTCAGGACCCAAATTAGAATACATAACAATCATAGAAATATATAAGTTTTTTCAAAAACATTTTACAGTTGAAAAAATTTTATATTAAAAGTTGAAAAATTTTAAAAACCATTTAAATTCACTATTTAATTATATTTTTGCACAAAGTGAGAAAGACTAAGACAAATAAAATTCAAAAGTTTTATGCAAATGCGCAGTTTAATTAATATCAACATTCACATAATAAAAAAAGTAAAAACACTTTTAAAAAATTTGTTTTGGCTTATTAGTTTACAGCACAAAGAAAAAAAAAGACTGACAAACTAACTTAAATGTCAAATTAAATAAAAATTACCATAAATTGACATCGATTTCAAGGTTCAAGGGACTATATCTGGCTATATGGGGTAGTGTTACTTTCTCTCTTCCTACTAATGTGTAGAAGGAAGCTTGGAGATTTTTTTTTTAGCATAAAAAGTTAATTTGCCCATTTTTTTGGACTCATTGCCTTTTTAGACTGACGATTCAAATGGATTTTATCTTAATTTGCGGAAATATTATCTTTTGACCATCTTATGACGTAGAAAAAGAATTTGTGTTTTTTTTTTTTTTTTTTTTTAAAAAAACAAAGATTCTGGCAACTCTGCTGTATTAGTTTCCTAAAAAGGAAAAAACTTCCGAGTGAACAATTCAAGTAGTATTACCGAGAGTCTTACCTTGTGTTCTATACTCTTCAAGATCCATCTTTTGTTTTTAGAAGATCAATCAAAGAAAAGTAAAATATACTAGGTGTCTCGTGAATCAACGCAGCACCTTCTGAAAGAATAAGAGAAACGAGTTATGTCACGTTTCCACTTAGTCATTCACAACAATTTTAATGACACACAAAAGAATTTAGCGCCAAAAAGTGTCAATGTTGAATATTGCGTTGTTATATTGCATGAAAAGACATTATAGGTTAATCATATTGATAAACTGATATACGATCTGCTTAATAATTTTATTCAGTTCGCGACATTACTACTTAATGCACTACTAGGTTCTCTGAAGAAACCGAACATTCGGGGATGGTTCAGCAAAGTTAAAAATAGTTGTTTTAAGTATGAAATTAAGATAAAAATTTCATTAAAACGAATCTAGGGAATATTTTTTGTATTGACATTAGAGATAATATCAAACATTTTTTTCTTTAATCTAATGGTGAAAAAAATACAATTTTTTACATTTTCTCTACTTATGTTTTTAACTTAACACTAGAACCGCCAAAGGGCCCTTTTTTGTCCCCTCGCAAGTTCAAAGTTTTGCTAATTCTATATTTTTTGTCAGATCACTCTGAAACTCGGTGACTTTTATTTACTTTACGCCCTCTACTTAACACGGAAAAAAAATTCCCGATCGGTTGCGAATTTTAGAAGAAAAATGCGGATTATACTAGAACCGCCGAAGGGGACATTTTTGTCCCCTACAGCAAAACTATTCTTTCAGGCACCAGGCATGCCCATCTCTCCTCCCCTCTGCTTGCTAGACGTTGTTCCCTCGTTTAATGCAATGAAATATTCGAAGATATTTCCCCTTTGATATATACTACTTAAAAAATGTGATCTTATGACGTTTCCTTGCTTTGCTTTGGAGGTGGCTTACCGATTCATCTACTACAAGTATATCTACATTTTATCAAGTCTCTGTGCGGTTATTTATGGAAAAATCTTACCACACTTTATTCAGACATTCATTTGTCTACCCAATATTCAAAATTTCACAAGGTTTCCCTTAAAAACACGTCTAAATCGCGAGAAGAAATGCTATCCTTTGAGTACGAGCTGGCTACAAGCTTTTCGTTGCGTTAACGAAAAATTGACAGAAATGTAGAAGATCATTAAATCTTAAATGTTTGTAAAAACCTGTATGTTCTTTTTATTTGCTAAGATATACAATTTGATGGCTTTTTCTTAACTTCCGATACATAAATTGGTACATAATTGAGATACTTAAATTGCACTAATTTCCAAAGGTGAATTTTTTCCATTGGATAATATTAGAATTTCAACTTAAAAATTTACAGACATATTTATTAAGATATGTTTAGTTGTAATAAAATTAAAAATTTAAAAAATTTACAAAAATTTGTATTTTTAATTTATTAATTTACATTTTTTTTCTTAATTTTGAAAATTTTGAATACTTGTTTGAAAGGAAGTTAGTCAAGATAAACACCATTATAAACAGAAACAAAATATAAATGGAATGGTCCAAGTTGCAAGTTTCTGGGTATAGTTGTTCTTGAGTTATGGCTATTTTAAGAATGCAGGAAAAACAACTTTACGTAAATTTTAAAACTTTCAAGATTTATTTCTTTTAAATATTCGAGCACAAAGAAATTAAACTATTCACATACTATAGACAATGAAGGTACACAACCATAAAAAAATGAGGACAATATTTGATCACGTTATCTAGGATTTTCGGATGATTTCCCCAAAAATGACCAAAACATCAAACCTTTGACCGTTGACCGATTTCAAAAATTTTTGTTGCATTATACTTGTACTAATGTGTTATAACTATTCCACACTATTACATTTCGATTTTTGGACTTTCGTCTTTTTCGACCCGGCCTAAGCAGCATGGGGACATTTTTGTTCCCTTTGGCGGTTCTAAGTAGGTAGCAAAGTCCGGCGGTTCTAGTGTTGAGAGACCTTAGCGGCCGTATTCACCACTAACCTAACCTAAGGTTAACCTGGAATCAAAACCTCTGATTGGTAGTTGAAGAAAGAAAGCAAGTTTTAAGCCAATCAGAGTTGGCGAGTCCAAGTTAACCATGGTCAGGTTAGTGGTGAATATACAGCCATAAGAATTCCTAGTTTAAAACATTAGGATCGTGACAGTTCAATAAACGTTGGTTACGAAAAAATGTGATTATAAAGGAATGTTTCTCTTTAAGTGAATTCCTACCTGCAATGGAATGCCGTACAGAATTCGCCGAGAGATGTCCTAAATCACAAATAGCTAAATATGTGCTCTACCACCAAGAGACCGTGAAACTCTACAGTGCTGTTTGTGACGAATCAAACCCTTTAAGAAATAGTAAGTGCGACAAGAATAACTTCTTTTTTACAGAATAAGCTTTTATTGGCTGTATATGCAATTATGTCTGTTTCGAATAACACAGGTCTGAAAAAAGAAGCTACAAAAGTATGTTTCTGAAGTATTATAGCAAAAATCCGTCATTATTGCACTATTAAACCTTCCATAGGATTTTCTATCAATATCTATAATATCCTGGGGATATAAAGTAGTTAACTATAATCTTTACTTACAACTCTTAATTTTTTTAAGTAACGAAGTTAGAAATGTACCAAAATTGCGAAAGTTGGGCATATTTCAAAATAATTTTTCAATTTGTGAAAAATCCTGAGGTTTCCTTTCCTTTTTCGTTGAAATCCTTTTTCGTTTTCAGCACATTAAAATACTTAGGAATTTGATAAAAACTTTTCAACTGTGTGCATTTTCGTTTCAGACCTTTGTAATTAATTGGTGCTGTCTTTTAATGCGAAACATTTTCAAAGTGTGACTTTTTTGTTTCAGGTAATTTGGAACACATTCCTTGCATAAATGACAACTTTTTTAACATACAAAGTAAATGTGCAGCAGAACAAGTACATATTCCAGATGAAGACAGTTGCACGTAAGTTTTTTTTTTAATTTTTCTACACTAAACTTTAAAAAACGAGTCTCTTGCTTATAACTTAATCCGGATCATTCCCTTAAAGCAACCAAATAAAATCCCCTCTGAAATATTCCTCTCCTAGCTTATCAATAATATAATTCAAATGTTTTCCAAAAAAAAATTATCCAGCAAGTTGAATCAAAAATTATCCTTGCATATACTTTTTTCTACAATTTTTTTAATTTTCATACTATTCCAACGCATAGTTTTTGGCTTAATGAGGGTCTTACAAACACATTTTAAAAACACTATTTTTAGAACACCATTTCTAACACTTCTCAAACATATTCATAGCGCAATAATGTGTTAGAGTGTTCTACCTGACAACACAACAAAAGTGATGTTAATATGAAGACAAAAAAAGTATTAATAACTGTGTTTATAATGTGTTTATTTTTGTGTGTTAATATTAAATTTACATTTTCTTTTCCTTAGCCGTGATTTCAAAATTATGAAATGTGTGACAGAGGAGATGGGGGAAACTTGTGGAAAAGTTGGACGCCATGTCTTCAATAAGGTTATCGAACCCATAATGTTTTATCATGAAGTGGAATGTAGACAGTAACGAAATATATTGTTTCTTTGAAAATATAATAAATTATTTCATTGAGTGATCGGTTTTTATTGTTTCCTTTTCATTTAAATATGTTTAGATACACTTAGGAAAATAAAATTAAAAAAAAAAAACGTTTTTAAAAACAACGACGTTTTTGAAATGGAATAAAAAGTATTAAATAATTTATTAGTTTAAAATTGGCATCTAAATTCCACCCGAACAGACAGACAAGATTGAAAGCGACCTAATAAAAATGCTGTAAATTACAAATATTACTATTTATGATCATTAATCCGAGAAGTTTGTGATCAATATAAATGATACGTACGTCATTCAAAAAATTTTATTTTGATTATTTTAGAACTTGAAATCTAAATTATTTGAAACTCTACTTTCATTGTATAACTTTGTCCAATGATAAAGATAGTGATGATTTTAGATCTTATTTCAGGTTGAATAAAATTCACTGGAAACTTACCTCAAAAATATTTTAAAAATTTAACCTTCTATTTAAATGAAATTTCTACACTTTAATTTAATACTGATAAGCTCATTACATTACTTGCAATGTTTTTCTCTTCAATAGTGTTACAAAATTTTAACGAATTGAATGTTTATGAATTTTTACTTTAATACCTGGGATAAATTCATGAGTGATGCATAAACGTCAATCTTTACTCCTGGAAGACGCGATAGTTTCTCTTAAACATAATTTTTTTGCCATTTGATTTTTCAAAACTTTGTATTAGAATAACTAATACACTTCTACGTGTTACCCCCTATTTTTTTGAATAAACAAAGATGATCTTAGACACGTCAGAGGACTATTAGTCTTGTTTACATATTTATTGCCTTAAAAGTTTAAAATTCGTAAAGGATTATTTATACTCAAACAGATGTGTAGCAATCAGAGATTCTCACAGAAATGCCACAGCTCTATTTGTTCAAACACGTGTAGAATTGTCATATTTCTTATAAATACTGGGTTTGAGCATTAACAGTACTGATACTTCGGATTACTTCTTCTGAATTACTTCTGATTTGGTTCAACAGCAACAATTTTGATAATGAATCAATTTTTGGTTGTCTTTCTGTTGGGTAAGTTGCTTATAACCTAATCTCTTACATTCGTAAATTAGTGAACTAAAAAAATTAAAAGTCACGTTTTATAAACGGACTAAAATAATTTAATAATTGAATCTTCAGTTTATTACTTTAATGCTCAAAATTTTGATGAAAAAAATTTAGTTCCTTTCATTAAAATTTATTGACTTACTGCTGAGTTTAACGGTTTAAGATATAATGTTTATGCACATAAAGGTAACTTTAAGGAAAAATTTGACCTACTCGTAAATAAAAATAAATCAAATTTAAGGTATTGAAAGTGTATCAATATGCCCCTTGTATCAAATCGCCCCGTTTTCCCCTATTCTAAATCTAGAATAGATTGTTTTGTAAGAATATTTTCGACCAAAAACCATCGAACGTGATTTTTTGCTTCATTTTGAACATTTTTGTCATTGGAAGTGTGCTTCTATAACAAACGGCTCTGTTTGGCCACTTTAATAGAGTGGACTGGACACCCTCATGCACTCGGAATCCCAGGGGGGAGGTATTTTTTCAAAACTATTAAACGGCTTTTGGTGATTCCAAAAATAAATATCCAACTGATAACCTCTTGTTGTAACATATTATAATAGAAGCATTCTATAGTATATGTGACGATATTTTGTAGAGTGCAGCATGTAATTTTTCTAAATGTTACATAAATTTGGAAGTTTTTGAAATTGTTTTTACGTTTATGTCAAGTACATCAAAGGATAAGCAAAGAGAATTGAGAGGAAAAACCATTTACTGATAAGGATTGATAAGAATTCATGAGCTTTTGTCACATCCTTCGAAACTTTGAGGTTGGAGAGAATTATTTTCAAATAATTAATTTCTGTTTAGTAATTTATTGACTAATATAACTATTTATCATTATTTATAAATATTGGTAGTATGATTCGGTCTTTATCCTGTATCAACGTTTGATCAAACTGGAATTTTATGTACAGTTGGGGAAATAAAAAACGACTCAGTTGAGTTTTCTGACGAACCACTTGGGTTAGGAAGACAAATAAGGTGTCATTTTTCATGTCATGAAGTATTCTTTAAATGGGAAAAATTTCGAGTCCTTAGGGGGTCGTCTTCATATTAAACGAAACACTAACTTTTGTTTTTCCTATGGGGACCCCCAATTATTATGCGTTTTTCTGAAAGAGCATCCCCATAAACCCCCAAATACCAAGTTTCATCCATGTAAGTATCCAAATAGAAGCATAATAAATTTTTGAAATGTCAACCATTCAATGTGAAATTTATCAAAATGTTTTCGGTGTAAAAATATGAAACTTTGAATTAAGATCAAATTTGTGTCCCCAAACAAAATAATTATGCTTCTATAGCGATATTTAATGGTTAATAGATAGATAATTAACATCTAATTTTGACCCAAAAATTAAATTTTAAAATCTTTTAATATTTTTATGGTAATCGATTCTGGTAGTAATTTTATGTGGAAAACCAAAATTTCAGTTGATTTCATTTAATAGTTTTGGAAAAAACCGAATTAAACTAAATTCCCACTCTTTAAGGGACCATATACCGCTGCCAAATGTATACCGGCAAATGCTTTTTCTGGAAACAGTCGCCTTATTTTAATCACCATAACTTGAATTAAAACTTAAATGTGATATAAAATTTCATTAAATAACTGTAGGGTTGCCATACCGGAACCATCATGTAAGAGCAAGGCATGCTCACGTTTCGGGCAACCCTAAGCGAGCGGGAAAGGAAAGAGTCTTCTGGTTCTGACTCGAGAGAAGTCGAACGTGTGTTTGTGTGATGGTAAGGGAATGCCATGGGGGAAGCAGCAGCATTGTGTATGTAATTGTTCTTGTTCCTGTGTCCAGTCGATTAATAAATAGATGTTGTCTTGTTAATCGTGTGGTTGCTGGCTGTTCCCCATAAAGTGGTGCCAGAAGTTGGCGAATCGTCGTCTTACGTCTAACCATCTGCTAACGGCTAGCTCTGAGAATGGCTACTAAAGTCCGATTCAGGTTGATTTGGAAATCAGGTTGTGAGTTTTCTTATGATTTCATGTATGATTTATGTGTTTATGGTTTCATCTGATTTAGTATGTTTTATGCTTTATATCTATGTATTGCAAAAAGAAAGTATTTTGTATTGTAAACAGAAAGTGTTTTGAATTGTGTAATAATGGAACCTAAAGTGCTTCAAGACATACCACATATTAAGTTACATTTAAAAACTGGTTCCACTAAGGCAGTTAAAGTGTTACATAACATTGTGTTCGGTGATAATGGGGACCGAGACAACAGGAAAAGGTTACGTGTATTTAGTGGTTTCGATTCTGATAAAAATATCACCGAGTTACATGACAAAGTCCTGGAAAACTATGATATTTCTGAATTAATATCTGCCGCGAATTTATTGGGTGTTGATATATGTAACGAACAAAGTGTAGTCTGTAAGAATATACTAAATGCTCTTTCTGATTTTTCACTTTTACTGGGTAACGAAATAAGTTCTGATTCTGATTGTGATGATAACTTAAGCATCTACAGCGATGCAACGCTAGGGGCTGGTAACCCTAATGATAACCCTGTAGAGAAAAAGAAGGAAAGCATTTCAGTCTCAAACGATAACAAAACCAATAAAGATTCTGAAGTTCGCGTTTTGACAGATGTTTATTCAGGCCAAATGGAAAAACAAAATAGCTCGATGTCAATCGGATATAACCTCCGTGATTTAATTTCATGCATTCCACCGTTCAGTGGAAATAAAGATGAACCTGTAGATAGGTTTGTAAATTCGGTCGAAGAAATTTCGATGCTTCACAACTTGAGTCCCCTCCACCAGCTGTTATTTGCCAAACAATGTTTGATAGGGTCGGCAAAGACTCTTGTACAATGCACACACGGTTTGGTATCGTGGACTGAGTTGAAATGCTTTCTACTCGAGGAGTTTCATTCAAAGTTAACTACCTCACAGCTACATAAGCTTTTAAAGGAACGTAAATTAAGAAATGACGAAAATATTTTGGATTATTTTATCCAGATGAGGGCTCTGGCGACTAGAGGTAATATTGACCTACCCTCCTTTTTCGAATATGTAATTGAAGGTCTACCCTCCTCTAAGGCAAATAAGATTATTCTATATGGTTGTCAAACTATGGATGAATTCAAAGGTAAATTAAAAATATTTGAGCAAGTTTATGAACCTGCTCGTAATTTCTCAACTGAGCAGTCTGAGAAAAAATGCCCTGATCCAAAAAAGGCTTATGTACCAAAAAATGTGGTAAATTCTAAAAATGTCAAACATAAAAGCCTACCAAATATACGTTGTACGATTTGTGGTTTGAATAATCACCGACGAGATGAATGTCATAACAAGGATAAAGGTGTCAAATGTTTTCGATGTAACAAATATGCTGGACATTTAGCAAAAGATTGTCCCTCAATAGCACCTGTTGTTTCTAGTCAGAATTTTGTAAAATATGCTAATTCAATGATAAAAGTTGTGCAGATTTTGGACACAACTGTCCATGCACTTATAGATACAGGTAGTCAAAGAACCCTTATAACTCAAAAAGTCTATTCTACCTTAAAAGCTCCTAAACTTATGTCAACAAATACATGTTTGAGTGGTTTGGGAAATTCAAATATCAAACCATTAGGTATGTTTAATGCTACCATTGACATAGATAATGATAAGTTTGACACTGCAATTTGTGTAGTCACTGACTCTGCTTTAAGTTATGATTGTGTAATTGGTACTGATGTTTTGCAACAAGGTATACTAACAGTTTCAGGTTCTAATATCAGTATTGAAAAATTGTCATCTTATGATTCCCTTTTGGTTCAAATATCAAATGTTGTAAATGAATCCCTTGTAGATTTAAGCCACATTGTAAACCCATGTATCAAAGATAAGGTTTCAAATTTGATCCAACAATTTAAACCTTGTAAAACCAAATCAGTTGATGTTGAAATGCAAATTACTTTAAGTAACCCAACTCCAGTTTTTTCTCATCCTAGACGTCTTGCTCCTTTAGAAAAAGCTGTTGTAGAAAATCAAATAGATGAATGGCTTAATGAAGGTGTAATTGAAAAATCTAACTCTAACTATGCTTCTAATATTGTGTTAGTGAGAAAAAAAGATAACTCTTATCGCCTATGTGTTGATTACAGACGGTTAAATAAGTGTATTTTACGTGAACATTATCCTATGCCTGTTGTATCTGAAGTTCTTGATAAAATAGCTTCAGGTAAAATATTTAGTTGTCTTGATTTAAAAAATGGTTTTTTACATGTTAATGTTGAAAAATCAAGTAGAAAATATACAGCATTTACTTGTCATGTTGGTCACTATGAGTTTAAAAAGATGCCCTTTGGTTTAACTAACAGTTCTGCTTGTTTTACCAGGTATATTAATTCTGTATTTCGTGATCTTATTAATGATGGTACTCTTGTATTGTATATGGATGATATTATCATTCCTTCTCAAAATGAATCTGATGGGTTTGAAAAACTTAAACGTGTCTTTGAAATAGCCACTGAATATGGTATTGAGTTTAATCTTAAAAAATGTCAGTTTTTAAAGAAGGACATTGAATTTCTAGGTCATTTAATTAAGGATGGTAAGTTATACCCTTCTCCTGTAAAAATCAAAGCGGTTCAAAATTTCCCAGAACCTAAAAGTGTAAAAGATGTTCAAAGGTATATTGGTTTAACTTCTTATTTTCGGAAATTCATTCCTAATTTTTCTGTAATTGCTAAATCTCTTACTGATATGATTCGTAAAGATACTGAATTTGATTTCAATTCTAATGCTAAACAATCATTCCATGAACTTAAGGTAAGATTGTGTTCTGAACCATTGTTGTCAATGTACAATCCCCAAAGTGAAACTGAGGTTCATACTGATGCATGTATGGATGGTTATGGTGCTGTTCTTCTTCAACGATCAGCTATAGATAATCTTTTTCACCCAGTTTGTTACATGAGTCGTAAAACCTCTGACTCAGAAAGGAAATATACTAGTTTTGAGCTAGAAGCTTTAGCTGTTATTACGGCTTTAAAACAATTTCGTGTTTATTTATTAGGTATCCCCTTTAAGATAGTGACTGATTGCAATGCCTTTAAACTAGCTATGAGTAAAAAAGACATCTCTGCTAAAATAGCTAGATGGTCGATATTCCTAGAAGAGTATAATTACTCTATAGAACACAGACCAGGTACAAAAATGAAACATGTAGATGCCTTAAGTCGCAATCCCATTACTATGGTAGTACAAGATCATGTAGTCCTTAAGATTGCAAAAGCCCAAGATACTGATTCCCATATACAGACCATTAAGCAATTGCTTCAAACATCTCAACATGATAACTACCTTCTTAGAAATAATGTCCTGTATAAAACTGTGAATGGTATAGATTTGTTAGTAATTCCTGAAGACATGCAAGCTAGTATAATTAAGTCTGCCCATGAACGAGGACACTATGCTGTTTTACGTACAGCTGAACACTTATCTAAGGAATATTACATTCCCAAAATTAAGGAAAAGATAGAACGATGCATTTCGAACTGTATCCCTTGCATCTTAGCTAACAAAAAGTCGAGAAAACAAGAAGGTCAACTAAACCCCATTCCTAAAGACGATGGACCCCTTTCAACCTTTCATATAGATCATCTTGGTCCTTTAGACAGTACTAATAAAAATTACAAGCATATCCTTTGTGTAATTGATGCCTTCACGAAATTTGTATGGTTGTACCCCACTAAATCTACTACTAGTGCTGAGGTAATTTCAAAATTAGAAATGCAAAAACAAATTTTTGGTAATCCAAACAGAATAATTTCTGATCGTGGTTCTGCTTTCACGTCAAACGAATTTGAGCAATATTGTAAATCTGAAGGTATACAACATGTGGTAATTACTACAGGTTGTCCACGTGCAAATGGTCAGGTTGAAAAACTAAATTCAACTATAATCAATATAATTGCTAAACTAGCTAAAGATGATCCTAAACAATGGTATAAATTTGTCCCTATTGTTCAGTTAACTATAAATTCGACCTATCAACGGAGCATAAATTTAAGCCCTTTTGAACTGTTATTAGGTCTTAAAATGAAACATAAAGCTGATCTCCATATACGTGAAATGATAGATGAAGAAATAAGATTAGAATTTTTTGATCACCGTGAAAAACTTAGAATTGAGGCCAAAAAACAAATTCTAAAAGCCCAACAAAGTAACACAAAAACCTATAATCTAAGACGAAAAGCACCACGCAAATATGGCTTGAACGATTTAATAGCCATCAAGCGTACCCAAATAGGTCCTGGATGTAAGCTAAAATCCAAATTTTTAGGTCCCTATAAAGTCACAAAAATAAAAAAGAATGATACTTATGATGTGGAAAAAGTAGGAATTGTAGAAGGTCCACAAAAAACTAGTTCTTGTGCTGAATTCATGAAGCCTTGGACTAATGATATTTAGTGTTTGTTAACTTACTATGACTATATTTTTGTATATTTTATGTGATTCTATGTTTTCTTTCATTGTTATAACCTCATTTGATTTGTCATTATTATGTTCTCCTTTTATGTATCGTCTGTCTGTGCTTCCATGGTTTTTCCCTAGAGTGTTTATTTTGAACTGTGTGCTAATAACGAACTGTTGAATAACTAATAACGAACTGTAACCACTAACTGTCCAACACCAACGATGAACAATACTCAACGATTAATGTATAATTTTAAGTTCTTGCACACTAGAGGGCTAGGTGTACTACAACGATACGTGTACATCAACGTGTTTCTGTCCTCAACGACCCACTGTGCTATCAACCAGAGGACTAGGTGTGAAAACATCAACGTTGTTTCTGTCCTCAACGATAAACTGTGTCATTTTACAAGTGGATTTTTAGGTGTACTTACGGACCCTGTGGACAGGATCTGGTCAGGATGACCGGATGTAGGGTTGCCATACCGGAACCATCATGTAAGAGCAAGGCATGCTCACGTTTCGGGCAACCCTAAGCGAGCGGGAAAGGAAAGAGTCTTCTGGTTCTGACTCGAGAGAAGTCGAACGTGTGTTTGTGTGATGGTAAGGGAATGCCATGGGGGAAGCAGCAGCATTGTGTATGTAATTGTTCTTGTTCCTGTGTCCAGTCGATTAATAAATAGATGTCTTGTTAATCGTGTGGTTGCTGGCTGTTCCCCATATAACTTATAAACTTTTTGATAAACATTAAAGTGGTGAGTGAAAGTCTTGCTATCCCACCGTTTTTCAGAAATAGTGTTCACAGAAAATTAACCCTTCTCACTCTGGAGACGACCCCCAAAACCTAAAAGCTTTATTTACCGCACGATTTGAATGAAACTTGGTATTTGGGGGTTTATGAGGATGCTCTTTCAGAAAATTGCATAATAATTGGGGGTCCCCATAGGAAAAACAAAAGTTAGTGTTCCGTTTAATATGAAGACGACCCCCTAAGGACTCGAAATTTTCCTCATTTAAAGAATACTTCATGACATGAAAAATGACACCTTGTTTGTCTTCCTAACCCAAGTGGTTCGCCAGAAATCTCAACTGAGTCGTTTTTTATTTCCCCAACTGTACGTTTAGATCAGGGGTTCTCAAACTTTTCGGGACCACCGGCCCTTTTCAAGAAGAAAATTTTCCACCGCTGCCTTGCAAATTCCTCCCCCCCTAATTTGCTTATATTTAAGAACTTTATATCAACTTTTTGTAATAAAAATATTTTACTTCATAACCAAGCAAAATAAAATTTTTAAAATCTAGGATATGGACAATGTTCAAAAGTTAAGTTTTCTATGCCCCTTAAATTTCATTTGAAATAATTATGTTTATAATTCGACTCTACACTTTCATAAAATTTGATTCTAAAATAATTTTTACCTAGTTTTGAATATACTGAAACCCTTTGTTTGATACCCAGGGCGTATACAACAAAAGAAATTTGGTATCCCCACATTAAAAGTTTCCGTTTTCATCTTAGAAATTACTTAAATTATTATTGATATTTCAATCCATAAGTAAAGGGGGATCCTCCCCCGGGAATTTTTTTTTATTTTTATAAAGTTAAAAAGTGATTTTAAGCTACATTTACAAGATTTTTGGATGTTTTTACGCATAAAAATGACATTAAGCAATAGTTTTAAAGTTGTCATTGCCCCCTTTTACTCTAACAATGCCCCCCAATTTTCTATCAACTCATCACCGCCGCCCTAGAATGCTTCAACCCCCGCTAGGGGGGTGGTACTGCCCAATTTGGGAACCACTGGTTTAAATAGATGAACGTATTAACTTACACCAGCTATTCTCAAACTATGAGGTCCGCTTCCTCAGTGCCCTGAGAGCGTGATAGTGAAGAATGAGGATCGGGGGCATATTCAAAAGTTGAAAATAAAAGATTTAGTTCAAATACATTTTATTGCTTTCAATATTTTTGTATCAGGAGGGTCCGGTGAAAATTATGAATGGAAAAAATAGGTCACAAAGAATGAGAGTTAAAGAAGCTCTGATTATACACAGAAAATCTTTACCCATTTAGAAAAAAAGAATAAATGGCGCTAATTATATAAAACACGTAATTTTCTTCAAATTTATTTTTATCAATTGAAAATTTTTATTTAAAAGAACCCAAAACTCATGTATATCTATAAAAGAATAAATTTTGCCATTTACTCATTTGTACCGACGGATTTATTACTTCAAACAGTATGTGACTAAAGGAATAAGGGGCCATTCATTAATTACGTAAGGATAATTTTGGCAATTTTTGACCTACCCCCATGTAAGGGTACGTAAGATTTTTCAAACTCCTCCCCCCCCTATTCTTACGTAAGATTCCATTTCGTTTTTCAAAATATTTAAATGTTAGAAAAGGATCAGTTACACTAAAACTTAACCTTGACTAAAACTCTCAGTTTGACGTAAATCAAATATTGTAATTTTTCAACAGATAAGTAATATTCTTCCTGTCAACTACTACATATTACCATTATATTATTATCTCTAGTTGTCTTTGGAATACCATTTGGAATTATTGTTTACATTAACTTGGAAAATCTTACGTAAGAAAGGGTTTGACCCCCCCCCAAGTAAGGGTATGTAGAGATTTTTCCAACCCCCCCCCCTCCCCCCTCGAGACCCTTACGTAATTAATAAATGGCCCCTAAGTAGGGTTACTTTTCTAAAATTCTAAGCACTATTCATTATGGTAATAGTAAAATATCTTATTCATTTCTCTGTAAGGTTGCATTGCGTACTCCGCTGCATCGCCATCTTGTTCTGATCAAGAACTAGAAAAATGTGGGCCGATTGAAAACTTTATGTGGAAGACTAAGTTATTTGCTGAAGGACTGGATCAAATGGAACCATTGTGCAAGTAAGAAAAACATGAAATGGATGTAGTGTGCAGTAGGCCAATGCAAAATTCTATGAGAAAAAAGTTTTTAGGAATTTACTAAGTGCCCCCACTTATGTTGTTACAATTATTACTGATGCATTATTACCTGCAAATTTTCATGTCTCTAGGCCAATTTTTGACCCTCTCACACCTCAAAAGTAGTTTTCCCATGTATGGGGAAAATAATTATTTTCCCCATACATTTTTTAATTTAATAAGCCTGAAGGCTGTAAATATTGAGTAAAACCTACATATCACCTTTGGGATATATAGGTTTTAACTCAATATATATATATATATATATATATGTTTCGGGCAATGTGATAAATCCGGGCATTATTAATAATGCCCAATGTGAGGTGGGCAATGTGATAAATTCAATGGCATTTATGAATGAAATTTATCACTTTGCCCGCCTCCAGTTCGGGCATTATCAATAATGCCCGATTAAACCCTTTGCCCGTATTCTGTTTAAAAATAGCAAGAAATATTGCTTAAAATCTTAAATAATTTATCTCCAATAAGTAGAATTTAATGACTTAACACAGTAACCTCTATACATTTTGATGGAAATATGAAGGTGTGAAAATGACGTATCCAGCCATTACCTGCATAAAAATAATACACCGTAGGCCCTATTATTCAAAATATTGAAACGTTTTGAAACAACGCATTGAAGGCGTTTTACACTTAATCATTTACAATGTTTTGCCACAATCTTAAAATTAAAAACTTCCTCACGAAAGTATAATTTGGAAGAATGGTAGGTATCATTAGAAACGTGCCAAAATTCCGAAGGATTTGCTTTTACGTTTATGGATTTGATTTTTTACGCAATGTATTTTTTCGTTATTTCATTTCCCTACCTCAATATCTGATCCACCGGTTAAGACGGCCGTGTTCACCACTAACCTAACCTAAGGTTAACCTAGAATCAAAACCTCTCATTGGTAGTTTAAGAAGTTTTAATCCAATCAGAGTGTTCTCAAAGAAGCTTGAGTTCAAGTTAACCTAAGGTCAAGTTAGTGGTGAATACAACCATAAGAATTCCTAGTTTAAAACATTAGGACTGTGACAGTTCACTGAACGTTAAATTAGTATTGATTACGAAAAAAATATGATTAATATAAAGGAATGTTTCTGTTTAAGTGAATTTCTACCTACAATGGAATGCCGTACAGAATTCGCCCAGAGATGTCCTAAATCACAAGTAGCTAAATATGTGCTCTACCACCAAGAGACCGTGAAACTCTACAGTGCTGTTTGTGAAGAAACAAACCCTTTAAGAGCTAGTAAGTGTGACAAGAGTTCAGTGAAACTTCTTTTGCCAGGATAAGTTTTTATTGGGTACCTATATACAATGATGTTTGTGTACAATAACACAAGTCTGCAAAAAAACCTCTCTGAAAGCTGTTTGGTTTGTTCCACTTGATCTTTACGTTTTTTGGTGCACTGAATCCGAAAATGACCTTCGTTTTATGGGGGGATGTCACAATTCCCGACATTTTTTTTTATAAGTTTTATTGGGAAATACCTCAAAATTTTGAAAATAGGACTCATTATATGCTAAACTTCTAACTCAAATTTTCGATAAGATCATTTTAAATTATTTTTGGTGTGCCTGAATCTAAAACAGACCTCCGTTTTATCATAAGACTTAACGTTTTTTGACAATTTAAGTAAATAAGGCAATTTTTTAAGAAAAATGAAAGCATATTTAGAATACATAATTATTTTAACTTTTTCCTGAAAATATATTTTGGGTGATTTTTGGTGTGCTGAATCTGAAAATAACCACATTTTATGTCACAAAAAAAATGAGCGATACATCACAAATTAATTGTTTTATTTAAATGTTTTGTAAAGGTAATTTTTTAAATGGTTTTTGGTACTTTGAGTATAAAAATTACTTTTGTTTTGCCCTAGGACGTCGTTTCCTGATAATTTTGATAGCTATCTAAAATAATTTAATACCAAATTTAAGAAGCAAATTTATTACATTTATTTTTCATGCAAATAATTATGTAACTGAATTGGGTTCATTTACACGTCACTATAAAACCACTAAAACTTATTTTTCATTCAAGTGAGTCTCCTTTTACCCTTATAAGAAGCTATAAGTATGTTTCTGAAGTATGATAGCAAAAATCACTCATTATTGCACTATTAAACCTTCCATAGGATTTTCTATCAATATCTATAATATCCTGATGGTGATATAAAGTAGTTAACTTTAATCTTTAATAACAACTCTTAATTTTTTACAGTAACGAAGTTAGAAATGTACCAAAACTGCGAAAAATGGGAAAATTTCAAAATAATTTTGCAATTTGTAAAAAATCCTGACGTACCTATAGGAATTTTTCCGATACTTTTTTCGTTGTCAGCACATTAAAATACATGGGAATTTGATAAAAACTTTTCAACGGCATTTTCGTTGCAGACCTGTGTAATTGTTGCTGTCTTTTAATAGTACGACGCATTTTCAAAGTGTGACTCTTTTGTTTCAGTGTATTTGGAAGACATTCCTTGCATAAATGACAATTTTATGAACGCACAAAGTATATGTTCATCAGAACAGGTACCTATTCCAGGTGAAGACAATTGCGCGTAAGTTTTTTTGTAAATTGTTCTGCACTAAACTTTAAAAAAAAACAAGAGATAAAGTGAATCAAGTTAAAGACAACTGCTCGGTTTTTTTTTAATTACTAGGGGGCTCTGCCCTATGCTCGCTATCACATCACCAACCCCCAGATTGCTTCGTGATTCATCTCACCAATACAGCACAAACTGCTCGTTGGCTTAATATATATGCTACTTTATTACCGAAACTACTTTCTCTCTTGCATATATATAACTTACAGGGTGGCCACAAAACTGGAAAACCGGGAAAACCGGGAATTATCAGGGAATTTTAAAAAACCGGGAATTATCAGGGAAATATCAGGGAATTTTAGAAAATTCGAAAATATCAGGGAATTCCGTTCATTAAAATCGAAAAATCTGAAGCTGCTACGGAATTCAGGTTTAAGGAATGGATAAAAAAAAACCTGCAAAAAAGCATAGCCGTGCGTACGTCTCGGGCCCATTCCTTTTCCTTTGATTCAAAGCAACGGAGCCATCGAACGCACGTGGTTGTAACTTTTCTTTTTGTTTATCGAAACCGAAACCCGAAACTTAGTGGGGGGGGGGTTGCGGATGATTGACTACAGCCGTGCTGAAGGATTTAGCTTTTCGGTAAGCTATAATTTGTTTATCTTTGTTTGGTTCTCCGTTGAAGGGTTTTGGAATTTAAGTGGTGAAAAATGCATAAATCGCTGACTCGTTTTCTTCAATGTTGGAAGCTATTTAAATTACCAAAATATTTTATTTAAAATTAATATATTAATTAAGATTTCTGATTTTTACCTATTATGTGCGTTTATTACGACAACAGGCGGTCCGTGGAGGAGCCCGTCATACGAAAAATGGGCAATTAATAGAAATTTGAGCGCATTGAGAGAACAAGGAAAGATGCTATTGTAATCATAACTTTCGGGCCCGATATTCGTTTGTTCCGAGTCTTAAATTCAAGTTTCCACTAATTCGCTAAAACTTTTTTCTGCTAGGTATAATATATTAATATATAATAATAGGCTATAATATATTAATAGTGTAAAATACCACTATTTATAGGTTTCAGAAAATAAATGGCACAGCTGGAATAAGAGTCCTCCGTTTGGTGACTCCCGTTCCGGTCGCCAAGTTGGCGGTATATCGCCAAATGGAGGACTCTTATTCCAGCTGTGCCAAATAAATTTTTAGTTGCTTTTTAAAATAAATTTATGTGGTTCAGTAGAACAATTATTCGGCTGAAGCAAATGTCTTAAATGTAACTGCGCCATACTTGCCAAGTTTGTACTACGGAATTGCGGATGAAGCTTAATTTTTACGCAATTCCGAAAATTTTCGAAGAAAAAATAATTTTTACACTTTCTTCCGGACGTTTGCCTGTAAAGTTGGCATTTTGACGGTGTGGACGCGAGCAAAAAAAACAACTTGACAGGCGGTTCGCGACCGCGTTTTTCTTACTGCATCAATATCCTAGGCTTTAAATGCTTGTTTTTGGAGAAAGTGTTTACTTTTTGCAGTTCAAATGTTGATCTGAAATTCTAGAATCGAAGAATTGTGTTGAATTCTTTTTTGTCAAAAGGGTCTGTTTTAAAGCAATTGGACAAATAAGACTTTAATTAGATTTTTGAATAAGAAGTGTTTAGAATCTTAACTTTTTAAACTTTTGAAAGTTACGAAATTTTGTACTGAAAGCTCCTTGGCTGAAAGTAGTTTGCAGCTAGCCACTTGTTTTTATCTAATATATTCTATTTTTTATATATTTTTTAAATTATTCAGTAAATATTGGGACATCATTGTATCCCTGACACCCTGTCAGTGTTTTGATTTTGATGTAAACTTTTTTATTTCAGACATGCTGGGTTAAGAATCTAAACACCGTGATTAAATTTTACAATAGCTATCGGTGATAGTAGATTTTAATTTTATATTATAATTAAACTTTTAAAATTCATAATATATTAGATAAGATTGAGATATAATGGTGTAGTTTCTTAATCATTACAAAATCTACTTTTTAACAGATATTACAGCAAACACAAAAAAATAAAATCACAATAGCCGGTGAATCATCAGGGAAAAATATCCCAAAATATCAGGGAAAACCTGGAATTATCAGGGAATTTTGGAATCAGTTTTCTGTGGCCACCCTGACTTAATCCGGATCATTCCCCTATAACAGGGTTTCCCAAACTTTTTAAGTCGCGGAGAGCACTTTTCAAGAGACAAATTTGTCGCGGAGCTTTTTTTCCGAAAAATAATTTTTAATGTGTAAGAAACAAATTATTACACAAAACCTATTCCTAACGAGAAATAACAGCATGCAAAGAATGTTTTTAAGCAATTAAATACATATTATACTTTTTAAATTTTTTACACTATTTGATTATTACCAATTTGACATTAAAAAAAGTTTTATTTTAAACTAGCTGACTTACCCGGTTTTGCACGGATTGAGTTAATTAATAAATATTTTTTAAAGGTTTATCAAGTTATGACTTTTCTTTTTCTGGATTAGCAGTCACTTACCCCGTCGTCCCCATCGTCTTTTTCATCCCGGTTCCTTACTGTGAAAATATACCCTAAACTACTCATCCCGTCTCGCATTTAACTTTGACTTACCTTGGCTGTAAAAGAACAATCAAAAACTCCCGCTAAAGCAAAACATTTAACATAACCTAATTTAATTTTAATTCAAAAATGATAAAGAATACGTTTTTTATTTGTATGATACATCTCCGTAAATAAAAACATTTTTATCAAAGTAGTAAATACTTGTTAAAATAGTAAATAGTAAATACTTGTTCACTTTCATTTTATAATGATACCCAACTTCTTTTAAAGCTACTTTGAAAAAGTAAAAACCGATTGCTAGTAATAAAATTATAATAAAAATCTAGTGAATGCATAAGTCTAGTAAAATATGCCCAATGGACTCTAACCGTCTGACGTCACACGGAACCAACGTGTGACCTACTCAGCTTGCAATGGACTCTAACCGTCTGAGGTCACACGGAACCAACACGTGACCTACTGAGCTTGCCATTGGTTACCACAGATACTACACTAGTAGATCTACTAGTGTAGTATCTGTGGTAACCAATTGCAAGCTCAGTTGTAGGTCACGTGTTGGTTCCGTGAAGTCTCGAACCAGATAGGCGGTTAGAGTCCATTGGTTACCACAGATACTACACTAGTAGCGTTTGTAGTGAGATATGACCTTATGATATAATGACCTAAATGTTGCTAAGGCCGTTGTTACGTCCGAGTCATGTGATTGAGAATGGAGCATTTTCAATCACATGACTCAGACCTAACAACGGCCTTAGCAACAGAAGGGTTATAGTTTTTTGCCCTACAGAGGTTAACAGTTACAGAAAATGACTAGCCGTGGAATTCTTCTATTGGAGCATTTGCAATCACGTGATCCCATACCTAAAAACCGCCTTAGCAACAGTTAAAAACTCTACAGAAGGTACACAGTTAAAAGAAAATAACCGGTTGTGACGTCACCTGAAAACACTCTATAGAGCATTTTCAATCACATGACTCGGATCTAACAACGGCCTTAGCAACAGAAAATGTTACAGTTTTTTGCCCTACAGAGGTTAACAGTTACAGAAAATGACTGGCCGTGGAATTCTTCTATTGGAGCATTTGCAATCACGTGACCCCATACCTAAAAACCGCCTTAGCAACAGATAAACAACGGCCTTAGCAACAGTTAAAAGCCCTACAGTAGGTACACAGTTAAAAGAAAATAACCGGTTGTGACGTCACCTGAAAACACTATTCATGTTTTGTTTCAAGATTAAATTTAACAGCCTAAACTTTCAGTTTCAACTTAAAGTTTCATGTAAAAGGAAGTTTTTAATAAGAAAATACTGTCATGAAGTTTTTATAAGGACCTTTTATAATTTTTTAAATTATCAATAACCTTTTTATAACACTTGTAGTCCTGTTTTTTCTTTAAATACTCTGATTTATGCGTAAAATTGCTTTTGTTGTGTGCTTTGCAACAATGCGAGCCAAACAGACCTTTTTTAGGGGAGAAGTAATGCGATTTTTGCAAAAAGAATCAAAAGGGGGGGGTTTTAGAATTTTGAAAATGATACCATTGCTTTTCATGATACCGCCGTTTTATTACTAAAAAACATGAGCAGTTACTAAATTCTTAGTAATTTTCTCAGAATTGAAACTAACAAAAACACAACAAGTAATGAAAGTGCAGTACAGCTGGCTGGGTACAGGGGAGTACCAATACAAAGGATTGGAAATCTTAGTGCACTACATGTAAAATTTTGCTCCTCACAGTAGTGTTTTAGCTCATTCTAAGACCCTTTGGGTATATAAATAGGTGTAAAAATTTCACAGACGTGAAAATTTCGAGAAGGGTTTGGGGGTCCTCCTCTAGAATTTCTTTCGAAATTTTACAAAAATTAGTGTTTTTATCCATTTTGAGACACTTTGGGATACACTTCTAAGGGGATTTCTCCTTGTAAATTGAAGAATTTTCAAGGGAAAACTGTATAAAAATTGATGTCAAAATTTAGGGGGGGGGTTGAACCCTAAAATACTATATGAGGGTTTCTTAATGCGAAAGATGAGCTTGTTTTGACGAGCACATAGAGTCTATATCTGGTTTATTTTCTGACAATTTCAGAGCAACGCAAATTAGAAATTAAAAAACAAAAAGAATTAATTTCAAATTTCTTCCCGGAGCACCTGGAAATTCTTCGTGGAGCACAGTTTGGGAACCGCTGCCCTAAAACCACTAAATAAAACTCCCTCTTAAATATTCCTATCCTAGCTTGTGAATAACAATGTTCAACAAAAAATTTCCTTGATGAAAATAGTCATTTCTTATAGATTTTGGGTCGCTGAACACGAAAATCACTATCAAAATTCTCAATTGGCTCAGGATTTTCTGTGAACGCCCCCTCCCCCTTTTTACGTTTTTTGATGACTTAATGACTTTGAATTCGATTTTCAGGGTCAAAAAGCATTACTTAAGTCTTTAAATTACTCCCAAAGAGACAAGGAAGGTTGAAATTTCTAAAATATGAAATTTTGTAGCGAATGGATAGGTTTAAGTTAAGGTGTTATTCATAGGCGTAACGAGGGGGGGTTATTGGGGTTGTCACCCCCCCCAATTACATCGACGGTTTCTAAAACATGAAAAACTGAAAAAAATTTCTTTCACAAGGAAGGCGGTTCACAAGAAACTGTACTTTTAGGAACTAACCCAAAGGTCCTCAAAATGAATTTAAACACTGCATTGGGAGACAAATTTTAAAAATTTTCTGGGGGAGAACCCCCAAATCCCCCTCTAAAATGTTTACGTCTGTTATACTGTGTTTTTCCCTTGAAAGTTAAGCCTCTTAGATGAAGTTTTCCCTTCGGAAGTTTTGCAAAAAAAATTGTTTATATTATACCTATATTAATAGACACTTTTCAAAAGGGAGTAATATGTTGGAGGGGTTGACTGGTCGGAGTAACACCTCCCATGGGTCATCTCTAGTTACGCCACTGGTGTTATTACCCCCCTAAAAAGGCAAAAAAAAATAGCTAAAAATCATAGAGGTTTTTATACGATATATTTTGCTCCTAATTTTTACGAAATTCACCTTTGAAGGGTCCTAACCCTTCCCCAAGGACCAAAATTCGATGACAATATGCAGAAATGATTTTTACTGAAAGCGGTTGAGGTTTTAGCGCCCCAGAAGCCCCCGCGGAAGAGTCCGAAAGACTCTCAAGTGCGTTGTCACTCGCGCGCTCTGGAATTAATATTTATGCTTTGAGAAGTTTAAAATAGATATAAGGACATATAAGTGCATGGTATATTGAACCTTTTAATATTTCCTCCTAATCTTCTTTTTTTTTATTTTCCGTTATCTCTACCCTCTACGTGAACTTAGTTTATCGTAACTATAACACCTCATGCCGTAATAAAAATAAATAAATTACTCAAGAAGCAGAGTCAATTAAGCATTTTAAGGGTGATTTTTGTGTTTAGCGACCCAAAATCTGTAAGAAATTACTATTTTCATCTCTAAAAAAATTTATGTTATAATTTCATATTTAGTTCTACACAATTTCTATTCTGCCCGCGTAACCCCAAAACCCTATTTGACTGTTAGTGACCAAGTATTAAAAGGTTCAATATACCAGGCATTAGGGTGTTTCAAAAACATTTTTTTTTTGGAATTTCCCAGATGCCCCCCCCCCTCAAGTTGTTACAAATACCAAAACATTATTACCTGCAAATGTTTAGGTCTCTAGGACGATTTTTGACCCCCGCGCCCTTCAAAAGTAGGTTTCCCATGTTAAAGTATAGGGAAAATATTGAAAATATCGTCATTTTTGGTTCTTTTCAATTTTACGAGCCTGAACGCAGTCAATATCGAATGACAACCTATACATCATCTTTGGGACATCATTGCCTCAAGATCCTATCGGAAAAATATTCCATGGCAGCTACTGGGGGGTAGTTACACGGGGGTGAAAAGCTAGCTTTCACCGAAAAACGAGGATGTTTGCTGGCGCTTGCGGCGGGAGCTGGATGAAGGCCTCTCATGGGGGGTCCAGACTAATAGAAACAGAATAGAACAAGGTACCTTAGGAAAAAGGTTCAATAAACACTTAAATAGGCTTTTATCCAGGTCCTTCCGCAAACGCCGGCGAGCATAACCAGCACCCGCGGCAAGCGGTGGCAGGCAGCCTCTTTTTTCGGTGAAAGCTCGCTTTTCACCCCCGTGTAACTACCCCCCAATAGGTGCCATGGAATGTTTTTCCGATAGGATCTTGTGGCAATGATGTCCCAAAGATGATGTATAGGTTTTCATTCGATATTGACTGCGTTCAGGCTCGTAAAATTGAAAAGAACCAAAAATGACGATATTTACAATATTTTCCTTATACTTTAACATGGGAAACCTACTTTTGAAGGGCGCGGGGGTCAAAAATCGTCCTAGAGACCTGAAAATTTGCAGGTAATAATGTTTTAGTATTTGTAACAACTTGAGGGGGGGCATCTGGGAAATTCGAAAAAAAAATTACCATAGACTTTTGAAACACCCTAACCAGGCATTTATATGTCCTTATGTCTATTTTAAACTAGTCAAAGCATAAATATTAACTCCAGAGCGCGCGAGTGACTAAAAATTAAGAGGAAAAATATCGTATAAAAAACCTCTAATTTTAGCTATTGTTTTGCATTTTTAGGGGGGTAATAACCCCTTAAACCTATCCATTTGCTACAAAATTTCTTATTTTAGAAATTTCAACCTTCCTTGTCTCTTTGGGAGTAATTTAAAGACTTAAGTAGTGCTTTTTGACCCTGAAAATCGAATTCAAAGTCATTAAGTCAAAAAACGTCATCTAAAAACGTAAAAAACGTTCCCCGAAAATCCTGAGCCAATTGAGAATTTTGATGGTGATTTTCGTGTTCAGTGACCCAAAATCTATTAGAAATTACTATTTTCATCGAGGAAACAATTTTGAAGGTAAAATTTGTTAAACAGTGTTATTTAATCGAAATGTTTCCCAAAAAATTATGTAGCAAGTTGAAACAAAAATTATTCACGCATACATTTTTCTACAATTTTGTTTTAATTTTCATAAAATTCCATCGAATAGTTTTCGGCGTAATGATGATCTTATAAACACCTTTTACAACACTATTTTTAGAATAACACCATTTCTAACACTTCTCAAACATATTCCGAACACTATCACAGCGCAATAAAGTGTTAAAGTGTTCTACCCTGATAACACAACAAAAGCGTTGTTAATATGAGGACAAAAAAAGTATTAGTAACTGTGTTTATAATGTGTTTATTTTGTATTAACACTGCGTTTGCAGTGTTAATAGTAAATTTACATTTTTTTTTCTTAGCCGTGATTTCAGACTTATGGAATGTGTGACTCTGGAGGTAGTGAGAAATTGTGGAGAAAATGTACGCCATGTCTTCAATACGGTTATGGAACCCATAATGTTATATCATGAAGTAGAATGTAGACAGTAATGAAATATTGTTTCTTCGAAAATATAATAAATTATCTCATTGAGTGATCTGTTTTTCATTGTTTCCTGTTCATTTAATTGTGTTCAGATATACTGAGGAAAAATAAAATAAAAAAAAAAAACTTTTTAAAAACAACGACGTTTTTGAAATGGAATAAAAAGTATTAAATAATTTATTAGTTTAAAATTGGTATCTAAATTCCACCCGAACAGACAGACAAGATTGAAAGCGACCTAATAAAAATGCTGTAAATTACAAATATTACTATTTATGATCATTAATCCGAGAAGTTTTGAATCAATATAAATGATACGACATTCAAAAAATTTTGATTTTGATTATTTTAGAACTTGTAATCTAAATTATTTGTAACTCTGCTTTCCTTGTATAACTTTTCATCCAGTGATAAAGATAGCAATGATTTTAGTTCTTATTTCAGGACGCATAAAATTCTCTGGAAACTTACCTCAAAAAGAATTTAATCCTTTAACCTTATATTATTTTAATACCTCCTGGACGACGATATAAACATAATTTTTTTACCATTTAATATTTTAAATCTTTGTATTAGAGTAACTAACGCACTTCTACGTATTACCCCCATTACCTACTACCCATTATTACCTACGTATTAAATAAGGTATTATATGAATGATTTGGATCATCCTTATTGTCTCTTTTTATGTTTTTTAACTCATTTCAAATATAACGTGTTGAAACAGAAGGAAGATTACTCATTTTAGCGAAGGTTGTGATACAGAGTTTTCAAGTGGTACTAGATATGGATTACACATTAATTTTTAAAAATAGAGAATCAGAGGCCAGCAACTCATGTAATGCTGTGTTTTTATTATTAGCTGTGTAGCTTGAAATTTCAAAACATTGATTCTTAGAAGTTTGGTCAAATTGCAATGAAATATTTAACGATTGACTTCTATCAATTAGGGAATATAAAAGAAAACCTTTTGTTGATTACATTCATAGAACCGCCAAAGGGGACATTTTTGTCCTCTACAGTAAAACTATTCTTTCAGGCGCCAGGCATGCCCATCTCTCCTCCCCTCTGCTTGTTAGACGTTGTTCCCTCGTTGAATGCAATGAAATAGTGGAAGATATTTCCCCCTTGATATATACTACTTAAAAAATGTGGTGTTATGACGTTTCCTTGCTTTGCTTTGGAGGTGGCTTAGGGGCCATTCATTACTTGCATAAGGAAGGATGATTTCGGCAATTTTTGACCCCCCTACCCCCATGTAAGGGTACGTAAGATTTTTCAAACCCCTCCCCCCTATTCTTACGTAAGACTCCATTTCGTTTTTCAAAATAAAGAAATGTTAGAAAAGGGGTAGTTACTCTAAAACTCTCAGTTATTTTTCAACAGATAAGTAATATTCTTGCTGTCAACTACATATTACCAAAATATTATTATATCTTATCTTTGGAATACTATTTATTAGAGATTTAAAAGTAAGAAAATCTTACGTAAGAATGGGTTTGACCCCCCCCCCCACCTCCCAAGTAAGGGTATGTAGAGATTTTTCCAACCCCCCTCCCCCTCGGGACCCTTACGTAATTAATGAATGGCCCCTTACCGATTCATCTACTACAGGTATATCTACATTTTACCAAGTCTCTGTGTGGTTATTTATGGAAAATTCTTACCACACTTTAACCAGACATTCATTTGTCTACCCAATATTCAAAATTTCACAAGGTTTCCCTTAAAAACACGTCTAAATCGCGAGAAGAAATGTTATCCTTTGAGTGCAAGCTGGCTACAAGCTTATCGTTGCGCTAACGAAAAATTAACAGTAGAAATTTAGAAGATCATTAATTCTTAAATGTTTGTAAAAACCTGTATGTTCTTGTTATTTGCTAAGATATACAATTTGATGGATTTTTGGTAACATCCGATACATAAATTGGTAGGGGAAAGGAGGGTAAGAGTGCGCAGTCGGGTAAAAGTACGCAGCGGTTTTTTTCCCTGTTGGCAACATTATACGGGGGAACAATAATGATCACATGGACACATGTATCAAAAGCTATCCTCACAGACTGTCATTATTATTTTCATACATTGAGTATTTTATTTATCAGGTAAAATATGGTTTCTTTGAGTTAGCATTTAATTTTTCCGCGAAGGAATCTTAATTGTTTTGTAAATATAGAACAAATGATTGCTTTCAAAGTGAATACTAATGTGAAGTATACTTCCTTCTAAATAACTTGGCATCGTTGGATTTGAACTGCAGTGAATTTAAGGATTGATTCAAAGACTAGTTAAAACATCGGCGTCTAAGAGTACGCACCAACATGACAATACAATTTTTTGTAGCGATAATCATACAATTCATCATACTCTTTACCACATGCGAGTTATGTGCTACAATTGATGAATAAATGCTTAAATTAACCTTTTAAAGCCTTTAAGGGGATGGTGGACCTTTAAAACCATTTTTTTTATTTATTACCTTAGATATATGAAATTTGGCATATAAATATAATACAGTATAAATATGTTAAATATTCTTGAATTTTCAAAAAAAAAGAAAATTTTAAATTTTAATAAAGAAAATTCATTTTTTTTACACTTTTTAAAAATTTTTCCTTGCGAGACTTTTGTATTTTGACTTCATTTTAGTACTAAATTGCTTAGAAACTCATACAGAACAAATTTGGGAAATCATTAGTGAACACATTAAGTAAGTTTTTTTTTTTTATATTTTTTTTTACTCTTATAGTGAAATTTTCTGTCTTTCTGACACTGAAGTCAAGATTTCATAAACTTAATGATGAGATATCACTTAAAAAATTCCCAAATTTATTTAGGATAATAAGAAAGCTATGTTGCAAATTTGGTTCAGTTTCCATAATTGAATCACTTATTTCAGAAACATGTCAAACGCCATTTTTATAAAAAATGAGTTATTGGTGTCATATGATTCTGTGGGGGTAAACGCACATTTTAGTGTAAGAATAATAAAAATAACGGAATTTTAAAATAGTTTTCCAACATGTTAAATTTCAGCTTAGTACAGCTTAGTACAGCTTCAGCTTAGTACAGAAACAAGTCAAACGACGTCGCTTGACTGGTTTCTGCACTTAAATTGCGGGGAATTTCGCTCATGCCGTCTCATCTACCGCTTGTTTGGGACTGCAGTTTGTTATTTAATCGCATACAAAAACTATATGCGATTGGAAAAGTCATTCTTTAGAGGTTAGGTTCATCAAGCCATAGTAAAAAACATATTTTTAAAGTTTTTGTACGAATCTCAAAACTAAGGACGTTTTGGTAGCTATATATTTAAAATTTCCATGCTAGTGGCTATATTTCAATAATTTTTTATGCAAAGAATAAAAATATTTAAAAAAATCTTTTTGTCTGTAAAATATCCAAATGAGGTCTACTTTAAGAAAAAAATTACTAAACACCTTCATAAAAGTGTACTGAGCTTCTATACAGTTTTTCTCGTTTATCTCAAAACAAGAAAAGTGGCGTTTGACATGTTTCTGAAATAAGTGATTCAATTATTATCCTGCATGGAACAATTTAAAGACAGAAAAATATCAAAAATTTTTAATGTGAGTAAAAGCCATTTAAAGATTTTTTTCAGGGACTTACCTTTATTTTGACTTTTTTTTAGCAGAGCAACTCTTTATCTAATTTTACAACACACCTATTAGAGAAATTATTTTTCAAAAATAAATCATTAATCAACAAAAAATATATTTTCATATTTTGGTCAGTTTTGAGCGATTTCAAGGTCCACCATCCCCTTAATCCCTCAGAAGCTGAAAACTAGCTCTTTAAAAATCCTGGAAAAGTAAAGTTGTGAATTTTCATGTTTTTTTTAAGAAAATTGAATTCTGTTTGGATCGTGTCATGAGGGAAGCATCTTTCAAATACGAAAGCAGTGGTACATTTTTTTTTTGCAACTAATTCCAAATTTCCAGTGTGCGTACTTTTGGCCTCACGTCTTGCGTACTTTTAGCCGCCACGTCGGCTAAAAGTACGCATTCAATTTTTGATTTTCTTTGTGATTTTTAACATATTTTCGTTAAAGCCAAGACTTTCATTTTTTGAAGGTTGAATTATGAGTCAGTAAACTTACGTTGAGTGAATTTTTGAGGCTCTAGCTTTAAAATTCTTGATTTTAAAGCACAAATTCATTTTTGTGCGTACTCTTACCCTCCTTTCCCCTACATAATTGAGATACTTAGAAATTGCACTAATTTCCAAAGGTGAATTTTTTCCATTGGATAATATTAGAATTTCAACTTAAAAATTTACAGACACATTTATTAAGATATGTTTAGTTGTAATAAAATTAAAAATTTCAAAAGTTTACAAAAATGTGTATTTTTAATTTATTAATTAAATTTTTTCTTAATTTTGAAGATTTTGAATACTTGTTTGAAAGGAAGTTAGTCAAAATAAACACCATTATAAACAGAAACAAAATATGAATAAAATGGACCAAGTTGCAAGTTTGTGGCTATAGTTGTTCTTGAGTTATGCCTATTTTAAGAATGCAAGAAAAACAACTTTACGTAAATTTTAAAACTTTCAAGATTTATTTCTTTTAAATATTCGCGCACAAAGAAATTAAACTAGTCACATACTATGGACAATGAAGGTACACAACCATGAAAAAATTGACTTCGATTTTTTGACTTTCGTCTTTTTCGACCCGGCCTAAGCAGCATGGGGACATTTTTGTCCCCTTTGGCGGTTCTAGGCAGGTAGCAAAGTCCGGCGGTTCTAGTGTTAAACTGTTTTATAAAGTTCCATTATGTAATATTTTTTAAATTAAAGTTTTAAGTTTAATTTAAAGTTTAGTGAAAAAGATTAATACTTATCTTAAAAGTTTTAGCACGACTTTTTTTTGGTTGAATTAAAAGTTTTTGCCAACATTAAATTGGCTGAGGTTTTCAATTCAGCATGTTTATTTTCAACCGAACATTTATTGTACATCAAAGCATTACACACAAGAAAAACACAAATTAATTAATGTAGTAAAATTTCACGCCTCTCAAAATGCGCAATACAATTTGAGGATAACCCCCTTTCACTAACTGCTATTAAATTCGCCTTATATAAACAAGATTTTATTCACAAAAACTACGTCCTTGATCATAGCTCGAGGTCCTCTCTTTGCCATTCTGTCTCTACCGCATCCGTGATTATTTTCCTAATAGCTTTTGAATAAATTAACAATTTTACTCTTTCTTATTGAATATATGTTCAATTTCCTTACAGGAATTAACCTTAAATTCTTTTAACAATTACAGCACGATCCTTGGGCACTTGGGTTTGGGTGTCAGTACATTTAAATTTATGCCCTACACTTAAAAGTTACTTTCTAACTTTGTAGAGATAGCCTAGAATGAGTTATCAGTTGTGTTTAGTCAACTTTATTTTCAATCCTTGCCTAATATGATTTGACTTCGATCACAGTGCCTCAACAAATTTTTGTTTATATCGTAAACTTTCAGATTCACTCCAGAAAAGCCAATTATTTGGTTTTTTTGTAACTCTATTGTTGGTCGTGCGACACTTAGTTTTTTTAACTTTTATGGAATAAGTTCTATTCAAATTTTAATAATTTATAGAAACTTCATAATTACTAATAATATCCGTGCTTTAATAAACCCCGTCTAATTTTTAGAACTCTTACAACACATTCGAAACATAATTGCAATCCAATCCAAACGCTTTTTATTAGAAGTGTTCATTCGTGTATTTTGGAAAATCGTATCAGGCATTTGCAGTGTAGGATAATGATCATTGATGATGATCCCGTTGACCATTCCACTGAAAACGAATATGCATAGCCAAAGCTGTGCCGCTGAAACTGATGGTCGACGGAATAATACGCAAGAACACTAGTTTTTGATGGGCAAGTCGCAGTTGGAAAACACTCTTGGTTTATAAACCAATGGTCTCATAATTGGAAATACACAAGTACTGTACGAAAACACTTAAATTTGAAATATACAAGTACTGTCTGAAAACAATAAAGGAAGTGCTATAAACATGTTAAAAGCTAATATACTTAAAAAAAATAATTACTACCTGTGAATTGAGCAGTTAAGTGCAATGCAGTGATGGTCTTGTCTATAGCGAGGAGGATTTCCCACCTAATTCCGATAAGTAAGTCAAGTAACCGATAAACCGGAAATAGTTTTTGAAAACAACAGTTGCTATAGTCCGGTTCAGTTTACACAATCAGCAGCTTAGAAAATATGATTAAGTATCGGCCGATCAAAGGAATCTAAAATATAAGCACAGATCAAAACCTTCAATAGAGTTAAAAAGAAATAAATTCACGGTTTAGGGGGGTATCCTTGAAAGGAAACTTGATTGATTGGATCGAATTTAAAGACGTGAAGCTCAAATCACAGAGTAGCCTTAATGGAGGAAGCTTGAAATAGAGTGTGCAATCGTTTCTGCTCCAGAAGCTGAAAATCGTGGGGCAGAGCGTTCTAGAAAAAATGGAGAGAAACTGTCGAAAATGCATGAGACCAAAGAGCGAGTGGATTGGATAAACAAAGAGGCGTGGCTCTCTTCCCAAGGTGTTCGAAAAAAAGGCTGATAAAAGGACCAGTTTGAGAACGTGGAGGAATTATTGTAGGTGATGCTCATTTCTCTTATATTAGACAAGGTCGTCTCTTTGCTCTCTGCACCCTTCCGTAGTTTCCCGAGTGCAATCCGTTAATTTGTGATGCCTGATGCATTTATTTCCCAATTCCACTTCGTAAGATTTACACCTCCACTTAAGGTCCAATCAGAACAATTGTCAATCCCATATTTGGAATGATGATTATCTGACAAACCAATCGGAGCTCTCGCTCACATCATACGAAGTGGGATTGGAAAATGCGCGTTTCTAACTCGGTCTGCAGATCACGTCACCTAAATTTGAATCTCATGAACTTGAACCATTATTTTCCTCTTTCATACCCTCAAGCGTTTTTAATTTCTTCTCAGTACATTCCCATCAATTGTATCTCACGAGGAAAATAATTCTTCCTATGATATAACTGAATTTTTGGAACACATGAAAATGTCATCTGGGTTTTTTTTTCAGATCTCTTTTTCATTTTAAATATATTATATATAGTAGTGGAAAATGTTAACAATTAGTGGTTACTGTTATCCCCACAAATTTTACTGCTGGAAAAACACCTTCACGGATATAATTCAATCCTTTCTCGTGCCAATATATTAGGTGTTCCTTGTCTTTATGGAGTTGATTTGGACGTTCTCCACATAAATGCTTGAGACATTTTCAGTTAGACTCAATTCAACATTATTAGACCACAACCTTATTCGCCATCTATCATTCAGTAAACTCCTATGAATATTGACGACGATCATAGGTAGTAGACCTTCATTGTCAGACTAGGATCAGCAGTTTTATGAAAGGAATAAATCTAAAGAGTAATTTTTGGAGCAAATCGAAAAATTCTGATTAAATTGTAGAATATTATTTTATATTATCTAATATTTTGTTTACCTTCACTCAAAAACATTTTTTTAACTCTACGAAACTTTAGGGAATTTTTCTGTGGAAAACTTTTGGGATTTCTTCTTCAATTGAAAAAAAAATTTGGTAAGAGTAATTAAACAATTTTAAGTCTATTCAAAAGTTTCGTAGATTTAAGAAAATGCTCTTGAGTTTATTGTCTTCTTTTATAGTAAAATGTGTTACACAAAAAAAAAACTTACTAGATTCCACTTAAAAAATTATATAAAACTATCGCTATATTTTCACTTAGTTTTTAGGAAAAAATAGAGAAATAAGAGGAAAACATGGTCTTATTCACTGCTACCTTCTTAGTAGTTAACCAGTGGTCCAAGAAGGACTTCACCATTCAGAGTCAGCGAAAAGCTCATTTCTTTCTGGTTAACCGCTAGTAAGGTAGCAGTGAATATAATCCCGTTATACAAATTAAGAAATAAAATTAGTAATCTGAGACATGACATTAGTTTAATGAAGTCTGTGTAAATAAAATAGGCGGTTAAACGTCATTCTTTACCATGGCAACGCAGAAGAAATACATTGAGAAAAAACTTAAGGTCAACCGCCGATTCTATTTACACAGAGTATAGTTTACAGCACAAATGTCAAAAATATAAAAACTATGACAGGTCAATTTTAATTTTTTACCTCCAATGCATGAACTCGGAAAAAAGAATTTTGTTTAACGCCTAAGTTTCTTGAACCCAGTACGTCACAAATACGGAAGGAGAAATCGGTAAACACAAAGCTTTTTGAGTTGCTATGAGGAGTTTCGGTACGCAAATCGTGATTAAAAAGCACTATTTATACATGGGTTTAACAAAATAATCACATTTTTAGATTGACGTTCTTCCTTTCACTCAAACTTCAGACACGGCGATGGGAACTACTTTGTTTCTTAGTGACGTCATAAGGTCAACTTAAATTGCTGTCTAGTATAGTTGCTTTTATCGTCTTACCACGACCTGGATGGTAGTAAGGAGAGTAAAATTCATCGCCTTACCACAAACGTGACGACAGAAGCTCGGAAATTCTTTTGCGTCTTTATATATTTTATACTTTTAAAACAGGCAGTTTAATTATTTACCTCAAACTTCACTTCACAGAAACACAAATTACCTATTCAATGGCGACTGCTGACCATACCAGTTTTTGCAACTTTCAACTTTTGGAATGCCCGATGAATGTGGACCACCTTACCTGTCTCTTGATGAGCGACCGCCTTCTGGAAGACAGAACCCCCTTCTCTGCCCTGTCACATGACCACACCTGATCCCCGAAGCCATACGATCTCCCTGGAGGTGAGAGCAGTGGAGCGGAGACCTGATGTCCCTGCCAATCACACCTCCCTCCGCGTCACAAGACACCCGAGAGTTCTTTTTCCGGGTTAATTCGAATTATCTTCTGCCCGAGATCTGATGCCAATAATGTCTAGATTACACTGGTCTACATTGGTCAGGTTATATAACGGCCTGTTGCTTTTCATTCGGGCTGAATTGTGGGAACGACATCGGTTGGGAGTTAGTAATTGAGCCTGTAAGAATGAAAGGGGCGTTAGTCAAAAGTTCTTGTCTAGTGTAGTAGCTTCTAGAAAATGACATATACTATAATTTGCCAAAAGATCAGTCGAAGGTTACTTTTGATTGTTCATGACATTGAGATAAACCTAAAGAAAAATAAAAGGAGTAAGATCACGTACTAAATGTTCAAACTCATGTTCAAAACACTCTACAGTTTGGTATCATTACAATCCTAATTAAATTTTTATGTTTTGAACAGCAATTGATGTATGAAGCTCTTGTGATTTGCCTTTTTATTTATTTGCAGTTTTTAGTAGTTGAGCAACTACTGTACTAGTACAGCAACTTTCCATTGATAAATAATATGTTTCAATCTTAACGATTTAAAAAAAAACTTAATATTTTGATTGTTTTAATCATCCAAGAGTTATTGCACCCTAATAGGAGAACAACTGACCATATATACTGCCGGGTCAATAGTACAATGATTGACCTCTTGGCAGTCCCAAAAGTCTCTGTACCTAGTTTGGGGAGTATCTGGTACTCCCTAGTTATAGGGAGAACAAAGTAGTCGTTGAAGAAAACACTTTCAATTACCTACTCAAAACTAAGTTGAGATAATATACACCACTATCATTATAACCATCTTCAACTACACTTTTTATTTTTTAGTACCATATCGTACATTCATTAACTACATACGGGCCATTCTATAGAATACAACCTCATTTAGATAATCTTAAAAGCCGTAAGAGGTTAAAAAAAACTATGCGTTTGGGGAGAGGGTGTATTTTAAAATAAGGCTTTCATATTTCCCAACAGCTTTTAAAAGTTTACCAATACATTCCGTAGTATCAAATTAGTTGACAGCAGCAAGAAACATTTTACCTATCATTACATAAAAAACTGGAATGTAGTTTCTAACATAAAGGAAACATCTCATAAAATAGGTTGTTACCTCTAGTTGAAATTTTTTGAAATATGATCGTAATGACAAATAATGACTTCAAAATATGTCTTAAGCACTAACAAGAACCGGGTATCGTGCATGTCCTCCTTCAAAAGGAGTAATTATATAAGCTATAAAAACTTTTTTTGGTATAAAATAGAGAATTCATCTGATTATCGATATCACACAAAGCAATTATTCCAGCATCTTTCCTCGCAAATTTTTTGAGTCACCACTATTAGATGACAGCTTCAGGTCAAATAAAATTAAAATTTCTAAAAGAAGACTGATTGATTCTGAATACCAAAAGACGTTATCACCGCTTAAGCTCCCTATGTAGAATGTCCTAATAGTCCTATGTAGTATGTCCTAAATGAGATTGAACAAAAGATAAACTTCCTTACTAGACTTTACTAAGAAAACAGTAAATTTTCAAGATTTTTTATAGCAATACATGTTTTAGAAAAATCAGATGTTTTGTGCTTAATGTAAAAACAATTTAGATAACTGTATCAGTTTTACGATAGATAGCGACACTATCGTTAAACTCCAACTTCTCTTGACCATGCAACTTCAATACAAGTATCAGAAATTATTTTCTTTGTTGAAAACTTTACTTTTTTGTTTTTGCGATGAAACGGAACGTTTCATCAAAAAATTTACATTATAACTCCCTGACTCTGTCAATTAATAGGAAAATTATTGAGAAGAAAAGAGAATGAAAGAAAAGGGAGAGAAAGGAAGGTTTTTTTAATCAAGGTTACACATTTTTAAAAAAAAATATTAAAGGCTATTTTTCTATATTGCTGTTATGTAGTTATAAAATGAAAAATCATAATTGACGTTTGAAGCCGGCAATTTATTTCTCTTTAAATGGTATCTTCAGTGGACTAATAACACATTGTTGTTATCTGATTATAACTTACGCCAGAGATTCTCAAACTTTTAGACACTACGACCCCTTTTAGATAGAGTGTTTTGCCGACCCCCTCTGAATTATAATGTTAAACAAATTTATAAATCTACATAATCCATATAATCATGGATGACTTATTAAAAGCATAGCACTTTAGTTTAATAAGTAATACATCTAGTAGGTTTACAATAGTTTTATTAAAAATTTTTACGATTTATTTACTTCCTCCCGTATTTCGCGACCCTCTCAGACACAACCTACAACCGGGGGTCGCGACGCAACAGTTGAGAACTCCCGACTTACACTATTACATGATATCAATGACCTTATCTGATCCACATGTAGATGACTTAAAAATCTAAAAATCTTAGAAAGTACACGAAGCTTTTTTTTAAATGTTGCTTGTACTTGTTTCATACGGTAATATCAGAATTTAATCCGTTCAAATCCAGAACTTAACAAAACCAAAAAAAAATATTTCATTAGTATTTGTATTAAAATTTAACTATTGTATCAAAATATTAAAAAACTGCGTAAAACCTTTAAAATCCAAAGATAGTTAGTACATAACATAAGTGTCCAAAAGGGAAGTAACCGTGTGCTAGGGTAATGATATCCCTAATCAACTAACAAAGAATATCTGATTCATGAAAACATATTCTAATAAAAAAACACCCTCCTTGGATCCACATGGTTATTTCGCATTCTGCTCGCTGCAAAAGGGCGTTTGGTATCAAAAGAATCCGAAAACCCTCCTTTTCTATTAAACCTCATTCCGTATCAAATCTTTTTCTTTTCATGTCCGAACGATTCCTGAGACAATAACTCCATCTGTCCAACAGAAGCGATGACTTCTCCTCATTGAAATTCATTCATTCATCCATTTCCGAGGGAAATTGCCAAATCCACACGATAGAAATCTCTCGGGAAATGCAAAAGCAAAAGTGTACCGAAAGACCCATCGTAATAACGGGTATTGCACCATTTTTTTTTTCTCTCTAAAAAGAACGCTGTGTTTCTGATGTAATTGAGGACTTTTCTTCCAATCCCCCTATTGTGTCAGGGCGTTCGATAGGAAAGCATTGTTCTAAAAGAGTGTTTCCGAACCCGGAAGGTTGTCCTGTCCTCTCCCACCCAAACACCATCTCTCACCTTTTTCTACTCTCTTCTTTCTTTGGAGTTCATTTTTAAGTCACCAGGTACAGTTAGTTCCTCATCATAAAAATGCCAGAGCATAAATTTCACGTTCGTAAAATCTGAAATCTGTTAGTTTAAGAATGGAATTTAAAGCAAGAACTTACTCGATTTTGCAACACCTTACATGTTCGTGTCCATATTTTGTTCTTTTCAGAGTATTCTTCCTTCTTTACTTTGTGGGGGTATTTTTCATTTGAGAAACTTGTAACTTGTAACTATGACTTCGTAACTGAAAGTTATTATACTTTCTCTAACACTATTTTACATACGTTAAAGTTGAATTCAAAGCATAGGATCCATTCCAAATTAAGCGTCAAGTTCCAAGCCAAGTTAAGTAAGTTAAGCCAAGTTTACAAGCATTAAGTCAAGGAAAGAATGGGGTACTTAATATGTTACTAGAGAATTGATTACCAATTATTCAATGCTAGGGCGAACAGGTAGAATTGTTGTTATGACATTCTCATAGTGGTGTCTACAAATTCCCAAAATATGATCATTAGGAGGCTTCCAACTTAGATACAGCGTGTCCCAAAAAAGATTGACACATTTTTAAAAATCAATAACTATTAACTCGAAAACTAAAAAAAATAATAAACGTATTTTGTTGCATCCTAATCTTGATAGTCTCAGGAGTAGGATGCAACGAACTGCGTATTTTTATCTTTTTTAGTTTTTGAGTTATTGGTTATTTATTTTTAAAATGTGTCAGTATCTTTTTTGGGTCAGCCTGTATCTAAAATGTCAATTTATGTTTACCTTACAATTTTTATTTTGAAAGTTTTTTTTTCCTGCGAAAGGTTAACAGTTTAAAGAAATTAACTGAGTTATTCCATAAATATATTTATTTTTGAGAATGTTAAAATTTTAAATAAAGGAACATAATGATTTAAATTTAATTATTTGAATTTATTTCAGTTTGTTTGATAGCCGTTATAGTTTGTAATTAATTTTAATTAATTTAATTTATAATTTCTTTATAAATTATTATTTTTATCAAGTGATGCAAGACTTCATATTAAGAATAGAGAAGTAATCCCTGCAATTTATGCATTTCAACAATGCACAATACTATTTTCAATGGGTAAAACGGAGTCAAAAAGCGCCAAAAAACATGGAGGGAATCTTTCGATTTTAAAATCCTTTCTTAGTGCGCGTCTAATACCTGAGCATAGCTGAGAGGAACGTCTCTGTCAAATTTCAAGCCAGTAGGTCCAGTAGTTTTGGAGATTTTGTGTTGAGTGTTTGTCACTTACCAGTGAGGGAGTCAGTCAGTCAGTGGTATATGTCTTTTATAGATATAGATTTATTAACAAAATCTCACTTCCTCCTACTTTAAAAAATAAGCACAGTCATTTAAATAACAATAATTGAATAATTCATAGTACCTAAATTAAGTTTATCAGGATCTCATCATAGGTCATGGCCAGGTATACTGCCGTCCTTAGCAAGAAGGGCGCATCTCCGAAAATCAAGATTTTCAGTACAAGCACTTTTCGCCTAAGGATTTCATGAAATTTCAGAGATACGCCCTTTTTCACTAGCGTTTTTGTGTACCTTTTCGTACCCATAGGTACATGAATGAGGTATCATAAGGTGCAGAAGACTCCAAAGATTCTAGATATGCAAAAACCTGAAAATCGCCAAAATCCGAGATACGCCCTTCTTGCTAAGGACGGCAGTATAGGTGCACTAAAAAAATTCCACTAAGTCAGCAACATGCATTAGTTTAACCCTTTCAATTCTGAACCCCCTAATTTAATTTAGAATTCAATGGCAATCTAGGGCTGTCTACGTTTGAAAAGGATAAACTCCATAGCTCCGACATATATTTCAGTGTGATTGCAACATGAGTTATTTCTCCTATAAAATTCCCTCGGTCCTAATGAATTTCAGATCAGCGAGTGTTTCCCCGAATTTCCTCGTCCTCTTTTTCTGCTTTATTTATAGCGACCTTAGATATCAAAGCGCGGGAGTTGAAAAATGAGAGTATAGAACTTCCTCTTAGACTGAATTACTTATTTCATTGAAAAACTTGGGTAAATTCTTGATAAATATCTCATCAGTTATATTGGAAGAATCAATTTAAAATCCAGGCAAGACGCTTGCCAAGTTGAATATAGATTGCTGATAACTTTTCAATTTATCTTGATCTTCACGTCTGAATTATTTTTATGAAAGTTATTTCCTCTATCTTAATAATTTTGCAAAATTAAATGCATGAATTAAAGTTTTCGTGAAATTATTAAGATTTGATTCTCTAAGTATTCTCAATACTTAATTGCATTTTTAATATGAAAATATTATTGCCTGGTTTGGGAATTTGTGTTTATGAGAAATGTATTTTATCGAATATTAAAATATATTTCTAGATATATTTTCTTGATAAAAATTCTAAACAACAAACAGAAAGAAACTTATCAGAACCACAGATTATCTCCATTGGAAATATGTTTTTTTTTCTATATCAAATTATATAGAAATGCATGCAGGAATTATGCATACTATACTAATGTTATGGGGGAAGAATGTTATTTTTTAATTTAAAAAGCAATGTAAAAATTGATAAATTCAGTAAATATAAAAGGGGCAAATAGATAGATAAAACCATGGGTGGATAATTAAACTTACAGGTATAAATTACATCATTATATTTCAACTTCATATATATTAGCCATTTTTCATTGAAAGAAATTTTGAATTTGATATTAAATAAATAAATTGATATTAAATTTATTTTAAATAAGTGTGCTTTCAATGTCTTCTTCCATGGATACTTTTTATCAACATAACTGATATTTGGTTTATATTGATTTTCTGTAGATGTAATAAGTTGAAGGATAACTGGTGTCAATTAAAATACTTTTTTCGATGATTTTTTACCTTATTTTTTATGGGATAAAATATCGGTATGATGGTAAAATCCTAACTTCTTTCTTCATTTCATTTTCTTCAAAACTTCTGTTATAGAGCATTTTCAATCACATGACTCGGACCTAACAACGGCCTTAGCAACGGAAGATGTTACAGTTTTTTGCCCTACAGAGGTTAACAGTTACAGAAAATAATTAGCCGTGGAATTCTTCTATTGGAGCATTTGCAATCACGTGATCCCATACCTAAAAACCGGCTTAGCAACAGATAAACAATAGCCTTAGCAACAGTTAAAAGCCCTACAGAAGGTACACAGTTAAAAGAAAATAACCGGTTGTGACGTCACCTGAAAACACTCTATAATCAAAATATATTTGTGTATTTTTTATAAGATTAAGACATGTTTACTTAATAAATTCACATTTTTCAATTCTTAAGAGGTATGAAATACCATAAAAATAAATCCTTGAAAATGTAAATTTTTCCCATTTTTATCATAAAAAAGCCTAGAAAATTATTATCAACAACTTTTTCCTCTTTATCCTTTCGTAACATACCACCACATACCAATAGTGCCGTTTACATGGGAAAAATGCTACCCGGGTAGCTACCCGGGTAAAAAGTGGGTTCAAGGGAATTTCCAACTCTACCCGGGTAACGAAATTTGAAGGCGTTTACATGAGACATGATCTAACCCGGCTTTTTCTCGGTCACGTGGTAAGAAAGAAAAGTGATCTGCCTGTTTCCATGGTTTCCAAGTTTGTTAATAAATATCTCATTTTTGTTTTTGAAAGAGAGCATCAGAATGAATTTTAAAAGAGCGTTGGCGATATATGCAAAAAATCAACGGATGATAGCAGATTTGCTTACCGAAGACCTGCGAAGATGTATGAAAGCAATCTTGTATTATTTGTTGAATATTTTGTTTATTTACTAGTAACACTTATACAATTATACAAAATTGTGTTGGCAACATTGTTTCAATTCCATCAATGTTTATTGTTTTGATTTCCGTTTTTCATCATGTTTGTAAGTTGCGCTTGTCTTAAAAAATAAATGGATGTTTATTAAACTTAACGTTTTATCTTCACATTTCCAACTGCATTTGCTACTTTCTACGTTATTGATGTCCATTACAAATTATATCAAAACAATCAACAGAGCACACACAAACAATTAAATGGCGGACTACACAACACGCAAGGTAGTGTGGGATGGGACACGAAATGCATCATGGGAAAGGAGGGTACTACCCGGCAATTGACTAGGATTGAATCCTACCCGGCTTTTTCCTATCTTTTTCCCTTCGTAGGGAATGCCGGGTAGAAAAGAGGAGTAAGAGCCGCCTTTTACCCGGGTAATTGGCTCATGTAAACGGCACTAATGACACGAAACAAATCGTGTTGTAAGCGTAACTTCAAAATTTTGAAATATATTGAATTGGTATATTCTATTTCAAACCCCACCCTCAAGAAACCCACCTCGCGTCCTTGAGAATTTCGAGATGATCCACCTTAAATCACAAACAACTCATCGAAATTCTAAAGAAATCTAACACATTCCGAAGAAATTCCACCCTCACCAAGTTACATCATAGAATACATGAATGAAAAGAACTTTCCCCGTCTCTAACGGATTCCGAATCCGTGTCACCATCCCATTCAGGGGGTGGTTCTAATTGGTGTCAATTAACGGTCTTCACAACCTTCGCTTTCTGGAGACCCCCTGCGAAGTGGGTGCTCCCGATGTAGGCCGATTTGGGAGCTATAAAACCGAGGAGATGTTCTCGAAGTACATCATACTCATCTTGTCTTCCCAGGCTGAGTTGCCTGAGAAGTTCTTCGAACATGGGAGCCTTGCAAGTAAGTTATCTAGTTTGAGAACTCTAATGTTAATATCAAGTCAATGTAGTGTTTCCAAAACACGATTTGTTTTATTTCTTTTCTATATTTAAGATTTAGAGCATTTAGCATGTGTGCAAAAGTTTCGTTCTACTATAGTATAGTCTGAAAGTATTTTAAATGCTAATCGAGAAAAATTTGAATGGGGAACATCTGTTAATTAAACAAAAAAGAAGTATTTTTATTGATTAATGTCTTATTTAATTTAAATTTTCCAATCCTTGTAATTTTAAAATGCTTTAATAACTTCATAATGCTGTAATGAATTTTAATCTTTAACTGGTATAAAATATATTAACTCTCAAATTAAAGGAGTTTGAATGATTACCTCAAAAGAATTTAAAAATTTTCACCTTTTCAGTTTCAATTTTTTTTTTAAGTTATGAAGGTTTTAAAGAAAACTACTAAATGGTTTTCGATGAAACAAACATTTCCATAGCATTAAAATTGACTAATTCAGCTATATTTTTAACAGTTAGCACTCATTTTCAAAGCAAATTTAAAGTAATAATGCTAAGAAAGTTATTCTTTAATCTTACGCTAATTTAAAGCACTTAAATAACTCCATATGTTTTCATTTAATAATTTAAACTATAATAACAGAGTTGTAAAAATTTGAGAAGGAATACACAATTTAATTGTGTATTTTAAAACACTGTATCATTTGTACTTAAGTTTACTCGTTTTAAGTTGTATAACGTAATTGGCAGTAAATTTCATACGCAATAACTTTTAGTTTAGTTTTAGCTTTTCTATACTAATTTACAATAAGATGAGACTTTATTAAGAATTAACTTTTAATATTAAAAATATTATAAAAATAAAAATGTAATTACTTTATTGATTAGAAGAAAACTGAAACTAACTGAAAATATTTGTTACTTTATTATTAAAAAAAAAATCTTATGCATTTTAAAAAAAACATTCCTATACTTTAATTCTACTTTTTTTGAATTTTAGGTGTTTGCTTTTGCATTGATAGCTGTGATAACATTGGAGAGTACTTTAGTACGAGGTGATGCTGCCTATCCAAAATATCCAAAGGTAAGAATAACTTTTTAAAGAATCATTGGATGTGCACTACTGTTCAAAACATTCCTTAGCTAGATCATAACGGATTATTTGTAAAGAACGCACACGAACCTTGTTTATCTGAATGAATTTAAATGAGTTAAAGCAGTTATATTACTTAAGAATAAAATACTCTGATTAAAAGAAAATTACTATAATAGAGAAACAATATTCAATCCATACAATTCCTTTATGATTAATTGAAATTCGGACTTGATACAGTTTCAAATTTACAGAGGTGTATCGTTTTCAATAACTTTCTTTTCCAAGATGAACTCTGCCTTTAAAAAACATTTTTCTTACACTTTTGAAAAACATATTACTTATACTCTCATACTCCTAAGACTAATATAGTTAATGTTACATTACTTAAGTACATTACGATTCACCATTAATAATAAAATCTAAAACTACACATCTCCCTATTTAAAATATTATCCTTAGTGCTAACTTTCTTTTTGGCACTCAACTAAATTCTGAAAAGTCTTCACACATTATTTACAGAAAATCTATCTCACCACACCATTAAAAAAGTTAAAATAGTATTTACTACTGTGTGTGTTCGTATGAAAACTTCTTTACAAGTGTTTAAAAATTAAATTAAAGAGTTCCTTTTCGATAGTAAAGTCGAATTCTCTAACCCAAACCTCTTTCTGACACAGAAACCTTACGGCTTCGGCTACAACACAGACGACGGCTACGGCAACACGCAGCACCGCTACGAGTCTTCTGACGCCTACGGCGGTGGTGTCAAAGGCTCTTACGGCTACTGGAACGCCGACGGCATCTACAGGACAGTCTACTACGTGGCCGACGACGGCGGCTTCAGGGCCAAAGTCAAGACCAACGAACCAGGAACCGACAACCAGAATCCAGCCGACGTCGAGATCACTGCTCTAGAACCCCCACCTGCTAAGTACTCTCCGAAATACCCACCTGCAAAGTACTCGCCACCTGCACCTGCGTACCCTAAGTATCCTGCCCCTGCATATCCCAAGAACCCTCCTCCCCCTCCTGCATATCCCAAATCCAAATACCCTCCTCCCCCTCCTGCATATCCCAAGTACCCTCCTCCCCCTCCTGCTTATCCTAAGTATTCACCTTCCGCCTACCCGGTTTACCCCAAGTCTTACTCTTACGTGAATATCTACAATCCGTACCCTAAGTACTCATACCCTGCTTACCCTCAACCAAAGTACCCTTCATATCCTCAACCAAAGTATCCCCAGCCAAGCTATCCCTCTTACCCTAGCTACCCCCAGCCCAAGTATCCAGAACCTCAGTACCCTGCACCAAACTACCCACCTCCGCCAAAATATCCTCAACCTAAGTATCCAGCTCCTGCTAAATACCCTGAACCAAAATACCCTGAGCCTAAATATCCTCAGCCAAAATACCCAGAACCAAAATACCCTGAGCCTAAATATCCTCAGCCAAAATACCCAGAACCAAAATACCCTGAACCAAAGTACCCAGCTCCCGCCAAGTACCCTGAACCAAAGTACCCAGCTCCCGCAAAATACCCTGAGCCAAAGTATCCAGCTCCCGCCAAATACCCTGCTCCAGCAAAGTACCCTGAACCAAAATACCCTCAGCCAAAGTACCCTGCCCCAGCAAAGTATCCTGAACCTAGATATCCTCAACCCAAGTACCCAGCTCCTCCTGCGTACCCTCAGCCCAAATATCCAGCTCCACCAAAGTACCCCACATACACTCCATCCCCAGGGTACACTTACCCCCTTCCACCACCAGCCACCGAACCACCCCAAACCGAAGAAGGAGGCCCTGAAGCGGAGCAGCCAGCAGAGGAAGCCGGGCCTGAAGGAGGAGAGGCCCCTGAAGAAGCCACTGAGGCCCCTGCCACAGAAACAGAGGCCGAGGCCCCACAAGGAGAACTCGAGGGACCCGTTTTGGAGCGACAGAGGCAGTTTCGACCACGACCTGCGTTCGGAAGACGTCTACGACCCAGAGTGAGGAAGTCAGTGATGCCCACTACCGATGACATCACTGTAGAGACCGTCGAAGTGCCTGACGCGATTTGGGACCTCAGGGAAGATTGAAAAGGACGGACTGAAACCACGACGCTCAACTCAAGGTTAGGTGTTCAACAAATGTTCAATACGGGTTTGATGTTGAAGGCCTGACGGTGCATGTTAATTCAATTGGGTTCATAATCATTTGGTGGTTGTGTTTATTTCTCATCTTCATAGTCATCTCGGTGCCAATGGTCGACTTGTATATTATGTGTATATACTTGAATAGCACTATGTGATCTTTATTTATGACGTATTAAAGGACTTATGAGCATTCAAATATGGTTTTCTCTCTGTGTTTCTTATTATTAACTAGTTTTTAGTCGTGATGATAAAAGTACTCATAAATAAAACATCTCTCGTCAGAATATCTAGGAGGATGGTCATTAGCTTACTTTTTAAAAACCATCATTTTTCATTTAAAATTTTCATATTCGTTTCATATTCGTATCATATTCGTGATCTATAAAATTAAAAACAATAACTTCTCTAAAGTAAAAAACATATCCTTGAATTTATCACTTATTATCGTTTATTATCACTTATTTTACAATTTACTTCAAAATCTACCAAATTATGACACTCTCAAGTATTTTAAGACCAAGGAAATCAATTCATCAAAGCACAAAACAAAATATTCATACTTAAGAATTCACAAATTATAACACAAATGTTACCAAATCTTCTAAATTATGCCGAAATTTTCATATCATCCATCAATGCTTTAGCTTATTATTATTCTTATTACTCAGCAAAGGTCAAAATAATCGTAGATGATTTTAAAAATAATAAAGCTTAACCCCAACACCCTTTTGTAAAACACACATAGAAAGTACAATAACAAATGGTCTTACCTCAATTCATTCGTTTTTACCAGAGCTTGTAGGATGACTGGAGAATGGTAGTGAACTGACAAGACACTGATCACATAGAGTTAAGTTCTTTCTACCTTCTAAAATCTTGTTATGACGTTTTAAAATACCTTTGACCCATCAACCCTAATACACTGTTCAAATGCTTCATTCTTTTAAATAAGTATTTTTTTTTCTAAAAGTTTGAATATATTCTCGAAAATAATTTAATTGTACAATGTTGAATTTTTCTAAACGCGTCGAAATCTAGAAAACGTGTTTTTTAGTTAAAGGTTTTCGCATCTTTTGCGTTAAGTGCCTTTTTATCTAGGTATTTCAGATTTTCATGGCTGAAACCTTTTTGTTAAATTTCGGTTAAACATCACAAGTAATTACAAGGAAAAAAATATTGAAATTTTTAAATATAAGTAAACAGTTTTTATAACTTTTATTTAAAAGTTTCACTATTTTTTTTCTATGTGCTTTTTAAATTTGAAGAAACTTTCTCAATCTTGGAAAACAACCACATATTCTTACTCACCTTTTCCTAGGTTTGCTCTTGATTATATACGATGATAGTTGTTCTCTCTCAACAACATTTCGCTCCAATATTTTTAAGTCTTACAAATCTTTGTCTTTTATAGTGAGATATTGTGACATACTGTGAGTCTATAAATCAAGACGATTCTAGTAGGTGTGAACTCATAGTCAACGAGCTCCCTTAATTCTCATTGTTAACATTCTTAAGTGTATTGTAAACACACTAATAAAACCCGATAAATACGGGTAATGCATCCTAAACATAGCCAATAAACACCAAACAATGAACGATTTAAATCTTCTCCTTGTTTTTCGTCCTCGTGAGATAAAGATATTGAATAGTAAAAATTGTTTGGGTTGGGGGTTAGGGCAGGCACTGGAATAAGGAAGAAGGTAGGCATGATAAATAGTAAAGCAATTTATTTGGAACAAAAGAGCATAAATAATCAAATCAAACACCTCCACGGGGGCAAGCAGAGATATTATATCATAAAAATACTATTACCATCTATCTTCATCCATCTATAAATCAACGAACGAGCTAGCTGAACTGCATTAATCGTGGGGTACACAGCAACTGGAGACTGCTATTGCCCCGGATTACAGAATAGAGCTCATGAAAGATGGACAGCACACATGAGGGCAACTCTTGAAATTAAGAATGTGAAGAAATTTTTTTTTAAAAAATGACAAATAATAATTTTGACTAGAGTGAGAGACTAGACGTTAGCCAGGGAGCAGTGCCCGGTGGAGTTCAACTGCAAGCCGGGGAGAATGGCTGTATAAATTTAAGTTTCGACTTGAATGCTGGGGGAAATCTAGCAAGAGATTTTTTGAGATTTATCTTAATAAAGGTCAGGGAGGGTGGTGTCTTTCTGGTACTGCGTAGATTTGAAAGGGATACATTTGTATTTAGCATTTAGGGTAGAATGGATATCTTGGGTGCTAATTAAGGGATTTGAGTGATTAGGTATGCCTAGTGTTGAAGAACCAAATATTTGTTTTTTCAATGAAGGTAACAAGGGGGGAATATTTAGATCGCTACGAATGTTTTGTTTCTCATACCATGAAGAATCTGTTATATGTCTAAGAATTTTATACTCTGGGCTGCTTCAATTTTGTCGAGGTGGAATTTAGAGGTGTTGACCCATATGGGGCAAGCATTATGTAAGAATGGGTCTGATTACAAGTTTGTACAGTAAAAGTTTATTTTTAAGGGATAACTGAGATTTTCTTTTAATTAGGTGGTAAGTAAGATGAATTCTGTTTAAGGACTTTTTTAGCCAGTTTTTTTAGACCAGGAAAGGGAATCATTAAAAAAGGTGAGTTGGTCAGGAGTCTTTTTAGATCTAGTTTTTTTTTTAAATAGGACGGCTTGGGTTTTCTTTGTATTTACTCCTATTTTCCAGTTTTCAATAATTTTCAGTGCTTTTTGAAGCCATGTTTTTATTACAGCTGTTACGAGTTACGATGATGGGCAAGAATGACTGTATCGTCAGCAAATAAGTGTAGGAATGTGTATGGGGGTTTTGGGATATCGTAGGTAAAAATACTGTAGAGGATATATCCTCTATATCCCCTATAGGGGAAAGCAGAGCTCCCTGAGGAGTACCAGCTTTGATGCTGAAACAGTGAGAGAAGACTCGAACACGGAACTTGCGACTATTTAGATTGGATCTAATCAGATGAATGATGTGGTGTGGGAAATTTAGTTTTATTAATTTTAAAAGTTGTTTGATTAATTTTAATTTATTAATTAATTATAAAAGGCCCGAGCAATATCAAGGAAAACAGTACCGGGGTTTTTTTTATTATTATTATTATTATTATTATTAAACCCTGCAGTATGGTGTTTACAGAACGGAAGAGGTGACGGAACTGCTGAATGGCTTTCGCGAAAACCGAACTGTTAGTTTGATAAGACATTATTTAGGTTACAAAGACTTTTGATTTGATATAGTATGGTTTTTTTTTTTCAAATACTTTTGAAAGAGAATTGAGGAGATTTATTGGTATAAAATTTGTGGGTAGTTTATGGTCTTGTTTAGGTTTGGGTATCATTATTACAGTAGTGATATTCCAGGCGTCTGGGAAGTGATTGTATTTAAAACAGCAATTGATTAATTTGGTTATACGAGGCTTTTATACAAGCTTATATACTATACGAAAACATACAAAGCTTTTGCCAGCCACAAAAAAACTTTAATATTATAAAAATCACCTCCCAAGTGGCATTAAAAACATAAAAATGTTAAAGGCTCGAAGCCTCGAGAACTTTTCACTTTGTGAAACAATAAAATGACACTAATAAGGAAATTCAGGTCATAAAAAATGAGTTTTATTGCTTCAAAATGATTGCATACAGACCAGAAAAAATATCCATCTACAGAGAGAAGGTACCCCGTATATTCACAGACACATCACAGGAACACACGACAACTTAGAAGAAACAACCCGATTGGGAGAACTGAGCGATGAAACAGTTCTCTGTTAGAGAACGCTCGCTCAGAACAAATCGGCAACAAGAACATGAAAAAATTCTCGTGAATGGAGAAGAAATGAAGGTGATAGAAAAGCATAAATAACAGATGATATAATTAAATAACATGTAATTTCCCTAAAACTACGAACTGATTCAAGTGAGTTTTCAAAGGTTTATGGTTAACCAATCAAATATTATTTATAAAAGAGACATCATATCCTTATTCCATAGGTTTAGAAACATACATAAACAGAGAAGTGCGACCTTATATACACCACAACCATAGTTGGCACATGAACATTGTGTAAAATTAAGGATTTAAAAATATAAGCCTATTTTTTTTATATAAAACCTCTCAAAATGTTTTAAAATCTATAAAAATGAGATATAAATTGCATTTTTGGTATCAAACTGGTTTGAATAATTTTGCTCTAATAACATTATCTTTCGAGAAGGTGCAAGGAACGAGTGTTCTTAAAGTTGAATAAGAACACCTGTTCCCATGAACTTCAAGTCCAGAAATCTTTTAGACACCGATAAACCAACGAGTAATCCCTTGGCATCAAAGAAAGTACTTAGTACAGGTCGTCGTACTTGCGGTAGTGGGGTTTGTACCCGTAGGCAGGGATCTTGTACAGGTGGGGAGAAGATCCGGTGTACACAGGGGTCTTGTGCTCAATGGGGGCCTTGTAGACCACTGGAGCCTTGTAGGCAACCGGAGCCTTGTAGATGACGGGGGTCTTGTAAGCCACAGGGGTCTTCTTGTAAGCGACTGGAGCCTTGTAGACGACGGGGGCCTTGTAGGCAACGGGGGCTTTGTAGGCCACAGGGGCGGACCCGTAGCTGTCGTAGTGAACGGGGGCGGCGTAGTGAGCTGCAGGGGCGCTGTAGGCAGGGGCGTGATGGACCACTGGGGCCTCGACGGCGTTCACTTCGACATCGGCGGGGTTCTGGTTGGCGGTTCCGGGCTCGTTGGTCTTGATCCAGGCGCGGAATCCGTTCTTGTCGGCGACGTACTCGACGGTACGATAGACGCCGTGGGCGTCGGTGTATCCGTAGGATCCCTTTTTGGCACCGCTGGCGTCGCTGTCCTCCTGACGGAACTGCTTGTTGCCGTAGGCGTCCTTGGTCTCGTAGCCGAAGCTGTAGGGCTGGGGCTTGTTCTGGATGAAAAAAAAAATCCCCGTGCGTTACATCATTATAAAGGTATCACCCTAATTTAGCTTTACTGTGTGTAAACTTAACGCACCTTGATAAGTAGATTATGTACTGAGACGGTAAATTGAATAAGTGAGTAAATTTTATGCAACTTAATAAAGAGTTTTACTTGCTGGGATACTGATATGAATAAGTATGTAAATTTTATACAGCTTTAGAAGAATTGTTAGTTACTGAAACACCGATATGAGTAAGAGATTAACTGCAAGATATACAATTACAGTTCCAACCCTTTCGCGAAACCGCAATTATTTCTACACTTGAATTATTTATCGCGAAAGCACTATGGTTTTGAATCTTTCCAATATAGTTCAGTTATAAATTAAAGATAAAACGTAACTTGAATATCAATTAATATTTAGTTCTCCTGAAATCTTAAAGCCACCAAAAAAAAATTTTAGAATCATTTAGGCCAGACTAAACACATCTTGGACATTACCAAAAATATAAGCTTACAACCTTATTAAAATATTGTTTGTTCTTTTAGCATCAAGTCTTGAAATAATGATAACTTCAGTAAATTAAAAACCTGCCTCACTCATGAATTATCGTAACTTCGTTACAACGAGGATTTGGAGAAAAAAGTTCCATTGCTCTGCTGTTATAGGCTGGTAATTGGATCAAATATTTGGTCTATTAGAGGTGTTGGTGTATAGAAAAAGACGTTTCACTCACGTCGTAAGTCTCGTATACGGCTTCAGGCAGAGAGTAGGAAGGCTTGTATCCGTAAGAAGGAGCATATCCATAAGGATCAGCGGACACCACAGCCAGTCCTAAGGCTGCAAGAACAATCTAAAGAGAGGAAAAATTAAGTCAGTCCCTTTTTAATAACAAATTTACTAAAACTTTAGTAGCATGAATTAAAATAGCATGACTAACTAGAACAAAGATATATATCTTTGTTGTATTGTTTTCCCATTTATGAAGTTCGCGATAAATAAGTATTTTTTAAGTTTCTAATTAAGACATCTGGTATGAATCTAATAGTCATTACTCCGATTTCAGTTTGAAATAAAGTACAAAAAGTTTAATCATTTAATTAATTCTAGTTTAAATAAATCGCCACAAAATTAGTTTTTGCACTTCAGTGTTACACTAACGATACACTGTAAACACTGTAGTATCACAAGACGATAAAAGTGAACAAAATAGGTGGAATATTGCAAAAAAAAATTGCTTTAAACTTTTAAGTTTATTTCATAGAAATCATAAATCAGTTTTCAATATTTGTATACCTTGAAATTAAACTATTCTCAGGGAATTTATCGCAAAGAATTATTAAATTTGTTAGCATTCGTTAGAATATCTTAATGAAACATTGTAACGATTCTCCACCTAAATGCTCTACGAATGTGAACAGTATCTTACACGCGAAGAAATTTAAGTGTAAATTTAATCGATATAAACATCAGCATCGTTTCTAAACTCTTCCAATTTACACACAACAACGAGCAAATCGCTGTTTAGATAATGCAGTAGTAACCCAATTCCATAGAATATAAGATTGACGAACACCAATTGACAGTGCTATCCCTTTAAGTTCAATGGAACCCTTTTCAATCTCATTAGGATCGGGTCAAGTAACGAACAATGAGCATACATTCATTCATTCGCATTTTGTCGGCCGGAAACCCTCTCACTGTCTCATTAGCAGAACAATGCCGCTATGTCACTTTCCCACCCCACAGATAGAGGGGAAGAAGAAGAAAGCGAGTGGAGAGCAAATGAAATAATTACTTTCCATTGGCTTTCTGTTTGTTATCGGACCGTTCATTTGGGCAGTGTAATCTCATCAGGAAGTTTTAAGACTTTCAATGGCTCTGTCAATGGACTAACGATGTCGTGGCTAATCGTTCTGGTTTCGGATTTTATGGCGTAAGATATGGCTTAGTGAATGGGGAGTCAAAGCAAAGATATTGAATGCTTTTAGAATTTTAATAAGGTGATACAGCAAGTAAATAATTTTTGTGATGCATATTTTCCCCCCTTTTTTGCATTTACACAGTAAGATTGGCAACACGTAGATTAACGTGGTTACCTGGATGTAGGAATTTTGTGAAGTATAAAAATGAAAAGTTGAGTTTATGAACTGGAAATGAATAAGGACAGCCCGTTCTGTTTTATCATATAGCGGCATAATCAAAGCCAAAATAATTTTTAAGAAGGAAAGATATGATTCGTTTAGATTTGATTACTTATTAAAGTCTTCTATTTTTTATATGCTGTTGGCGCTATCATTCATGGAATCAATTCTAATTTACTTTATTTTAAAGATATTTTCTTTTTATCTTTAATAAATTTACTTTGTTACTCAATATTTATCATCATTCTGACATAAGTAAAATTTTCATTTGGAAGGCACCTACATCTTAGAAAAAAAGATTTCATAAGAACTAGTTTTGTGGGTGATATTACAATGTGACCCAGGAATTAAAAAACATGACACACTAAGAACATTAATCATTGTAATAAGTTAAATTAATGTATGGAAAAATTTTATATTCAGGGCTGCGTTGGTCTGAAGAACCATCGGCATTTTATCTCAGTACCTTAAAGCTTTCTTAAAGTGCGTGATTACGTATAAATTAAGTGAGTCATATTCCTTAAGAACTAGGCTTCAAAGACCATCTCGAGGGAAAAAAGGCGTATCCCACCACTTCCCACATCAATCGAAAGAAAAAAAAAAGGAAAGTCCTCCCAGAACATCCATCCCCACCCGCAATCCTTCCTTCTGGGTGAAATTACCCCGAGATTGCGCTACCGACAAGCGGCTTTCCTGTCGCACTCCCCATTGTTCTTCTTTGGCAAAAGCCCTCATTGTCCCGCTAATTGTCGCGCACGCGGGTTGTCGAACTCCATTAGACGGCACACGCCATGTGACGTGACGTCGTGTTCGATACTGTTGTTGCATCACCCCCGTCATCATCCCCGTGATGATGGCGGAAGTATTGGGAAGTGTGTCTCTCTGGGGTGTTTTATGGCTTGTTTTAGTGGAACGAATCGCAGCGCCTATTAGGGGTTGTTATTTGGAAACCCTGCCCTTCTGGCGAAATGGAGTGGCGCAACCGGTGGTCCCGTTTCCTGCTGAGGGCACCCATGCAGCTTTGGAACGCATCAGGGAGGGGAGAATGGGGAATAGATATCATTCGATAGGGTTTCGGAAATTGTGAGGCATTCCCTTATTTAAAGTATTTTTAGTAACAAGTTTTCTTTTCAATAAGAAATTAGTTACACGAAAACTTTATATTTTTTTGTTCTTGCTAGTATTTATTCAAAACTATGAAATGTTTTTTTAAAGTTAAAATGGCAGTTTTAAACTTACTTAGAGAAAGTTGCAAAAAAAAATATCTAATATCATTTTGAAGGAAATATTCTATAAATAGTTTGTATAAATTTAATGTAATAATAATATGTATAAATTTATTATTAATTTATAAATTTAATTTCCTTGATAAAAATAATTATTTTAAATATTTTAACTTGATTTTATAACTCAAAATATTTTGATAAAAAAGCTAATGTTGAGAATTAATTTTTTCATGATTATAATTTTTAAACATTTTAAAAATGACGAAAAATATAAAAACTAAAAATAAAAAATGTTATATTAGATAGAGAATTAATACTTGTTTGAATAAGCTATTTTTCAATCCAGATTACAACAATTTTGTTAATTTAGTTTTTAATATTAGACAATTAATTTTTTAACATGTTTTTCTGCTGAAAGAACCTGAATAATATCATAGTAAAAATCGATCGAAATGCTACATACAATAATATAATTTACCTGCTACAATTCCAGTCCAATAGCTCTTAAAAGAGCAACTTGCATATTGCAATTTCTTTGTATAGTTAGTAGAACAAAAATTATGTACTATGCCTATAACATATTGTAAAATTTTAGGGAAATTTTCATTTTGACTAGGAAATGTGTCGAGAGTTAAAAACATTTTCTGCATCCCATTGGTGTGTTAGATTCTTACCTAATTTTGTAAGAGAGGGAATTCAAAAGAAGAAGAAAGGTTTAAAACAGGGATGGCCAACCCAAATAATCTTGAGGGCCACTTTGGAAAACCACAATACTCCCGCGGGCCGCATATAAAATTTTAAGGTATGAGCTGCTCAGAATGACAGTGACATAAGTTGAAAAGTAGAAAATGAGTATTTAGATTAGGGAGTTTAGTAATTAAACAGGTGGCGTTAAAAAAAAAACATTCTGAATTACTCGAAACCAAGTTAGGTGGATACGCACTGTCATTTAATAATACGTCATTTTAATAATCTCTCAAGTCTGAAGACGAAGTCCCAGAACAAAATTTTTAGTGAAAAATAAAAACAAAATTAATTGATACTTTATTTCTTCGTCTAAATTACTACATTTATGAATGCAAGTATATGGTGTGATATAGTGACAGTTATTAAGATGTTGAATATGTATTGATCAGTGGCTTATGTAGAAATTTATTTCTGGAGGGGCCCAAAATTACTCCTCAGCCTCTCACGCATTTTTAATAGGTCCAATGTAACTTTTTAATAAATTTTTAAGTAGAATTTGCGTCCTAAACAACTAAATGTTAGAAAAGTTGTGAGTAAAAAAGGTACAAGTACCAAAGGGGGGTCTGGGGGTCCTCCCCCAGAAAATTTTTGGAAATTTGATTAAAAAAAAAACAAGAATTTTAACTAGTTTTGGTACACCTAGTCCGAATTTTGGAGATGCATTTGAGGTGGGCGATTTTGGGTCATTTTTGCAACTAAACATTGTTCTTAAAGGAAAATTAATTGTTCTTAAAGGAAAATTAAAGTTCTTAAAGGAAAATTAAACATTGTTCTTAAGAAAATTTTTTTTAAACTTACGAAAATTCTTGCGGGCCGAAAAATTATATCAAGCGGGCCGCATGCGGCCCGCGGGCCGCGGGTTGGCCATGCCTGGTTTAAAATGTGAAAAAAATTTTCTCCAATATGGACCTTAGTTGCTCTTGTTCTATTTTTCAAATAAGAAAAGAACTCCAGATAGAAGAGCTAGAGATCTACAATTTTGGCCTGAGAGATATGGATCAAAATTTGTATCATCATAATCCTTCAAATTTTAAAAAGTAAACTATATCTCTTATAATATGTTTCTCACAACGGAAATTTTTATTTACCTTTTTGAGGAGGAATTTGCATTTAACAAATCATAAAAATTAGCATCAAAGAATTTATTTTTTGAGGGAAAAAAGGATTGGCAGTAGAGTGATTAATTGTTTTCTTTAACTTTTAACTCATTAAAACATTTTTAATGGAAACATATAGTTTTCAATAAAAGTTTCTTCTTCTCGAGATTTTTTTTTCTGATGCCTTATTTATTTAACTTTTTCTGTCAGGGATACATAATTATTAAAATATATTTTTATAAAATTCGGTACTAGCTACGACAAATATATATATCCGTGATATTTGTTTTGTTAAAATTTACAATACTAAGTTCAATACTTCTTATAGATTTTTGTAACTTTTTAAAAGGGGATTTTAAGAAATAAATTTCTAGTCTGAAAGTGGACCCCCTGAAAACTTACACATTTAAATCATTTCAAAGATAATTTCAAAGAAATTTCGTCATGAAATAATCTTAAATATTATACGAGATAATAAAATAACCGAGTGAAACATGCAAATAGAAAAGCTTTTTTTTTAGTTAAATGTCAATTTATTTCACGTTTTGTGAATTTAAATCGATCTTTAATATAGTATATTTTAGATGCTATAATATAGTATGTTTTACTTTAATATAGTTTATTTTTATCTTTAATAAGTATATTTTAGATTTTTTTTAAAACTAACTTAGCACTTTGCTTAATTTACCGAATAGCGTGTATCCAAAGAATAAATAAATATAAATCTTCAGAACTTTTTAATTTATTTTGATTAAAAATACAAAATTTGTTTAATAACCTTTACTTGAACACAAATATTGAAGAGTTTTTTTGTTTAGTTTTAACTTTAAAAATACTACTTTTTAAAATTTTATTTTAATCATGTTTCTTGATGTTTTTCCTCAGAAATTGTTTATTTATAAGAATATATTTATATTAGATACCAGAAGAACTAAAATAGAGCATCTAGGGTGAAGAGTAATTGTTCCTTTGTCTTTCTTCAAAACGTATTTCACGAGAATTGCCCCGTGTGACTTTTCCCGTTCTATATTTGTTGAGTTCCTCAAATGACACCAAAATGACTTAACCGAAAATTTGATATATTTTCGATTGCTTAGTATTTTGGAAGAACTTCTGTAATTACAAACCAGAAAAGTAATGAAAGTAGTTAAAGCATTTCTAATATCACTATTTATAGAAAATTTAAATCAATTCCACTTACACAAAAACAATTTAATTTATTACCTTGAGAATAAAACATACAATCTTTTTTTTTAAAGAAGTTTAATGTTAGTATATTTTAAAAACGAGTATTAAGACTTGTATTTTTCAACTTTAACTGATTTTTAGTGGTAAAATTTAGAGAACATTATCTTAAGTAATCCTATTCAGTTTTGAAAGTAAAGGCACAAACATTAACAATGTTATCAACTGAACCGGGTTAAGTTGTTTATGTAATATTTCTAAGCAATTTATTACTTTGCCTACTAAGAAACATGTAATTTTTTCATCTGTATTATTGAAAGCACGAACACTTGAAAAAATGATGGAATTTTGTGAGAAAAAAAGGTAGGTACTTAAATTTCATTATTCTTATAAGTACCTTATAAAATATTTAATGTACAAAACAAAATTCAGTATTAATATTTTTACAAACTTCCTGCCTCATTGTTTCAGAAGATCTTTTCAGCACTTACATAACACATATTATTCTACGTCTCATAAATTATATGACTTGAAATAATTCCTGGCATAAAAAAAAATTATTTTACTAAATAACAGTTAGTTTCTAATAAGTATTCGCTACCTTTTTTTTAATATTAAACAGTTTTATAAATTAAATTCTTTTCATTACTCAAATATAAGGAAATTTTGCATCGATTCACCGAAAACAATATTCTAATAATTCAAATCAATTAATTGATCAAATATTTTTAATACACTATACATAATTCTATAATTTGGTGTAATACACATGAATTTTAGATATTTATAATTTGAAAACATATAAACTAATTTATCTTTTACTAAATCCTTATTACAATAATAATTAAAATTATTCCAATAACTAAATTTATCTATAAAATGTAATGCTAGACTTATAACACAATTTTTTAGGAATATTGTTAGGTATAGTAAAACAATAACAAAACTGTAAATTTAATAGCATCCCTCATTAGAAAACATTTTGGGAGATCTTTACCTACTTTTATATTACATACATTTTAGCATTTTGTTCAAAAAATTGACTTAACACTATTCAAAAATTCCACGATACAAATGCAAAAATAATGTAACTAAATGCTCTTTGATAGAAAAGAACTAAATCCTAAGAACTATAGAACTTATAATGCCAAAATTATTAACCTAACTTTTAGTTAGTTTTAGCATTGTATTTTTTCTGAAAAATTATATTTATTAAGAGCTATAAATAGTAGTTATGATATATTATCCCCTAATCTCTCATTATTAAAATTGTCAATTTTTTACAGATTTTAGTCAAATTAAAAACTTTTTGAAACTTATTTCATTTTAATTAATTCCAGATACAACTAATAGAATTAAATAATCTATAAAGTTACTTTAGAATGAATAAAAAGGTGATAAGAAAAATCCTACATTAAAAAAAATAATGCTGGTTTTAATTATTCTTTATTTTAACTTATTCAATAGTATTTCAATTCTTTTAAGAGTGGGATGAAATACCTGTATATTATTTACGACTACTTTAAAATTTTAATTTGCATAAAAAAAACAACAAATATAAAAATATATGTAGGAATCTTAGATTTTCCATTGATATTTTATAAGTTTCAATTAAAGGCCATAGTAAATTTCTTTAATTTTAGAACACCCTTTTAAGTATAATAGTTAAAAATAAAAGCTAATACAATAGTTTAATCAAAAGTTAGTTTGAAACAATGAATTTTAATATGAGAATTCTTATATTTTAAAAGAATTAAAAAGTTTACTTAAACATGTAATTGAGGATTTAACAAGTATTAGATCTTTGATTTTTGGTAATAAAACTAGGTACCATCTTTTCTTACTTTTACAGTATTGTCCAATCTCCATATAAACTAATTATTCTCAGTTATGGTTTTAACAATTAGGATGAAATATTAGCTTTACAAATTTCAAAATAGTAGTATTAAAACTATTATACTATTATTTAATAGTAGTTCTAAATGATAGTGTTAAAACCTTTTATAAAAGAACTCAAAACTCCAATAACACTAAACATTTTTTGTGTAACTTATATCTACACCAGCAATTCTTGCTCATATTTAGTACTGTAAAAAATGCAACTACACAAACATCTCAACAGAATTACTTTCCAGAGTTGGATAAAATCTATGAAGCATGGTATTATCATTATCTACTTTTACAATTTATATCTATATAAACTAATTAATTCTCAATATTTTTAGTAATATTGCGTTTATATTTTAAAACAGTGAAGTATTAAAATATTATAAATGAACTCACTGTTCCAATAACATTCAACATTTAGTGTGTAATATAATAAATACTTATAACTGCACTAACAATCCCAATGTAAAAAATCGAACTACACAAAGTTCTATGGATAAAATACACGACTATTCTAACTATACTTATCCATAGCGAGGCAACCAAACAAATCATAGCTCTCACACTATCCCGAAAGTATAATCCAATAAGGCGCACAGGTATCCGAATGAAAACACAGGATACTCACCTGTGCGATCATGGTGAAGGCAGGTAAGAATTTCAAAAGGAGAGGAGACAACTGACCACTGCGAGAGGCGAGTATGCTTTGTTGTGAATGAAAGTGACCACAGCCTATTTATACGAGGCGCGGCGGCCACAGGTAAGTAACCCAGATAGCGTAAGGCACACGTCTTGAGCCCCCAAGAAAGCGCAAATTCGAACTTTCCCGCCGCCCTCGGGCGCCCTTTGTCTGCTGCTGAAGGGAGGGTTTTTTTTGTTGCCATTTCTTTTTATTGAAATTTGTTTTTTTATTGTTGTTGGTTAATTCGTTGCGTTTTGCGTACTCCGCCAATTTTGGACTTCCGATGAAGTTTGCGTGGATGACAATTGCTGGGATGGATTCGATGTCGTTTTAAGATGCAAACAGAGTTTGATGTTTTGTTTATGAAGTGGAATTATTAATGTATATTTTTTTCAGTGTCATGAATGTTCAGTGGTATTCCCGTACCTATTTATTTTTTGGAATACTTGTATATAAAGCTGATTCCCATGTATTCACATATTTTTCAGGGCTTTATATTTTACTATTCTCAATTATTATTATACGTTTTAAGATATTTTGGATTGATTCATATCAACCGGAAGTCAGCAAACCATTAGTGACCCATGAGATCATTAAGAGTGGTCCGCAAAGAGATGAAGCGCTGCATTTGTAAACAGTTTGGGATCACTTAGAGAAATAATTAAGATATCCGTGCGAGAAACTATGTCTAGGTATAAATAAAAGTGAATTACGAGTAATCAAGGTCCAAAATGCTAAAGATGAAAGGGATGCTGAAGAGCAGATAACCGATCGAAGATGCTGGAGAGCGAAAAAAAATGTCCAAGCCTAAAGGGATGCTTAAGATGAGAAAGAGGCTCAAGAGCATAGTGATGCTGTAAATTTAAAAACTCTTCGGAATAAAAGTAATTTAAATGCTGAAGTTATTACTACCTATTGAGGAGTGACCGTACCCACCCGTTGTTAAAACATCATAAGTTTTAGCAAAATGTTTAAGCATGGTAATTGGTAAATTTATACTATCACCATATTGCACTTTAATACTTTAAATCGTTCCAAAACGCCACATTCTCATAAACAATATTGTATGTTTTTAAAGTTCATTGTATTTTTAAAATTAAACATACATTTTTCATGTCTTTTTAATTGCTTGTATTTTACTTTTAATTACACTTTTTTTACCTAAACATAAATTCATATCATTAGTATACATTTTGCATTTTTAGATTTCACGGAAATCATAGTCCTACTTTTAAACTAAGTTTATCTATAACGCCTATAGGGAGAAATGAAAATAAAAATAATTTTAATCAAATTTAATTAGTAAAGTTTTTTCTTATTACGGCTTAGTTCAATTAGTATTTTCTGACAAAAGGTTCTTTTATCTTAGATATATATAGAAACTGACATAAATAGTTAATTTTTATTTCAACCAGTATCCATACACACAATATTTTAAGTAATTTTTTCACTTTCTCCAAAATTCAATCTTTGTATTTTGAACAAAAAAATTTCGATTTTACACATAAAATAATAAAGTTCAAACTAATTTATGTTTAGTATTAAGTTTGAACTAATTCATAGTAATATATATTTAAGTAGTTTCTGTAATGTTACCAATACTTTCAATATTGTATTAAGTTCACGTATTTCTTTTTCCATTCTCTATGCAATTAAATGTTTTTGCATAAAATATAATTGGATTATCTCTCTATATATAATGAAGGTGTCCCTGCCTGCCTGGGTTTGTCCGGAACAGATTTGGCTCAATTTCTCCAAAACTACCCGTCCGAATCGAACCAAACTTGGTACACATACGTAAGGGGACGGGGGAAAGACAATGACATCATTTCCAAATTTCTAAAACCACCCCTTCATCCCCTATAAGGCCTTTTTGTAAAATTCACCTTACTTCTCCGCTAAAGAAGATCTGTTTAACTCGCATTGTTGCAAATAATACAACAAAAACAATTTTAACATAAAACAAAGTATTTAAAGATGAAACTGGACTAATTTTTTTTTAAAAAGGTTATAAATACTTTTAAAACTTGAAAACTGTCCTTATAAAAAACTTTATAACACTATTTTCTTATTAAAAACTCCATTTTCCATGAAATTTATAGTTGAAACAGAAAGTTTTAAGAATTAGAGTGGTTAAAGTAAAGATTACATCATGCAGTTTTTGTAGAAAGTTGATGATAGAAACACTAGATCAATTTGTTATTTAACCTTATAATTTGTTTCTTTGGTGTAGTTTAACGGGATTTTTTTTTTCAATTTAAACAGGGGGTATTTACAAATTTTGGGATTTCAAAAGTCTGTAATAATTTTAATGGATTTTTTTCACTTAGAATGGATAATTGGGTAACTGTCGTAATTAAATGTGCAACACCGGAACTGGATGGTTAGGTTAGATTTACACAGTTGGAACCGGGAGGGAAAAGGCACAGGGAGCACGGTGATGAAAATGCACCGGGAACACCGAGATGAAAAGGCACCGGGGACACCAAGATGAAAAAGGCACCGGGATATGAAAAAATACTGGGAACACCGGGATATGAAAAAATACTGGCAACACCGGGATATGAAAAACTACCAGGATGATTGGTAATTATGGTTACAGAAAATTAGGCATGTAACTTGAGAAAATTTTAATAAATTGATACACTCCACCCGTGCAAGGCCGGGCATATCAGCTAGTAATTCAATAAAAATAAAATCAAAGTAGGTATAAATAAAATGGTGTTAAACTGAGAATTTAATGAAAATAACAAATGAATTTTTAACATTATCAGACGTTACATAAAATTGAAGTACTACTATGAAATAATGTGATAAGCCAATATCCTCAACTATTTTCGCAAAAATGTATTATTCAAGACTGACTTTTTTTTATACTTATCCGCACAATGCACATTTTCAAATTTTATGTATTCTTGAAATAAATTCATCCGAAAATTTGGCCAAAGTATCTGGATCGATATAAATTTGGGTCATAAAAACAGCGGAGGTATTTTAAATTTGAAAACCGCAGAGGGGATTATATTTTATTACGAGGCTATATTGTCTAGTGATTTCTTTATTATCTCTATCGTAAAAATTTTTTCTTATGCTGTAACTCAATCTGTAAATTTTGCATTCGTGACCTGAACTAGTTTAAACTATTTTTAAGGGTATTGTGTAACGATAAACAAAATAAAAAAAAATTGACAGTTTTAGTCAAGTTATAGCAAGGATTTTGAAATTGCTTATTAAGAAGCTTTAAGAAATTGCTTTGCTAAGCTTTTAAAACACATGCTTGTTTTAGAAGTTCAGTTTATAGTTATTACTCAAAAATTTCCCGTCCAACAAGCTAATACTTTTTACTGAACAAATAGTGCGAATAAAAAGCTAAATTCTGTAATTCAAAAATTTTCAGGTACTTGCTAGGAGTTAATGTAAGTAGTAGGAAATATTTGCATTATGAATCAAATGAAATTGTATTAGTATGTAGAGGATGCATTTTGAATTTGATTGCGATGTAATTTAAAATTTTCACAATTGGACTTTTACTGTAATAAACAGTAGTGCATCAGAAACTCTAGGACTCCAAGTGTGATGAAAACATGACTATGAAGTAATATAAAATTAACATTCAGTGCTCCGTAAAAGAGAGTCAAGCAGCACTGATTAAGTAATCTAAATAAAAGATTCGAGTCAACCTACTTTTTCTTTGAATGGCTAAAGATACAGTTTCAAACCCTAATTGATCTACCATATCCAGCCTCATTTGCATTATCATGGTTTAAAAGCGATTAAAAAGTCTTTGTGAATTTAAACTGCTTTTCTCTCTCTCTCTCATTGCAACCAAAATGCAACAACTTCAATTGTTCCAGTATAACTAGATTAAAATAAAGAGAAATACGTAATTGAAACGTTTATTTCAGAAACAACCCAAACATCAAATTTCTTGCTTTGAAGAAGAAAAAACGAGAAAAAACTGTCTAGCAACTCAATGTATTTTTGAAGGTGTTTATTAAGGTTTTTCTGAAAGTAAATCTCATTTGGATACTTTATAGACCAAGAAAATTTTTTTTCTTCTTTGCTTCACTGGTTTCTGCAGTAAAGAGTGTAAAAGACTATTTTCCTCGCTTAACTTTCACTTTTTTAAGGATTTGGCACTGAACTATAATACTAACCATATTGGATACTCTCGATAAGACGAACTTCGTTGCGTCGAAAACCTCTATTTTTCGAAAAAAATATATTTTCCCCCTAGACGTTAGGTATTTCTCTAATTTAACTTGCAATGCCGAAAGCTGTATTTCTCAAAACTTTTTTACCTGTTCCTTCGGCTTCGTCATATCGAGAGTATACTGCTGTATTATCTAATAAAAGGAAAATG